>JABFTP020000021.1:103041083-103641083 GCA_013387265.2 Cryptolaemus montrouzieri | reverse complement strand
TATATATATATATATATATATATATATATATATATATATATATATATATATATATATATATATATATATATATATATATATATATATATATATATATATATATATATATATATATATATATATATATATATATATATATATATATATATATATATATATATATATATATATATATATTATATAAACTTTCGTGGAGTCTATGTATGTAAATCTGAGACAAGACGAATTATTCAAAATCCGTAGATCAATGAATAACCCTCCTGACAAGAGCTAGTTTCCAAATCTGCTCGCCATACACGCAGCCCCAAGCGCCACAATAGTGCAACCAAGCAGGATGCCGAGAAACGAAGCAGCAGAATGCAGTTTCGCCCTTATTAGGAGCTCATCAGTGTCGCATATAGCTTCTCAGCATCCTACCAAGCTACATCGGGGTACCCTATCAATTCCAGAAAAGACGCACCTCGTACATACGTACGAGAGTTCCCCTCTATGGACCGACACAGCGAACCCGCTTCCGGGCTTCGAGAAAGATACGAACAGTAACAAACAGATGTGGAAACGTTAAAAATTCCTTTCTGGAATTGATAGGGTACCCCGATAAAGCTTGGTAGGATGCTGAGAAGCGATATGCGACACTGATGAGCTCCTAATAAGGGCGAAACTGCAGTCTGCCGCTTCGTTTCTTGGCATCCTGCTTGGTTGCACTATTGTGGCGCTTGGGAGCTGCGTGCATGGGGGGCAGATTCGGAAACTAGCTCTTGTCAGAGGATTATTCATTGATCTACGGATTTTGTATAATTCGTCTTGTCTCAGATTTATATATATATATATATATATATATATATATATATATATATATATATATATATATATATATATATATATATATATATATATATATTAATCGACATTTTGAATTTCTAGCTGAATATAAAAATTGATTTGTTCAAGCATCTTTTCCTAAGCTGAAGTGTTGAATAAATTATGAATATTCTTCCATACTTTACACTTTCACTGTATAACTTGATTAATATCGAAGTTTATAAGCACAAATACACCTCGGGAAAAAATAAATTAGTTTCATTGAATAGCGTGAAAGAGAATATAATAATGTTGTAGAATTTGTACAGAATGGATAGAGAACATTTCAAGCAATTTTCTCTTCTTAGTAATTTGATGTGACTTCCTGAAACCTTTAACATTCATGGTGCATTATTGAGTCGTAACCGTTAAAGAATACATTCAGGGTTAATTGAGGTCGATCATAATGCTCATAATCAATCTTGAGTATGTTTAGAACTAATTGGATTATCAAAATTACTATATACATTATGAAATTTCGCACGGTATAAACTGTTGAATTATACTTGAATTTGCTGTAATTACATGGAAATTGTTGGAAAGTTCTGTGATGTAACAGACTCTTCAAAGGAAACTATGTACTATTCTTGATTGATTGATACAACAAATAAGAAGATGTTTTTCGATCACCTCATCTCGACCAATAGTTTTAGTTATTCTTATCAGATTTGATGACAAAAAGAAGTGTTTTCAAGTGTCAAAATTACTGTTTGCGATTGAAGACTTGCTATCATTTATTTTTGTGAAAAAAGTAGGTGCTAGTGCGACCAGAGTGAATATCGAGAAATTTGACACCAGTACATTCGGTGAGAGTCTTTCTTGAAATCCTTTTCGTGATTATGAAATATTTATTCATTGGTATTCTTCTGAACATTTTCATCTCGGCTACAGGTAATCTATAAATAATAATAAAGAACTTTAATGCACAATATCAATGCAAACTCAAAAGTTCTCCATTTGGAAAATAAAATCATTTTAGTTTTAGTTAAGTATGTTTTGCATTGAATTTGGTTATCTCGGATAATTGAGATGGTGGAAATCCTTAAGACTTTTCTTCAAACGTCAGTTTATACCTCGTTAAAAGATCTCTCCAAAAATACTCTGTATTTTTACTTTTCGAAATGATATTTAATTCCAAATATTACTGTTTATAATTATTTAGTAATCAAGTCTCATATTCTTGGTGTGCTAGAATTACAATTGTCAAAAACGCTGGTAGCTAACCAAATCAGATGACAATTTATAGCGAAACTGCTGAATGGGTGCCTTCATAAATATAAACTAAAATTCTGGCTTGGTATTATATGCAATCTTACAACTTTTTATGATGAAAGGAAAATTAATGTCTACTGCTTAGTTTTGATTATGAATTTTGAGTAAAAATTACCGTCGTCAAGACATATGAAATTATTTAGGAATGTAAAGCAACGCCAATGTTTTCGTGATGGAAAACGATCAATTCGTACGAAAATGCTAATCCGTCGAGAACATTATGGTAGTAAGCTATTCATGATGAACAAATGGTACTTTTCGATTCGAAATACCATACCCATAATCTCTTTCAGACATATCCATTTGAATATTTCTGAATTAGAGCTCTATTTTACGCTCCTCTTATCCACCTTGAAGGGAAATCCAAACGTTACTACCAATTGGCTCCAATTTTTTTAATATTCGCTTCCATGAGAAAATTGAAATGTAAAAGCGTACCTGTCATAGGTATTCCAAATTCATGGCAGCTTTGTTGTGATTCTCTGGCAGAAATAAAAACTCTTATAGTAGGAGCAAGTACGAAAAACTATGTGTTTTCATCTGGAAACATCGTTGAATTATTGAATTTTAAAGAAGTCCGTGAAATCCAGGCGCACCCTAAACTAATGCCAAGAATTCTTATATTTTCTGGGTTTTGATAAAAAAATTAATATGGACTGATAAGACTGAATTTTTAAGAGCAGGTATTTTTAATGAGCATAATTCTCGTATCTGGGCGCCGTCAAGATTCACATCAAACACAAGAGTGAAATTTCCAACATCGTGTTAGCTTTAATGTATTCAGTTTAATGTACGAAAACCAATCACTATTTAATGCATGCAGAAAATTAAAACGGTGTAATATATATATATATATATATATATATATATATATATATATATATATATATATATATATATATATATATATATATATATATATATATAAATTTCAACTACATTTGTTTCGGAATTCCCGTTAACTGAACGTGTTTTATGCTGGTACAAATAAGATGGTGCTTTGGCCTATTGCCCACCTCAGGAATTGGAAGAATTAACCAGCTTATTTGACAACAGATGGTCAAGAAGGTCCATGCAATTGGACTGCAACATCTCATGATCTTACTCCTTTAGATTTTTATATATGCGTGTACATAAAGAACAAATTTTATAGTTAACCAATAAATTCGCTGGAAGGATTCAAATTAAAAGTGGAACGTCCCTTTGCATCATCGATATCAAACAAGTGCAAAATTTAAATTAAGTGCGCTCATGGATTGGATTGAAATATGTTAAGAAAACAAGCGTGGACATTTGAACGTTTAATTTGATCACACTTTTACTTGGTTTATGTTTCTTCATTTTCCTCATGCTGTATTCGCTCAGCAAACCTTGGCTATCATCATCAACATGCTTACCCTATTCACAGCCGCCCGGAACAGTCCAACCGATGTTATTCCAAACCACTGCCTAAGATTTTTCAGCCATGAGATGCGATTTCCACCTGGTCCTCTTTTTCCTTCACTCTTGCTTTGCATGATCTGCTGTAATGAAGCGTATTTTTCTCCTCACATAATGTGGCCAAAATAGGAAGCTTTCTTTTCTTGATAGTTTTCAGTACTTCTGTTGACTGAAGGCATATTCTTCTTAACACTTCGTCATTGGTGATATGTTCTACCCAACCAATTTTAAGAAAGCGGTGGTACACCCACATTTCAAATGCCTCAACTCTTTGGTGAATAACCTCCGTTAGTGTCCAAGACTCGACACCATGTAGCAGTACCGAATACACATAACACCTCTCAATTCTTCTCCTCAATTGAAGGCTTAGAGAATTGCTGCTTAAAACGGATCTCATTCTAAGAAAGACAGATCTTGCTTTTTCTATCCTCTGACGAATTTCTCTTGAATGGTATCCGTCATCATTTAATGAACATCGTAAGTATGTAATATTTTCTGCAAATTAGTGAATAATAAAAATAGGTAAAAACTTTTAAGTTAAACGGTTTTATGTTAAACATACATTGCACTGTTTAAGATAAATGTAATAAAAACCAAAAATAATAAAATAGATACAGTCGTGGGAATTATAAACATATGCATAGACTAGACTAAAATAAAACCGTGGGGCACGTCAATTGTCTACAATCGTTGATTAAAATGTTTGTTTTGTAATGTTACACTATAATTATTAGGCAGTTGTGCAACCGACAACGATGGACGTGTGATAAGTAGGGCTAGAATGTGGAAACAAGCTAGCAAGCTCGATTATAAGCGAGTTTTAGGGTTTCATAGTGGTGAGCGAGTAGTACTTTTGTCATATGTTTTGTCGATTAAAGACAAACAACAAGCAGTGAAACGATTCCTCGCCAGCCAGCAGTGTGAATGTCCAACGATAAACTAGTTAAAACATCTCTTTTATTTACATGGAGTGTATAACTATTAGATTTTCCATGAGCAAGAAAATAGTAAATAATTTCCTCACCGTCTGCGGGCCAACTGCCTAACGACGAATTAAACGATTCTTCTATCGCACATTAAGTCGATAATTTGTAGACAATTGACGTGCCCCACGGTTTTATTTTAGTCTAGTCTATGCATATGTTTATAATTCCCACGACTGTATCTATTTTATTATTTTTAGTACATTTATCTTAAACAGTGCAATGTATGTTTAACATAAAACCGTTTAACTTAAAAAGTTTTTTTACCTATTTTTATTTTCTAGATTTTAGTTTTTATTTCGCATTCTTTTTAATTCATTTAGTGCTTCATTATTACAAGGTTTCTTGCCCGTTAGTTTATTGCAATCCAACTCCTCTATACGTAGTCCCTGCAAAGATCTTACTCTACTAAGAGCCACGTAGGCTTGACCTTCTTCAAACAGTTTCGCACCTAAGTATACGACTGCGTGATCCACAGTGCTGCCCTGCATTTTATGTATTGTAGAAGCCCATGATAGTATTAAAGGCAACATTCTTCTTTCAGCTGTCCCATAATTGTACTTAGCTGGAAACTGTATGGCTTTCGGGTGTATAAGATGTACTCCGTCTCTTGCGAAATCAATTCGGACGGAAGGTACATCTGTTGCATACATCTGAGTTCGACGAAATTGAGGCCAAACGATTTCGGTGATGTAGCCTATAGCGCCATTTACTAATCCCTTTGAAACGTCAATATTGGACCGTAGCATGACTTTTGCCCCCACAAATATTTCCAGTTCCGCTGGTAAACCCCCAGTTTTGTTGATATCAGCTGGTATTATTGTAGCTATATCCACATTGTCTGCATTTCGTGTGGCGTGTACTAGCTGATCCTGCGCTTTTATTTTGTAAATGCGAGCACCATTATTTCTGTACAAATTCAATACAGCAGAGTTGTGGTCGTTAACTTGCTGATTTGTGGGGTATACCCTTAACGATTTGTTTATTGCAAACTCATCACTCGTGTCTTGAAGAAATCTTCCCATTAAAATACTAAAATGTTGGGTTGTTAGCTCACCGACTCTCAAAGCATTCAAAATATCAATGAAAATCTGGTCACCTTGCTGACGCATATTTTCAGTTAATTCACAGAGCGTGAATAAACGCCAGAGATGTGTAGCTGGTTGGAGATGTTCTGGCTGTTTGAAAACAGGTGTTCCTGATCGTTTTATAGGAGGCAGTTGTAAAAGATCACCGAAAAGTAATACGTTTACTCCTCCAAAAAACTCATTTTCACAGTTCTTAATTTGCCTTAATCGAGCGTCCATCATGCATAACATTTGATAAGACACCATGGAAATCTCGTCGACAATCAAAAATTCTGTCTGATGCCATTGTTGCCTCATTATTCGTAAATATTTTCCGGACAGTGGTGACATACCTGTTATGCGACCGTCTTTCTGTACAGGCAATTTTAAAGTACTGTGTATCGTAGCTCCATTTATCAATCTAGCTGCAACTCCTGTTAGTGAGCAGACTTTAACCACATCCTTTGCGTAGCACCTATTAATTTGATCTCGTAATAGCTTTAATAGAAAAGTCTTGCCCACACCAGCTCCTCCTGTAAAGAATATTTTTAAACGTTCTTCAGCACCTGACATTTGATTTTGTATGGACTGGGTAACTAATGTAAAAATTTCCTTTTGTCCTGCATTCATAGACTGCTTAGCCTGTAAGAACTGATCTTCATTCATTGGCAAATAAGGAACTTCTTCATGGTCTAGTTCCATCGGCTCTACGTGTTCCAGTATCTGAAATGCTAACGACATATCATTTTTATCCACCCAAATGCCATACAGTTCTCGGCGCGTTTTAACCTTTCACCTTAACTTGGGTGGTGTACCGCTAACGACGTATCATTTTTAGCCACCCTAACGCCACACAGTCCTCAACACGATACAAAATCTTGACTTGGGTGGTGAATTCAGGCTGGATACATTGTATTCTACTGGTTGAGCACTTTCATTTGATACCCATATTGATAGGATGGATAAAACCTACGTTATCCGCCATTTTGTAGCGGCCGCCATCTTGGATTTCAATTTTTTATAGTATATTGTATTCTGATTGTTGAGCCCTTTCATTTGATACCCATATTGATGGGATTGATAAAAGCTATGTTATCTGCCATTTTGTAGCGGCCGCCATCTTGGATTTCAATTTTTTATAGTATATTGTATTCTGCTTGTTGAGCCCTTTCATTTGATACCCATATTGATGGGATTAATAAAACATAAATTATCCGCCATTTTGTAGCGGCGGCCATCTTGTATTTATAATGATAATGAATAAATATAATTGTATTGTCACCAAAATCCAAAGTGTATACAAAATTTCAGATTAATCGGTTGACAGGAAGAGGGTGAAATTTGAATTACTAAATTTGACCCAAGAATAAATAAAAAAACGGGGTGAGCTAAATAAAACCGTTTAAATATGTGTACATTTCATTGGATATTCTGGAAGTTCGACTTAATATTTGTTGAAATTTACCATGAATGATGAATGAATTCAAAATATTCTCGTTCGAGTATTCATTTGCCATTTTGATTAACCTATATAACCCTGAAACCTATCGTTTCTTTATAAATTTAACTATTTTCGTGGATTGAGGTTGAATGGGGGACTATAAAGTATAATCCACCTTTTTTTGAATATCATATGAAATTATCGATTGATTTCCAACAAAGTATTTATTTCCATCAAGAGAACATCGAAATATTGAATAGTAGGATAAGAAACAAAACAATCTTTTGAATGCAAGCCAACATCACATTTTGGAAAAGTAAATTTGGTTTTTTATGGCATACTGCACATCGTCACTGATTGTTATTATAAACAATGAGATGATCCAGTCTGTCATAACGTGAAAACTCGTGTAAATTTCTAGGAGCTTTGGAAAACCTCTCTTCCTCATTCTCTTGTTAGATTCTAATAGTTCAGTTGCTATAGATCTTCTGAATTCTAGTTGGTCGAGTTTTCCGCTATTGTCCTCATGTAAGCGCAAGTTTTGCAAGGTCAAGTCAATGTAATGAGTAAATAAAGGAAAATGCCATTTTTCCGCCACGGTCCACCCCTTCCATATTTTCGTTGTAAGATTTTATCAAGCCTGGTTGATCTATACAAATATATTTCTTCTCACATTGGGAAAACATCTTCACTCTATTCACCGGAAACGCTGTTGCAGCATTTGAAGCTACATTCAAAAATTGTTGTCATTCCATTTGATGTTGATGATTCGGTCATTTATCAAAGTATGCTCAAAATAACCTGGATCTTATTTTTAGTACACTTGAACTAGATAGGGGTGATGAGGGGATTTGGTTTTCCTTCAACGTTCCAGTAGCTTTTAGGTCTCCAATTTCAATTGTTTGAGCAACGAAAGTGAGGTGAAGTAATTGTAAAGTTTAAATGAAATCCTTCAAAGGGCATATTTTCGAACGTATCTGAATATTGTAAAACTAATGATGCGCTAAGACCCATATGTTTGTACTTATCTGGCAACGTACTTGAAGAACCTTGGTATGGTCAAAATGAACTATATAACATAGTCTAACTTTCCACTGTTACGTCCAAAATATGGTATCATTGACTCGTCTATACTATGATTTTCTTCGATGCTAAAAAAATGTTGAGTTCAGAATGTCAAAAAGTGGTCGCATTTTCGAATATGTGTCCTTCAAATGTAGGTTTGTATTATCATTGTAGTGAATTTTGTTCATTATATGCTGGAATCTATCCCGCGATATAGCTTCACATACCTTTTCTACCAGAACATCTTTTTCCGTGGAAGATGTACATAGCCACTAAGCTATAGAACTCCAATAAAACAAAGTAGCTCATTTCTTGTGATATCCCCGACACGTTTCTTCTGCTGGGTGAAGGTATGCAGTAGCTGGTAAAAGATTGTTATCCGCCGATGATATTGGTGTCCATTGCGGCAGAGGCGGCATTTCCAAGTCCAAATCAGTTTCTTTGTGATCGAGATTTTTCAAAAGTTTTGGTCTTCGTTCTACAAACTCTGAGAGAGGTTTATCATCGTTGCTATTTCTTCTGGAACCTCATTCTCAATTTGTTCGATCTCTGCCATTATTTCACCTCGCGTTAAAGGCTTAAAACGATCATCTTCGTACCTGAAACAAAAATATTTCAATTTAGTTGACGGTAGTCAATGAACCTATTGTTCTTTTAAAAGTGCAGCTTCTGATATTGTCTCGTATTTAACGGAGTATGAAAAAAAAATGAGGTTATGCTGATGGAACTATTCAGCAGACTCTGTTGAACTCAAATATCAGATGAAATAATATATAAGGGTTAATAACATGTCTGCAACGGTTGCGTCTCTTAACTCGTTTAAATAGAGCACTTGTTATGTGATACATAACATAACATTTCTAGATAGCGCCATCTATACAGATGGCGCTATCTAGAATCGAGTACTTCATTCGAAACGAGTTAGGTTGACAACCTTAGTCCTTTTAAAAGGACAGTAGGGCTGAATGGGTTATTGAGGGAAACTATACTCAAAAAATATTTGTGTGGACATTTTTAAATAATTTCCAAATGTCAAAATTAATAAACATAGAACATTGGCGTCGAAATTAAATCCACTCTGTCCCTACGTTTCACGGCCCATTAATACAATTTTCCGAAGGAACTGTAAGTATTTGATAAAATCGCGAATAACATGAAAATAAGCCTTTTCAAGTATATTTGAATTTGGGAGGCTTTTACTTGGTAAAATTCCATTATCAATAATAAAAAACAAGTACTGTGTTCTAAGGAATTTTACTCAATAATTGCGATTCGTAACGCGTTTCACTACACCGTAGCTTCTTCAGACGAATGAATATACAGAAAAATATAAATGAGAATATAACTATAAATGTTCTTGAGTAATTAAAATCGCTGTAGTATATATATATATATATATATATATATATATATATATATATATATATATATATATATATATATATATATATATATATATATATATATATATATATATATATATATATATATATATATCGCCAATCAAAAAAAGTACGCGTATTTTAAGTGAACTTTTTTTGATAATTCCGTTTTATTGAGATGACTTTGGAGTAGCCTTCGACAATAACTTTCTTCCCTCGTTTAACTCAATAAAATTTTAATCTTACTTGAATCTAAATCAATTTCTTTGGGCGAAAAGGAGGACACTAGTTTCCAAAATTTTGATAAAAAATCACAGCTTAATGGTGCTTAATGTAAGATAAGACAAGTATGCTTGAAAAAAGATTTCCTTCAATGATCTAGATTGAAAAGTACACCACGCTATTCGAAATAGCAGTCGAAGTCCAATATAACCGGAAGTGGTACCGCTCTTAAAATGATTGCAAATTGTTGATCAGTATCTTATTTTCTCTCAGTTTTTTATTGTTTCCTGGGGAAAGAGAAAAATCCTCACGTAATAATTGAACGCTCTTATCTGATCAAAATTCTTATTCGTCCATTTAATCGATTGACGAATCAAATCAGTGTTCGAGACTTACGCACGACAAATTTCCCTAATTCCTACCCTGGATGTTCTTTGACCGGGGGATGAATAACTACCGAATTCAAACTTGATGTATGCTGATGTTGAGTAATAATGTACAAGGGATTCAATTAAACGTAACTCTTACAATGTATACAAATGTGGGCAATTTGTATATATAGTTTATGAATTAACAATGGACGTTCAACTAATGAACCAGAACGTAATTCTACACCTAGAAATTTGCAGAACCTGCGTCTAATTTATATTCGAACGCTTCCGTTCGACGTGGTTACGGTAAATCGAGAAAATGAAGATGAGAAGAGAGAAGATTACGAAATAAAAAGAAGCGGTTGTATGAATTTTTCTTGTAATGTGGAAGGTGTAGATATTTAAACTCTTCGAAAATATATATCATTTATTCTACGGAATTTGAGCAATCACTCTAATAATTTTGTTTAAATACACTACGCCAAGAAATAAATGTTCAAAATCGAATATTCAAATTTATTCCAGAGAAGTTTTGGTATGTGCAAGTATTTTTCCAGTGATTCACTAGCACTAAGGAAAGTGTAAAACTTCTGTTAAAATCCGAGAATATATATATATACAGCAATTTATGTTGAAGTAAACAGGATGTCCCAATTTTCTATAAAAAATTTTGAGAGGTTTTTTGAGATTGGTAGACCACTTTTTTGTTGAATATTCTTTGGTGAGTAGTTTCGTCACAATATTTTTTTTCCGTAGAAATTCATGAAAATAGGCTCTCACATCATCGCATGTTCCTTCGGCCAGAGAGGATGAATAATCTTTTCCTTTCATTTTGTTATTGCCCAAGGATAGCTTTAATGATGAATTGAAATAGATTATCCTCATTTTATACAGGATTGACTCAAAAAAAATATTGAATATTGTAATTTTGAAAATATCATATCCTGATTTTTTCAAATGGAACAAACATCCTGCATTTTGTTATTCATGTCAACGCATAAAATATTGTGCCATATTTTTGCAGAAATAACCTTATCTTTATCTTCGACCATTTTCAAGATAAAAAGAATAAACCAAACTAATAAAATCAGAGGTTGCGAAAGAAGAGATTATTAGTGCATATCATTATACTTGATCAGAGAAATTGAGATATTTTGAGGTAGTCGTGTATGAAATAAGTAATAGATTGGTTTTGGGTGAGATAATATACGAAGTGTTGAACTATTTCAATAAGTGTTCGAAATGTTGCCCGATTCTTTGTAGACACAACTCAATCATTCTGAGGAAAGACCGTTGAACTCTCGATAACATTTGCAGATTAACTGAAAGGTGTCGACTATTCTCTGTCTCATATCCAACGGTGTGGTAGAAGGAATCTGGTAAACGATGCCCTTACTATAACCCCACAAGAAGAAATCTAGACTTGTAATGTAAGGTCCGGAGACCTAGCTGGCCATCTAACAGGACCACCACGTCCTATCCATTTGTTTGGAAATACATGATTCAAATGCTCCCTAACCTGATGTGAGTAATGTGTCGGTGCTCCATCCTGTTGAAACCTCAAATCTTGTCATATATGCTCTGGTACATCGCCAAGTAACATTGGTAGATGATTTTGCAGAAAATCTAAATACATTTCACTATTTAGGTGCCCTTCAAAAAAGTGCGACCCAATTAGATATCCATCTACTATAGCGGCCCATACGTTCAAGGACCAATGATGCTGGTGATCTATTTATCTCATGAGGTGTGGATTTTTCGTGGCGTAATAATGAAAGTTGTGCCTGTTAACAAGCCCATTATTGTGTAAAGTTGCCTCGTCCGGGAAGAGAACTCTGCTAAACATATTTGGATTTTCCGCTACTTTGTCACTTGCCCAATTGCAAAAACTGATTCGATTTTCATAGTCTTGATTGTTGAGTTTCTGGTGCAGCTGTACACGATATGCATGAAATTTATTCACTTTCAAGATTCTCTGGACGGAAGTTTGACTTATATCTGTTAACTGAGACATCTTTTTCTGGCTTTTATATGGGTCCTCTGTCATTGTCAACAAAACTGAAAACTGGTTGTCTTTAGCTGTAGCAGTTTTTGGGTTTTTCATGATTTTTTGTAAGCGATATTACCCATTTCGATAAATCCAATTAGAAGTTTTTCAAAGCATCTTGCATCAGGATGCCTCTTATCAGGAAACCTTTGTGCATAAACTCTACTTGTCAACAAAGCATTTCTATCACACTCACCCAGAATAAAAATAATATCTACCATTTTTTCTTTGGAGAACTTCATAGCAGTCAATTGAGAAAATTGGGTTCGAACCTCACTTTAACAATGTGTATTAACGAAACACTGATATGGTTCACTATGTAAAATGCAGAATATGATATGTCCGGACACCTGACAGAAGGCATAAATAAAAAAAGTGTCAACACATACCTCAATTTACGTTTTAATCATCTTGATTTTATCATTCGTTAAAAGAAGTTTAGGTTTCAGTTCTTACTACTTGAATCATTACAGAAAAAAAAAATCTGCGCGAATAATGATGCATGTTGATGAGTTTGGCACGGTTTGTAGAATTTTCATCAAAATTTTGTACAAATAATCGAATATTTCGAAAATGATTGAAGATAAAGATAAGGTTACTTCTGCAAAAATATAGCATAAGGTTTTATGCGTTGACAAAAATAATAAAATACAGGGTGTCCCATTTAAAAAAATCAAGATATGATATTTTTAAATTTACAATATTCAATAATGTTTTGAGTCATTCCTGTACAAATTGAGGATAATCTATTTTAATTCATCAATTATGCTATCCATGGGCAATAAGAAAACGAAAGGAAAAAAGTATTCATCCTTTCTGGCCGAAGGATTATGGGATGATGTGAGAGCCTATTTTCATGAATTTTTACGGAAGAAAAATATTGTGACGAAACTACTAACCAAAAAACTTAATACTTAAAGACATAGTAGAGTTTAGGCCGCTCTTGAATCTTGAACAAAAAAGTGGTCTTCCAATCTGAAAAAACCTCTCAAGGTTTCTTTAAAGAAAATTGGGGCATTATGTTTTTAATATAAATTGCTGAACTAGGTTTTTACTTTATAAATACAATAACGTTCGAACAAAAATGAAATCTTCAAGAGTGTACGAGCTACAGAGCACCGCTTCACTGAAAGGAAGAATTATTCAAAAATCCGTATATCAATAAATAATCCTTCCTGACAGAAGCTAGTTCTCAAATCTGCTTGTCATGCACGCAGCCCCCAAGAGCCATAATAGTATGCGACACTGATGAGCTCCTAATAAGGACGAAAGAGCAGTCTACCGCTTCGTTTCTCGGCATCCTGCTTAGTTGCACTTTTGTGGCTCTTGAGGGCTGCTATTCATCCCCGTAACTTCAATGCCCTACCGGGGGTCAGCACGACCCCCTGATTTTGAATATGGGTGAGGGGAGTTGCGATACCTCATTTTGAAGATTTTATCGAGTAATATCTGACCCTAAATATTCGCTTCAAAATTTTCATCGTTAACGAAATGAACTTACTGTTGTGATTAGTTCATTAAGTGCTGCACCATTCACTTCCATGCAAAATAAGTTTTGCTGTTTCAACAAGACAGCGCACTGATCCTCAAATCGATAGAAACAATGGTAAAAAATTATTGCCACATTTTACACCATATCTGGCACACAGCAATCACTGGTTCTTTTCTGATTTGAAAAAGATGCTCCTGGGAAATACATTGGGGTCGGATGGAGAGGTTATTGCAGAAATTACCCCAAAGACAAATTTGAATTGTGGAGGCCGTTACTTGATGTAGATCCATGATATAAATGAGATAAAAAACACAAGGTTTAACTTCAATCTACACTTTATTTGAAAAAATTCGACGACGTTTCGCTGACACAGCAGCTTTATCAAGAATGACAAGCAGAATGAAGAGTATGGTATTATAAACAAATCGTAGAACAAGTTGGATGAATAACAGGAAAATCCACACCGAGCCATTGTACAGTTAGTATGAAAGGTAATTAAAAACTAATTGAACAAGTTAAGTAGGGGTGAATAATTCACATCTACCTGCTCATTCAAAAGTTTGTTCGAATGTTTGTATCTATTTATTTCTAATGCTTCTAGGAGATCTAATTTTAAACTTTTGATTTTATATGTAATATGCCAAAGCTTTTATTGAATGTATGGTTTTCTTTTATTAAGTGGTTGGAATAATTTGAATCAGATTTATTTTATCGAAGCTACGTTTATGTTCAGATGTTCTTATGCCAAAACTCCTATAGGTCCTACCGATATAAATTTTATCACAAGAACCGCAATTGAGTTTATAGATTCCTGATTTACTTGATTTTTCAACACGAGATTTATTATTTTAATATGTTTACCTAAGTTATTAGAAGTTTTGAAAGTTATATTTAGATTTTGTTTAACGAGAAAGGATTTAATATTTGTACTTGCAGAACCGCAGAATGTTAAACTGTTGAATATTTTATAGTCTTTATGAATAGGATATACTTCATTTATTGCTTTCTGATACAGTTTTTAACGAATGAGTAGATCTATCATATCCGGATTATATGAATTATTAATGGCTATCTGTGTGATGATGTTTAACTCTTTATTATAATCTTCTACTGATAAAGGTAAATTGAGTAACCGATGTACCATGCTGTTTAAAGCTGCAACTTTGTGTTGAATTAGATGTAATGAGTAGTTATGTATAATTGTATCAGTATGTGTTGGTTCACGAAATCACTAATCACTAAACGAAATAATAATCATGTTTTTTTCGGTCTTTCGTAAACCAACACATACTGATACAATTATACATAACTACTCATTACATCTAATTCAACACAAAGTTGCAGCTTTAAACAGCATGGTACATCGGTTACTCAATTTACCTTTATCAGTAGAAGATTATAATAAAGAGTTAAACATCGTCAAACAGATAGCCATTAATAATTTATATAATCCGGATATGATAGATCTAATCATTCGTGAAAAACTGTATCAGAAAGCAATAAATGAAGTATATCCTATTACTAAAGACTATAAAATATTCAACAGTTTAACATTCTGCGGTTCTTCAGGTACAAATATTAAATCCTTTCTCGTCAAACAAAATCTTAATATAACTTTCAAAACTTCTAACAACTTAGGAAACATATTAAAAATAATAAATCTCGTGTTGAAAAATCAAGTAAATCAGAATCTATGAACTCAATTGCGGTTTTTGTGATGAAATTTATATCGGTAGGACCAATAGGAGTTTTGGCATAAGAACATCTGAACATAAACGTAGCTTCGATAAAAATAAATCTGATTCAAATTATTCAAACCACTCAATAAAAGAAAACCATTCATTCAATAAAAACTTTGACATATTACATATAAAATCAAAAAGTTTAAAATTAGATCTCCTAGAAGCATTAGAAATAAATGGATACAAACATTCGGACAAGCTTTGGAATGAGCAGGTAGATGTGAATTATTCACCCCTACTTAGCTTGTTTAATTAGTTTTTAATTACCTTTCATACTGACTGTACAATGGCTCGGTGTGGGTTTTTCCTGTTATTCATCCAACTTGTTCTACGATTTGTTTATAATACCATACTCTTCATTCTGTTTGTCATTCTTGATAAAGCTGCTCTATCAGCGAAACGTCGTCGAATTTTTTCAAATAAAGTGTAGATTGAAGTTAAACCTTGTGTTTTCTATCTCACCAAAGACAAATTGTTCAACAACAATGGCATACAAAGGCTAGAGAGGCATTGGAATGATGATATCATTGTGGAAGGAGAACATATAGATGAATCAATTCGAATTTTGAGAAAAAATATATTTTGATTGGTTAAAGCCGGAACTTTTTGACCAATAAGACCTTACAGCTTTTTGCTTGCAAATTATAATCACTTTCTGATGTCGGAAGTCTCAGAAATCATTTACAATCTAATCTGTCATTCATTTACGTTGTTACACTACCGAATGAAAGTTGAAAATTAAAAATAGATTTATTATTCAATAGTTATGTTCCAAGGCTTTGAGCATATTGTTTGTAGAATATCGTTATAGAAGAATTGTAGAATAGATATAGGGATCCTCATCACTTCTCTCCAGGAAAAAAGTATGTCAAATGTTGTTTATTATTCATTGATGACAGCTCAGAACATTTCGATCTGAATTGTGTAAAACTACCGCATCTGCAAAACGATAGAGCCGATCCTGCATCCAATAGTCGATAGACGGAAAAGCTTTCTTGCTAAGTTGCTCGGATGAATATTTGATATCCTCGGGATGTTTTAATTTTTTATTAGCCGTTTACACGGTAGTTATTTCATTGTTACGTTAATATCCGGAAAGCAAGCCAATTAGCGTAACTTGCCATGTTTTATGCATTGCTTAAAACTGTTATTGTATTATTGCGGCTTCCCTCGCATTCAGCGACTATCAAAATATTAGTTTATTTTTTTGTTTAACAAGTAATAGTTAGTGGTGGTTTTATGGTTTTCGCGCCAGACTTTCCCACAGTACATCGGTTAACGGAGCTATTCAATGAAAGTTTTTCAGTAAATTGTGTTTTTTCTGAATAAGATTATATCACGAATGATAGAAATCTACAATGAAGATTTATTCGAGAAGTAAAGGCTACCTTCTTCCTGTGCTTTTTATTATGCAATTTAGTGTGTACGAGGGATGTCTTTCATGTTTTGCATGCTTGGACATAAAGAATACCATTAATCAGTATTATACAGTATCAATATCTCGGAATTCGATAGATCTCGTCAAAGTAATGCTTCATTTTCAATCTAAATTTTTCCTAAAATCCTTGCTGACATATTCACCCTAAATATTGAAAAAGTGAATTGTTTTTTACGATAAAAAACGAAATTTACTGAAATTCAAGATATTGTTCAAGAAAAAATTATTTTATAAGATGTTGTTTTCGAGTTTTCAATTTCGCCTCATATGCGCTTTTCACCTTCTATGTTCATAGGGGATCAGTGTTTTACAAATCTAATAAAATTTTTAGACTTGAAGTTTTTGACGTAAAAAAGCTACACTTCTAAGATCTCGAAAAAATTAACCAGCAACGAGAAAAACGGAATCAAAGAACAACGATATTTCGAATAGAAATAATTTAATTCATTTAATTTATTATTTATTTTAATTATTTAAACCTCACTACATGGACACTATTTCATTACCTGTTCAAATTAATAACCACCAACTCTTATGCAAGATCTAGCTCCCGAAACAAGAAATCTTTGTATTTTAATATAAATTTGAATATTGTTTTTTATCTCATTAGAATAATAAATTATTCTGTCAAGCAGCAGCACGTTGAGCGGCATTCAGCGCAAGAAATTACATAAGCTACCATCACATTCATTTGCTTTGAACTGAGCAATGTTTGCCACTTCTTCTTTTTTGATGTTTAGCTTGATATCGGTTATTCAGAGTTCTAAACAAAATGTTATGAAGTATTGAGAATTTTCTGAATCTCGTAACATTGTCGATTACATCTCTTTCGTGCAGTTCTTGTAATTTCTTGCTCCTGTTTTCTCTTCAAATTTTTTCACCATTCTTACTTCTTCGAGTTCTGAAAATACGAACAGCAGATGACTCGGATAAATTGAAAACAATTGTGGAACAAAATTGATCATCATTATGACAACAATTCAAAGGTTTTTCTTGTGGACTACACTTTTTTTAACTCTATAAGTTTCATCGACCACACACGACGTACTGCCTAGGAGGTTATCCTAAATCTCCCTCCTCTTCATATAAAATTGAAAAAGGAGGCGTTGATGGCGGCATTATGGCTTCAAGACACAGAAAAAGTATTATCTGGTGATCTGGGGATTCTGGGTTACATAGCGCCAGAAATCTTATCACAACCATCGGATATAATGCCACTAGAGCTTGATTTTCACACACCCTTCGAAGTGGCCATAGAAGACCGCACCATCGTAAAGAGAAAAATTAATCAATTAGACCGAGAATCCTCCATCTGGTACACGGACGGATCAAAAACGATTGATGGAACAGGAGCAGGCATATATGGACCCAAGTACTCGTCATCAGTGCCTCTGGGCTCTACTCCCACAATCATGCAAGCAGAAACACTTGCTGTAAACCTGTGATGCCAGGAGGGACTACGAAGGAAACTCAAAGGTGCAAAGATTTACATTTCAACGGACAGTCAGGCAATGATTCAAGCTCTAAACTCTTACTGTTATCGGAGCATCTATTTCTAGGAATGCTGCCAATCCTTGAAGCAACTTGCTGAGGGGAACAAACTTTTCCTGCAGTGGGTGCCTGGCCACGAAGGCATTTAAGGAAATGAAGTCGCTGACGAACTGGCTAGATCAGCTGCTGGAATCCCACCCATCGGACCTGAACCGTTCTGCGGTCCAAGCAAGCCGCACAGACGACAAGAGCTGGAACGGTGGGAACAATCTAGCAAAAAAGAATACAGGAGGAAAACTCTAGACCAAAGGCAAGCGAAAAAAATCATTGACTATTCGCCAAAGAAGACAAAACAGCTTCACGATCTCTCTAGGGACGAGCTGAGGACTATAACAGGTCTCTTTACTGGACACTGCCCACTGAGATACCATCTCAGTAAAATGGGCAAATTGGAAACGGCAACGTGCAGAATGTGTAAAGACGGCGATGAAATTGCCGAACAAAGACATATACACTTCGGTAGCGAAAAGCTAGAGCCGCACGGAGTAAAAGCGAAATCTCCCAGGGAGATTCCTTATTTTTTAAGAGAACTAGATCTACAGGGAAATGAATGAGAAGGGCTACGAACAAAAGACCAACTTGGTCACAGTTCGGGAAGGCTTGCAAAGTCAAACGACCCCCTCCAATGTAATGTAATGTGTTCATCGACTATTGATTTTTCGCCGACAAATAATTATACTTATCCAGAGTACATCCGGATACATACTACAGTGTTAATTGAACCACATCACAAATGATAAAATTCGCCCTGTTCATCGGTAATTGACATTCTTGTGTACTTGGATTGGCTCTACATGCTTCATTCAATCGTTTTTTTTTCAATGATGTGAGGCAACTAATAAATTATATTGAACTGGTGAACACATTTATTTGTTAATTCCATAAATATTCCATATATGTTATGGCTCGTAGTGGGGTGAATAGTTACTGAACTTGAATTACCAGTAGACATTACGACTCATTGAGGTCATTCTTATGAGTCCAAACACTCTATACACACAGCCAAATTTATATGGAATCACCCGATATATTGAGTATTACCTCAGGGATTTTGGAAATTTCGAAGGATTGTTAGAATTGATCCTTTCTGAGTTTTTTCAATTGAAAAAAGAAATAAATAAAGGTATATTTTAAGAGAGAAACAAATAAAAGAAAATAAAAGACCCTTTCTACATGTATTACAAAAATTGAAGATTATTTTCTCACAGAGTAGGTGTTCTTTTCTCAACCCCAGTAGCTTGTATTACCTCCTCTTGCCCTGATACAACCCTGAATCCGTCTAGGCATGCTTTGAATTAGGTTTTCGACCTCCTCTGGTGTGATATTCTGCCACTCTTCTGTGGCGGCTTGGATGAGCTGTTGTGGGGTTCTTGAATTATCCTTGCGCTAATTTTCCTTTTGAGATAATTCCATAAATGTTCAATAGGATTCAGGTCTGAAGAGTAAGTTGGTCAGTCCAAAATAGCGATTCCCTCTGTTTCGAGATAATGTTGCTGGTGTGCGGAGGAGCATTATCCTGCATAAAAGTGAAATTCTCACCGTGAGCACCTCGCCAGAGTCTCACTATGGGCTCCTGCACTAGGTTCACGTAATTTCTAGCCATTACACTGACAGGAAACGAAATAAAATCTGTTTTGCCTCCCAGCATAATGCCACTTCTAAACGTCACACTGCCCCCTTGGTATTTCGGAATTTGTCTTGCTGCTTGCAAGTTTGTATTCCACGACCCCTTAAAACCAAAATCCGGTGGTCATCTGATCTAACACTAATTCTGGTCTCATGCGAAAAATTAACATTTTGCCAATTCCCAATATTCAAATTTTAGTACTAGATACACCAATTAAGCCTGTTAAATTTTTGTTGGATGGTTAGCTCTGGAACTAAGGACCTTCTGCTGTATGAACCCTTCGAACGAAGTCTTTGACGTATCGTTTCGACTGATACACTGATGCCTGTTGCTTCCAGAAATTGCCTTTGGAGTATGGGGTGTGACGCACTAGGTTCTCTTTTTGCAATTTGGCACAGAAAGCGATCTTGTCCTTCAGAAGTGATCTTCCTACGACTTCTTCTAGGCCTATTTTGCAGAGATTGTAGCTCCACGAATCGGGCGTAGGTTTTTGAAATTACCCTCTGTGATACCCCGCATTGTGGCCGCTATATGCCTCTGTGTCACCCCTTCTTCAACTAGAGCAATTATTCGACCCCGCTGCACATCGGACAATCCAACTCAAGGCATTTTCAATTTTGACTGTTCTATATTTGGCTTTTTTAAATTTTGAAATTCAAGATATCAAATCTCAGTGCCGACTGAGTACAATATCCCGAAGATGTGGTGATAATTGAACATTTCTGATCATACTATTCAGTTATCTTACAACAAAAGACTTCATTCTCCACAAGTAGTCAAAGATCCATGGTTAGTAACAATCAATAATGTGAAATACATAGTGATTCCATATAAATTTGGTTGTGTGTATATGCTGTAATCTGCTTTGAGCTAAAGTATTCTCTAGGCCACTCGATATCTTTGAAATACTAGGAAGTAACAGTAAACCAAATTTCAAATCAATGGGACACAGACACACATGTTAATTTTTTTAGCATTGAGGGTTGAATACTATACAAACTTGTGAACTTGTAGATGAATATTTATAAGAAAATTTGTGGAAGTGGAATGAAATGCATGCCCAATACTATAACTGCAGAAATTTTAATAGATATTTCCTTATGTTTCAGGTGAGTGTTGATGTTTGTGCTAAAAAAATCGGCTGTGAGTGAGTATATTTTCTTTTCAAAAGCTTACAAATAAGTTTATTCAACTGAATCTCAAAACTGTAAGATTTTTGTTATCTTGGACTACTTCCAACAGTAAGATTATCAAGTCTTATGCAAGAAAGATGTAATTTATTTTATATTTTTTCACCTTCCGATAGATTCGTGCATCGAAGGTTTCATTAAACCTTTTAGGTATCCGAATGATTCTCTCTTATTTTACATTATTTGTGGAAACAATCTTGTTGATTGTTAGATAAAATTCGAAAACTGGAAAATCCCCGGTATGTACCGCTAATTGACATCGCTGAGTTGCACATCTGTCTAAATTATTCTTATAGGGTGATATTAGCAAAATCATGCGTATTTGATCATTCCAACACATCATAACTTAACATGACGATTTCAAATCCGTGATTAAAATTTCTATATCACCTTCAGTTTAGAAAATCTGTAACATAGCCCATTTCACGATAAAACATATTTTGATTAAAAATATGATATTTTACTAAATTCTTGAATTGAAATTCACTTCCTTTTGTGAGATTTTCTTGAAGATGTTGTAGTCAGTGAGCTGTTCTGAATGCTCCAACAATAGTCAGTCATCATGTGTGCGTTCTTTTAGCCTTTATAGCGTTCCTCCATAGTCTGAAGGTCCTGGTGGAATTGGTGGCCCTGTTTTTCACTCAGATTACCAAGGTTAGCAGCAAATAAAGTAGGTGGTTGTGAAGAAAGTTTAACTCGTTTATGTTACATCTCTGCCAGAGTACCCGTGAAAATTATGTCTTTTATTAATTATCTAATCTGTGGCCTTTCAAAGATGCACGCTTTTATCTTTTCCGCACTCAGTTTCGGGAATTTCTGGTTCAAGAGAAGGAAACAATTTCCAATTTTGTTGAGAGTTTTAACAAATTGTTTCATGAACTCTAATTGTAGATGCAAAGGAGGCAATGTTATGCGAATACTTGATACTGAAGTTGTATTTATCATGTTTTGTTGTCCAGGAATTAGCATTTCTCGAGTGGGCCAGTCCTTTCAACTCAGTGTTGAATTTCAGCTTTTCTATCCCACAAGAGGAGAAAACAGGGATACTTTTTGCAACTACTCTATTGGCCTAAGAGAAAGTTGATCATTTTTCCATCAACACATTTCTACCTACTAAATTTTGTCCAAAACCAAAGCAATTGATGTATATTCCTCTTTTACTTTAGTAGAATGTGTAAGCGGCAAAGACCCTACATTAATTTAATCGTGTAAAAGAGCACAATTTAGACTACGTTTTGACGAATCTATGAGCAGACACCATCTTTCTCCTTTCTCTTTGCATAGAAGCCAGTGTTCAAGAGCCAATTTCTCAGTTGCTTTAGAAGTTATATATAAGTGGTTTTAAACTCCACCGACACTTTTTTACGTTGATTGGAACTACGTGCGGAAATTTTTTGTCCTAAGGTTTTGAGTTATAACGCAAACTTGTATTATATGTACAATCAATTTTTTCATCTAGGACAAGTTTTCATGAAAGAACGATAATATTTTAACTTTTCGTTTTCTTTCTAATTTTATCCAACTAACTCTATGTCAATTCACAGAATTTACACGGACTGATTGAAATAACTTAAGTCTGTTCTATGCTATTATGACAGTTCGAGAATCAATTCTTGCAATGACAATTCAGATAAATTATTCAATGTTTTTTCATCAAGTTACAACTATTGTGTCAATATAGTATCGTTTGTAATAACGAAGCGTGCATGTCGCTCTAAAGTTTCGAAGAATATCATACAATCGTATTTCAAAACACGAGATATTTTTTATATGGTATGAATGGAAATTATGAGAGTAGGTAACGAAATATATTTCTTCAACTCTCCAAAATTTCGACTAGTTCTTCTATATAACAGATCCTTCTTATATCCCCAAAGGAAAAAGTCCAGCCTCGACAAATCTGCGGAACAGGCCAATTTACAGACCCATCCAATTATTGACACAATTTAAGTCGAGTAAATCAGCAACTGTCATAGTTTGAAGAGAAGAAGCTCCACCATGTTGAAAATAGATATTTATTTTTTCAGCAGGAGGAAGTTTATCAAAATATCCATCGATAATGTTCTCGTTTAAAATTGTATGATATGATTCACCACGAAGGTTATCATCCAAAATCATATACGTTAATACGCGATAATCTTTTAATGTACCCCATAAATTGAACCCAAATCGGCCTTGACGTTAAATATTAATATGACAATGTGGGTTAACATCTCTCGACCATTGTTCATTTTGACGATATACAATAGTGATGAGAAAATCAGTAAGAATAATTTCTCTAAAAAAATTCGGATTCGCTTCAGTTTTCTGTGGAAAACAAATTGAAGTTGGAACGCTCCTGGTTACAGAAACGGTGATATCTTCATTTTATAAGATTTAGGTTTATATACAGGATATCCCAAGTTGAGTGGCCTGTTAGACGTTTATGGAGAATTAATAATGCTATCGTTCTGAAATTGTGGTAGTTGATTCAGCTAGTCCGAAACTCTTTCTTAAATATCTTCACAAAACATTAACTGTCATATTTTTACGACTGTCAAAATTTTTTCGCAAATTTTTTCTTTAAATTAAACAAGATCCACGAAGAAATAATATATGGAAGATGTCAATTCAAATTATTGGGTTCATAATGGTTCAAAAACATCTATAGATCATAATTGGCATCACTTAGAAGACCGAACCTGACAATCGTAGTTGTACCTATTGTAATATTAAGTAGGAAATAAGACTAATATATAAGGAATAACTCTCTTCATTAGTTCGTATCTATCTGATGAAGCCACAGTGTGGCGAAACCGGTCATAGTTTTGTTAATATAGTGAAAATCTTCACTTATTTCTATAAAAACATGAATATCTCTGTTACTCTTACAGCTACATCTAATCTGACCATATCATCGGAAAGAGCATTGAATTTGCTTCAAGATAGGTAAGTACTTATGGTAAAAAATCTTGTCCACCGGGTGTTGTAAAAGGCTCAATGAAACAATTGTGAAATAAACAAAATTAGTAGTATTTTCTTCTCAGCTGTACCACCGAAAACTGGTCAATAAGTACCTGTTTTTTTTTAAAAACTACTACATTCCACTGGCTTTTGAACGGTATACCAACTTTTGAGCTAACTATTTTTTTGCCAGCAAAACCATGGTTTGGAGTAAGAAGAACATAACATTCAAAAACGCAAATATCTTATATTACTTAATTAAACATGAACAGGAACTAAACTTGAAAAAATTAATGAATGATATTGTTATGAAGGGATTTAAAAGGTGTTCAAAATGTCTTCCTCTATCTAAAATGCTATTAACACATATTTTTCTTGAACTATCAACTACTCTTTGAAGTTCAGTGTGTTCTCAAGTGAAATAATTTACAACCATTTGAGTAAGGTTCAAGATCTATTGCCAGTGGATAGTGAGGTGATGTTGCAATTTTGTAGGTAGTACATGAATGAATTAGAGGATTGGGGATCAGATAAAATCATATGGAAGGATGAGGCAACTTTTACCAAAGTTGGTGTAATAGATTTGAAAAATTCCCATTTATGGGATACAGAAAATCCTCATAACACTATTATGTCACACTCTCATCACGAGATTAGAGTAAATGTGTGGTTGGGGTTAAGGAGGGATCAGCTTGTCGGACCATTGAAATTCAAAGAGCAATTGATAGTTTGAGAAAAAGATGTGTTAAGTGCATTCAATAAAGAGGCAGACATTTTGAACATCTGTTATAGTTTTAAATCTCTTTCGTGAAAATATGATTCAAAAATTTTTGTTAGTTCCTGTTCATGTTTCTTTAAGTAATATAAGATATTTTGCGTTTTCGAATTTTATTATTAGAGTATTACTCTTATCCATGATATTGCTGACAAAAAATAGTTAGCTCAAAAGTTGATAAAACATTTGAAAGCCAATTAAATGTAGTAGTTTTTACCAAAAAAAAACCAGCTTCTTATCGATCAGTTTTCAGTGGTACAGCTTACAAGAAAATACCATTAATTTTGTTCCTTCCACAATTTTTTCATTTAGCCTTTTACAACACCCGGTATACAAAATTTTTTTTTACCATTAGTACCTTACCTATCTTATAGCAAATTCAATGCTCTTTCCGATAGTATGGTCAGATTTGACATAGCAGTGAGAGTAACAGAGATATTCTTGTTTTATAGGAGAAGCAAAACATTTCGTAAAATCAAGAAGTGTTAAATAACTCGATAATTATCAACTTTTCGAAAAAACATTACGAGAATTTTTGTAGCAAATTAGCAAATGACTAGTACTATCATCTACTGAAGTTTCGCACCTTTCTTTGTATTCACCTATATATATATATATATATATATATATATATATATATATATATATATATATATATATATATATATATATATATATATATATATATATATATATATATATATATATATATATAGGTGTATACAAAGAAATATATATATATATATATATATATATATACAGGTGCCTACCTATATATATAAATATATATATATATAGGGTGTTAACGGCCGTTAATGTAGAACTTTGCGGAATATATGGGTCGAGCGCATGGTATTCCAAAAAAAATATATATATATATATATATATATATATATATATATATATATATATATATATATATATATATATATCTATAAGTGAATATTTTTTGGAATACCATGCGCTCGACCCATATATTCCGCAAAATTCCACATTAACGGCCGTATCTTTCGATTGAGTAGACTTGGAAGTTTGATTGTTTGACAGCTTTAAGGGTTTTTAATTCGAATATTTAGTTTCAATTTCATTTCTTAACCTGCACCTTTTCCAAGAGTTTGAACATACAGACTGAATAAAAACAAAGTGATACTATAGAGGTTCCGTTTTTCTTCAGGGCTACGTAACGTTCAAAATCAAAAAAATTCCTTTCAGGCGCTGCAATTTTGTGATATCCGAGAGTTTCTCATTAAAACTGAAGACTTTCTAAGTTCTGGTTTCCTACGATTCATTTCGTACTTAATGAAGTCCCCATTGTGACCAGTCTCGTATTGTATAGCAAATTTTTTTCGATAAAGAAGAAATTCTAATGCGAATATAAACTTTGTGAGAATATAAATTATTTTCCGCAATTTATGTAGTTTTGCTTATCTAGCTGAAAAATTCGAACATCTAAATCCTTTTTCCGAGTCCCGTGTCTCTTCATAATGGTAAACCTACTTTTTGAATGTATATCAGCTTCGGTTTACGACTTACCGAACATAAAAGAGCCTATCAAACACGAATAGGAACGAAGAACAGCAAGATTTGAAAGTTGAATCTGGATCGATAGGGAACAGCTAACACACCATTGACACGCACTTTCTTAATGCATAGTCAGCGTTCAAGTTAGATTTTTATTCAACTTGAAAACAATTCGAGGGCTCTTTAGCCATCTGTCAGACACTCGTCGCCATAGATTTCTACCCAGGGATTTCATGCGGCTTATGTCTTTTTATATGTGACGCCTTGCATGGTGTTGTGTCAGCTCTGCCCATTTTCTGAAAATCGATTTGTTTAACATTCTAGATTGTCAATTATAATTTAATTATGGGATTATGCTGTACGTAATCTAATTAACCTGTGATAATTGTTGTATCAATCTATTGATTCATACTTGATTATTATATTTGTGTTTCGACTGCTGCAGACCAATACAAAATGTGATCTTAACTACGTTACGACAATTCAAAGTTGATCTACAACAACGGATTCATAGAACTATTTATCATTTGAATGAGTCAAATAATTATTTAATTCCTCCAGTACTACGTGATTGATAATCATTGTGATAATAAGAAATTAAAAATGTATTATATTATCACTAGATTTTGTGAAAATCAAGATTCAAATGTCGGTCTCTCGACCATCTTCAGCTGATAACAAATATTCAACTGAAATTGAAAATACATAATTTGATTGAGGAGGTTGTTACTTGATGAAAATCGATATACATATTTTCAATGAAATGAAACTATAGTATTTAGATTTTCACTATATTAACAAAACTATGACCGGTTTCACCACAATGTGGCTTCATCAGATAGATACAAACTAATGAACAGAGTTATTCCTTATATATTAGTCTTATTTCCTACTTAATATTACAATAGGTACAAGGGTGGAAAACCCATGGGAGTTGCTTATTTTATGAATTGAAAAGATTGAGTAAAGGAGAAGGATTTAGATCTGATTGACTATTAAGTAATCTACCTGAATTCTTTTCTCTGTTGATCTTTAAAATTTCCAATTGATTGAATTTTTGTCTTTTATTTTAATTGTGTCAAATTTTTAAATTATCATTAAAGTTATGGATTTTTTCGAGTAAGTGATTAGAATAATGGTAATCTGATTTATGATAATTAAAACTACGTTTGTGCTCGGATAATCTAACTTTGAATTTCTGAAGGTTCTACCAGTATAAATTTTATTACAATCCCCGCAAGAGAGTTTATAAACACCGGATTTATTACCTTTACAATTTTAGATTTGCAGTTTTTGATATGTCGGCCTAAAGAATTATCAGTTCGGAATGCTATATTGAAATTATAATGCGAGAGGAAAGTTTTTAATTTTAGACTGGGATTACCAATATAAGTTAAGCTGTTGTATTTTGTGTTAGAACTTTTGATACTTGGAAATACTTCCTGGATTGCTTTTTGAATTTTTTTGCGTGAAATCATGTTCTCAATCATACTTGGACTGTAACGGTTATTGACTGCTATTTGTTCAAATATTTTTAGCTCTTTATAAAATTATTTTATGACATTGGCATATTAATGAGTCCTTGTAGCATACTATTGTAAGCTGCTAATTTATGTGGAAAAGGATGTGAAGATGAGCTGTGAATAGTAATATCCTCTGCGATCTTCACTGATATTGCATCACAGAGCTAACTTCACCTTTCATTAGAATTTCCCTTTACGTTTTGATTCTTTTTCAAACCAAAATACGCAACAATGTGAGTTATCCGAACTGAAATAATAACCAAAACATTTTCTAGGACACAAAATAAATATATTTACAATTCCGATTCTTGTAATCATAGAAGCAAAACAAGCACACAAAATAAATCTTGGGTACGTATAAGCAGACAAGAACCAGCTGCCTGAATTAGTACCTATAATACGATCACGTGTAAGATTTCTGATTGAATTACCAGATTGACTTTATTAATTTGAAGGGGGTTGTTGATGAGTTTCACTGTATCACTAGGTGGAACACTAGGGAAGAGATTTACTACATCTCACGACATAAGTTAAGCGTTCGGTGGTAGTATCGTGTGCTGAATTTTATTTATTAGGACTAAAGAGTTTTTTATTGAGATTTGAGGTTCAAAAATAGCGTACTGTTGAATGATGTCTATGAGAAAACGTGAAAGTTTTGCAGCTGGAGCTTGAAAATATGAAACTACTGGTCTATGGTGTTTGACGAGGGCGTTAAGTTTTGGTGTTTGCGGGGTTTCATTGACAACCCGCAATCACCAAAACTTTCAAAAAGCAATCCAGGAAGTATTTCCAAGTATAAAAAGTTCTAACAGAAAATATAACAGCTTAACTTATATTGGTGATCCTAGTCTGGTCGAAAGACTCAAACAGATTTTTTAATAAATCTTTTGTGATAGTATAATACATAGTTTAATTTCTAATTATCATCTATCCTGTGTACTTTATGATTCAATAAAAATCTTACAATCAAAAGACTAACAACTGTGTTTAATATTTAATTCAAATCTTAAGTTAATCAGCCTAGACATAACGATACACCCATATTTATAATTCCGAAGGCTCTTTGGTGGTGTTTGTACCTGGAAATATTTTATCTTTAAATATTTAAAAATCAACAATAGAGAAATCACATTTCAACATAAACTTTGACAACAAATATTTGCATAAGAAAATTTATTTCCGGTCTCCGAACATTGATCAAGGTGGTGTTTCACCAATTTAGAGGATTATTTACTCAGCAAACTGTTCTCACTATCGGGATTAAACATGAAGGAGCTTTGTGTCGAAGACCACTTAGCAGCTCAATCGGTAATAAATTCATGTATATCAGTTACCAGCGGCAATAATTAGAGTATGAAGCAATTGAATTGATAATGTGTTTGTTTTGTTGGTCTTAAAACCCCGTGGTGAGTTATGAGGACTACCTGCGGAGGAATTGTCTGCCCTGTTTATAAACATATCAATCAGTAGGGAGTTGTTTGTTAGGAATAATTTTCGAAAATTGATACAAAACGTCAATTCCTTAAATTATAAAGCTTGTAAAAAAATAACTTCTATAGATTCTATATGATCGGTTGTGACTGGGTGTTTCAAATATCCTCTAAACTGGGAAAGATAAAAATTGATGTATACAATTATACAATAAACGAAAATTGCCAACAGTTAGGTTAGAAATACGATTTTCAAGTAATAACCCAAACAAACTTACAGTTCTATTCTACTTGAACCAGAAAAATGATTTTATCGTTGAAAATAGTATTTCGCGTTATGTTTTGAAAGTGTGGTTCTCGTTATGTTTTGGAAGTGTGGATGTCAGGTATTGATTTAATTAAATTATTGAAAATCTGAACTTTCAATGATTAGACAGTAAAAAACCTATCTTATCAATTTTATAATTTTCCAAAATTTCGTGAAGTAACGAATGAGAAGAATCATCAAATACTATCAAATGATCAATGAATGCTATATGAATCTTTTTCATTAATAAAGCATGATTTAAAGCAACATAATCAATAAAAACTTGCTTTTTAGTATCTAAATGGTCATTCATGTAACTCAGTTTTTATACCTGAAATGAATAACATCAACATCTGGAAATTTCCAGTTTCTCATAACTTTTAAAAGTGACATTATATTATTAATGGTAGATATTTCTAATTGCATGTATTTAATTTTTTCGAAATGGAGACTCTTCATTTATCTTTCTACCTGTTTACCAGGTGTCCACGCGAGATCGGACATTGAAAGTATATGAAGATAAAAATGAATTTCATTCGAACTAATTTCCGAAAATATTTTCAAAGCTGGGCACTTCCGGTTATAACGTCAGTCATTTCAACTAGCATAATGTATGTTTCTATTTTTTTATTGTAGAACATTAAATCATTGCCACCTGAAATCAACCGAAAGGAAAATATGAATGTTTCAATTGGAATTTTGCGATTTTCGGTCGTCCCCTAGAAGACACTATAAAAATACTAAAGATCATTTAATATCGATTATTTCTAGCTCATAAATGAGATAAAAACACAAGGTTTAACTTTAATCTACACTTCATTTGAAAAAATTCGACGACGTTTCGCTGACACAGCAGCTTTATCAGGAATGAAAAACAGAATGAAGAGTATGGTATTATAAACAAATCGTAGAACAAGTTGGATGAATAACAGGAAAATCCACACCGAGCCATTGTACAGTTAGTATGAAAGGTAATAAAAACTAATTAAACAAGTTATGTAGGGTGAATAATTCACATCTACCTGTTCATTCAAAAGCTTGTCCAAATGTTTGTATCTATTTATTTCTAATGCTTCTAGGAGATCTAATTTTGAACTTTTTGATTTTATATGTAATATGTCAAAGTTTTTATTGAATGAATGGTTTTCTTTTATTAGGTGGTTTGAATAATTTGAATCAGATTTATTTTTATCGAAGCTACGTTTATGTTCAGATGTTCTTATGCCAAAACTCTTATAGGTCCTACCGATATAAATTTTATCACAAGAACCGCAATTGAGTTTATAGATTCCTGATTTACTTGATTTTTCAACACGAGATTTATTATTTTTAATATGTTTACCTAAGTTATTAGAAGTTTTGAAAGTTATATTAAGATTTTGTTTGACGAGAAAGGATTTAATATTTGTACTTGCAGAACCGCAGAATGTTAAACTGTTGAATATTTTATAGTCTTTATGAATAGGATATACTTCATTTATTGCTTTCTGATACAGTTTTTTCGAATGATTAGATCTATCATATCCGGATTATATGAATTATTAATGGCTATCTGTTTGATGATGTTCAACTCTTTATTATAATCTTTTACTGATAAAGGTAAATTGAGTAACCGATGTATCATGCTGTTTAAAGCTGCAACTTTGTTTTGAATTGGATGTAAAATGTAAAATCTAACCAATTTCACTACTGTAATAGATGTTGTTGAAAAAAAAATAATTTTTGTTCAATGCAAACGTCCAATAGATTCAATATTTCTGATTTAATTATGTGGTTAACATGATTCGAATTCAACATTTTTTCTTTAATATTTTAAAGGCCATCAAACAAAAATCTCAACTAAATGAAGTTATTTTACAAAAGCAGATAAGGGTAATACTGTTATTGCGTTAAATAAAAATGACTACCTATTTTAAACTCTAAATTTCATTTCGTCCGAAACTATACAATTTTAAACAAAGATCCAACTATTAAATTCCAGAAAATATTGAAATTGCAATAAATGACGCAAAATCTTTAATTAAAGCAATAGATAAATACAAATTAATTTTACCAAACCTCAACCACCTCAACTGTATTCACTCATTAAATTGTATAAAGTAAATAACCCTGTTAGACCAGTCGTATCTACATTACAGCCCCAGCCGTGAAATTGTCGAACTACCTTATAGATATCATTAAAAATTATTGTTCATTCAAATCAAAATTTTCTATAAAAAATTCTTTCGAATTGATAAATAACATAAAAAACGTTAACCTACCACCTAACGCAAAACTTATTTCGTTTGATGTTGAGAATTTATACCCAAGTGTTCCTCCAGGTGATGTCAAAATATTAATCGAAAACATGTTGAATTCGAATCATGTTAACCACATAATTAAATCAGAAATATTGAATCCGTTGGACGTTTGCATTGAACAAAATTATTTTTCTTTCAACAACATCTATTACAGTAGTGAAAATGGTTTGATCATGGGAAATCCTTTGTGTCCACTTTTAGCAGAGATTTTTTGAATAATATTTAACAGAATATTCATACACATCCACTCATTTCCAAATTTCTTTATTGGTATAGATATGTTGACGACATCTTAGTATGTTTCATTGAACTACTCATCAATTAAACTTATTTCTTAATTTCATTAATTCCATCCATTTGAACATTAAATTCACGATAGAAATTGAACAGAACGATTCCATTAATTTTTAGACTTAAAATTACCAAACAAAATAATAATCATGTTTTTTCGGTCTTTCGTAAACCAACACATACTGATACAATTATACATAACTACTCATTCCATCCAATTCAACACAAAGTTGCAGCTTTAAACAGCATGGTACATCGGTTACTCAATTTACCTTTATCAGTAAAAGGTTATAATAAACAGTTAAACATCATCAAACAGATAGCCATTCATAATTCATATAATCCGGATATGATAGATCTAATCATTCGAAAAAACTGTATCAGAAAGCAATAAATTGAAAAATCAAGTAAATCAGGAATCTATAAACTCAATTGCGGTTCTTGTGATAAAATTTATATCGGTAGGACCTATACGAGTTTTGGCATAAGAACATCTGAACATAAACGTAGCTTCGATAAAAATAAATCTGATTCAAATTATTCAAACCACCTAATAAAAGAAAACCATTCATTCAATAAAACTTTGACATTTTACATATAAAATCAAAAGTTCAAAATTAGATCTCCTAGAAGCATTAGAAATAAATAGATACAAACATTCGGATAAACTTTTGAATGAACAGGTAGATGTGAATTATTCACCCTACTTAACTTGTTTAATTAGTTTTATTACCTTTCATACTAACTGTACAATGGCTCGGTGTGGATTTTCCTGTTATTCATCCAACTTGTTCTACGATTTGTTTATAATACCATACTCTTCATTCTGTTTTTCATTCTTGATAAAGCTGCTGTGTCAGCGAAACGTCGTCGAATTTTTTCAAATAAAGTGTAGATTAAAGTTAAACCTTGTGCTTTTTATCTCATTTATATCATGGATCTACGTCAAGTAACGGCCTCCACAATTCAAATATTTCTAGCTCGTTTAAAGTAAAGAGGCTCATTCAGCAGAATTCAATGAATCCAGAGGCTTCATGGTATACAGTATGTTTCCAAACCATGTGGAAAATCGTAGTTCTTTTATGAGCGCTTCTTAGGAATGTGCGAACCGGTTACACCACATGAGTGGGCGCCTGGAAAGAATTGAGGTCTGTTTACTCGCTTCTTGAAGAGGGCTAAATTGTAGGATGTTGGAAAGATGTTGGGCGGAAGCGAGTTCCACAGCACACCAGCCCTGTAAACAAAGGAATTCTTATAGAGAGAGAGGTTCGAGGGGTCGTTAAATGTACCGCCATATGATGAGAACTTCTTGCTAGCTTAGTGTTGCGACAGCCATGAGTTTTCCCGAAACAAGGTCTATCAGCTCCTTGCAGCATCTTCCGTGGAAGTATCTGTAAAACAGAGAAAGATCAGCAACTTCTCTTCTGAGAGTCAGCGGGTGATCTCCGGGTGGTCGATGAGGCACACCCTGTTTTTGCATACCATCCAACATCCGCAACGAATGTTTGGGCGCAGATCCCCATACATGGGAACAATATTCCAAAGCATGTCGAATCTGCGCCTTATATAGAAGCAACAGCAGCGAAATTTTGGAAAATTAAAAAATTGATGAGATATGATTTTTTTACCATCTAATAATTGAAAGTTCAGATTTTTAATAATTTTACTGATACGTCAGTTATTGTTTCGATAAAAATAATAAATCATATGACTGTATTGATTAAATCAATACCTGACATCCACGCTTCCAAAACTCAACGAGAAATACTATTTTCAACGATAAAATCATTTTTCTAGTTCAAGTAGATTAGAACAGTAAGTTTGTTTGGGTTAATACTTGAGAATCGTTATTCTAACCTAACCGTCGGCAATTTTCGTAGATTGTATAATTGTATACATCAATTTTTATCTTTTCCAGTTTAGAAGATATTTGGAACACCTAGTAACAACCGATCATATAGAATCTATGAAAGGTATTTTTTACAAGCCTTATAATTCAAGGAATTGACGTTTTGTATCAATTTTCGAAAATTATTCCTAACAAACATCTCCCTACTGATTGATATGTTTATAAACAGAGCTGACAATACCTCCGCAGGTAGTCCTCATAAATCACCACGGGGTTTTAGGACCAACAACACAAACACATTAACAATTCAATTGCTTCATACTCTAATTATTGCCGCTGGTAACTGATATGCAGTACAACTTCACTAGTCCGGACACTCGTAACAAACTTAACTTTCATAATGAATAATAAAATAAAACAAGTTAATATGTTCTACCTATCACTAATTTATTGATGTAAAGAATGACAAAATTTTTACCGGTTGGACCGGTTTCGGACATACGTCCATTATCAACAACAAGCTAATGAAAACTGAATACTCATGTATAATACAGGAATTACCATCAATAAACTGCTAGTAGAGGTCACAGTAACTTGAATAATAGTGATTGGTATTTACTTAAGAATTTTTAGCTGTTGAAGTTCTGGAAAATGATGACATTCATTCAGACTATGTGCAGCTAAAGCTGAATCATATTTCTGATGTAGGAATGACCGGAAATGTTCTTTGTATCTAGCCTTGAAAGAGCGTCCTGTTTGACCTATAAAAGGAATCGCACTCAGAACATGTAACTTGTTTTATTTTATTATTCATTATAAATATCAACTATCACGTAGTTCAGGCTTCATCGATCAAATTAACTTTAATACTCTGGTTGAGCTCAGAGAAAAATGAGCAATGAGACTCTAATTCAATATTCGTCACTGAAATCTTGAAAGAAAAGGAAAGAAGGTTATTCTTAGATATTTAATTAATTACATAAATTATGATAATGATACATGGTGTCACAAATACTTCTTTATATGTTAATACAGGCAATAAAACTTATCTTGGTGGTTCTTGGTCTTACTGCTGTCTCTGGGGAAAACCTCTATTTCAGCTGTTGAGCTCCACGTACGAGTCTCTACCTAAGAAAGTCCCCCTAGGAATTTCAGTCTAGGACTCTCCACTTACGAATTTGTATCTAGAATTCCCCACCTAGGAATGTCTGTCTAGGGCTTCTCACCTAGAACTTTCAATCTATGGGTCTCCACCCAGGAATTTCTAGCTAAGGGTCTCCACCTACGACCTATATTTTGATATATGTCACTACACACTTTACAAGATAAATATATGAATTTTAATATAATTTAATTATTTTAACTGCAATCTGGGAAGATTTTTAAGTTCAACTAATTCGCCTGATGGTCTGCAAAGAAAGGAACGCCTAAAATGAAGAATGCTCGTAGCACATGTACTTATCATATGCAGATTATGCGCATCAGATTGTTAACCAGTGACGTGACACATATAGAGGGTTGACTGGAAACAGGTGTTTCAACTCGAATTGTTGTGACGTGATTTTAGCACGTTACACACTCAGTTACTCGGGCACGCAACTCATTCGGGCACTTTTAGTATTTTACCTCTATAATCCAAGCACGTCGACGCCTGCTGATATACAAACAATAATAACTTTCTTCTCTGTATACGCATGTATGTACTTGTACTATCTAAGAGGGGCGAGTATCGTTCTTCAGTTGCATTTTGCATTTCAATCTCGCCGGTGGTGTGCATAATGGCTCCAACCAAGAGAAATCATAAAACGCTTACACTGGCAGAGAAATAAAAAATAATTGATTTCATTGTTCGAAAAGCAACAGTGTCCGACATGAAAAAGAACAAGGAAAAAATGAGGAGATTTATACCCACATCGTATCAAGGAAAAGGTAGGAATTAGGAATGCACCGAGCAAGGGTCTTCACAAAAAGCCGAGTACCCAGCTCTCGGCCAAACAAAATTACTGCATGCCGAGTATCAAGGCCGAGAGTTCAACTGGCTCAACCGGGCCCTCGGTGCATCCCTAGTAGGAATATTATTTTAAACTTGTCTCGAATTTACTCTATCCAAGGTATTTTTGTAGGAAAAAGAAAAATTATTAGAGTAGTTGAGAATCCTGGTGTTGAAATCGCTTTGTCTAACAGGTTTCTTCAACAACGCAACGCACACGTACCAATTTCGTCAGACATATTGAGAGCAAAAGCCAGACAGTTTTATGAACAAATCACAGAGAAGAATATTTTCTGGCAAGTTCAGGAGGATTAGATTAATTCAAGCTTAGACATGGAATTCGTTTCTTGAAGGTTTGTGGTGAAAAACTTTCCAGTGATGTTTCCGCTGTGATACCATTTGGGGAAAAATCTCTATCGGTTGTTGAACAGATGGAATTAAGCAAAGAGCAGGTATAAAATGCTGATGAATCGGCCATTTTTTGGAGATATTTACCAGACACAACTTGGGTTCATCAAGAGAAAGAATCAGCACCAGGTCAAAAAGTGTCAAAAGACTCATTCATGTTATGCTGCAACGCGGCTGGAACTCACCAATTACCTTTACTAGTCTTGGGAAAAGCGGAAAATCCACCAGCATTCAAAAACGAAACTTCACTACCAGTTCTCTTTAAAGTATCTCCCAAAGGGTGGATGACTAGACCATTATTTAATGAATGGTTTAAAACATCTTTTATCCCCGAGCTGAAGAATTTTTCAACTAAGATTAACAAGCCCTCTAAAGCTCTGTTATTGGTAGATAATACATCATTGCACCCACCAGAGGAAGAAGCTAATACTGATCCAAACTTCAGAGTTATGTTTTTGTCACTCAACAGTACTGCCGTTCTCCAACCTATGGATCACAATTTTATTCAAAACATTTTGAAGCAGTATAATTTGAAAGATGCCGTGAATAATCTTGCCCAATCTTGAAAAGCCATTACTTCAAAAAATATTAGAAAAAGTTGGACAGCATAGTGGCATGACACTACAGAAGTAGAAGAATCAGATGATGAAAATATTCCACTCTCAGAGCTTCAGAAGAAACTTCGTCCAATTAGTGAAAATGATTTGAAAAATATTGCCGAATCATTAAGGGTCATCGATCCTTAATGACTTAACCATTGAGAACATTACCAACTGGGCTGTGGGAGACAAAGAGTTTGTTATCGATTGGACTGAAGAAGAGCTTATACAGGATGCTTTGGGAAGGAATATTTGAAAGTAGAGGAATCTTCTGACTCAGAGGATGGTTTAAATAGTATAGTAAAAGTAAAACATGCAGTTACTGTCAATGCGTTCTTCCTGATTATCAGTTGGGCTGAACAGAATAATCTTCGTATAGAAGATGTATTGCCCCTGAAAAGACTCAAGTTCACTAGGCAGCATCGAGAAAGGTTCAGAGTAAAATCGATGGATATTTTAAACGTCATAAGGAATAACATGTTGTTTATGTACACTAGCTTATATTTAAATTCTATATTTCCTATGAGGAAATAAAATGAACAGAAATTCTATAATTTCATTGTTTTAAAATAGAAACTATTTTTTGTTCAACTTTTCAATATTCTATAATAAGCTCAGCTTTAACAGATTTTGAGTTATTTCTTGTCTGAAAATGAAACAAATTCAAGTACTTCAGAAATTCGGCCATTTCTATAGTCCAGGCATGCGCCGAAACGATATCTGGCCGAATGGACACCTGGTATACTATATAAAACGAGACAAACGATTTCTATGAATATTATCGACTTTTCCCTCAATCGACCTTGATGTAATCACCGAGGGTATAATCATAAATACAATAACAACAAATACTTTCGAAAGCATGTCACAATCAGGAAACATCGTGATGCATCTCGTGAGACCAGACAGTTTGAATCTTTTCAATTCAGGGTCCTAAGTTCGAGATCCGATAGCACAAAAGTAACGAGCAAAACCATAAACAACAGGAAAGCAGATAAGAGAAAAAGGTGTATCTTGATAACCTTTGACGTTAAGATTAGTTGAGGAGATAATTATGCTCCCAGGAATGAAATATTCGTAATGAGCCTTATTCAAAAACATTAAAATCAAACCATTCAACGAACAACTCAGCAGTCGCGCCGTGAATTCATAAATTTAAATGAACCATTCATGATTTAACGAGTTTACATATGCGCCGTGATCGTATTATAGGTACTAATTCAGGCAGCTGGTTCTTGTCTGCTTATACGTACCCAAGATTTATTTTGTGTGCTTGTTTTGCTTCTATGATTACAAGAATCGGAATTGTAAATATATTTATTTTGTGTCCTAGAAAATGTTTTGGTTATTATTTCAGTTCGGATAACTCACATTGTTGCGTATTTTGGTTTGAAAAAGAATCAAAACGTAAAGGGAAATTCTAATGAAAGGTGAAGTTAGCTCTGTGATGCAATATCAGTGAAGATCGCAGAGGATATTACTATTCACAGCTCATCTACACATCCTTATCTACATAAATTAGCAGCTTACAATAGTATGGTACATAGACTCATTAATATCCCAATGTCACAAAATAATTTCATAAAAGACTAAAATATAATTAAACAAATAGCAGTCAATAACGGTTACAGTCCAACTATGATTGAGAACATGATTTCACTCTAAAAATTTCAAAAAGCAATCCAGGAACTATTTCCAGGTATAAAAGTTCTAACACAAAATACAACAGCTTAATTTATATTGGTAATCCTAGTCTAAAATTAAAATTTCTCTGGCATTATAATTTCGAACTGATAATTCTTTAGGCCGACATATCAAAAACTGTAAATCGAAAATTGATAAAAGTAATAAATCCGGTGTTTATAAACTGTCTTACGGGGACTGTAATAAAATTTATATTGGTAGCACCTTCAGAAATTTAATTATCATAAATCAGATTCCCATTATTCTAATCACTTACTCGAAGAAAACCATAACATTAATGATAATTTCAAAATTTTACACAATGAAAGTAATAGACAAAAGTCAATCTATGGGAAATTTTAGAGATTAACAAAGAAAAGAATTCAGGTAGGTTACTTAATAGCCAATTAGATCTAAATCCTTTTCCTTTACTCAATCTCTTCAATTCATAAAGTAAGGAACTCCGATGGGTTTTCCAACATACCTCTTGTACCTATTCTAATATTAAGTAGGAAATAAGAATAATATATAAGAAGTAACTCTGTTCATCAGTTTGTATCTATCTGATGAAGCCACAGTGTGGTGGAACTGGTCATAGTTTTGTTAATATAGTGAAAATCTAAATACTTTAGTTTTATTTCATTGAAAATATAAAATCAACAACTTAAAGCGTAATCATAAATAATGAGTTAATATTAGTAAAAACCAAGCTGCTATTCGAAACTTATTCGGTACAGAAAATGACAAAAATAAAATGAACAAATCAAGAAAAAAAATTGAAAAAATGCTATAGCATAAAATAAAATAGAAAGAAAACCCTCATGGCGTGAGTAAAACTGAAAACTTGAAAAGTAGAAAAATAAAAAAGTATGCAATAACTCAGATGCGCTTCACAGAACATTGTCCAGATATACACTACTAATAGTGGTAAACGAATCGAAATTAATATCACACAATGTCGAGATGGAATTATAAGTTGTACACATAATTAATATTGGAGATTGTGTGAGTGAGTTTGTTCTGGGCGTGCTCAGGAAAAACAGACGCCCAGCTCTTGAGGTTAGTCTAGGAACTGAAATTTTCAGTTGAGCTAAAATAGAGGGACAATCCGAACGATTATTCAGGAGGTTAAACAAAAATTTTAAGGCAAGAAAGCCTCTTCTTATGTTCAGGGTTGTCTCTCTGAACCTACTCAAGAGTGCACCATGATCATACCCTCTTACAGGGTAGGCACCATCTTCTCGCCAGACAAGGTATTTAAAAAACATTCTCTGAATTGTATCCACATGATAATCATGACAATAATAGATGGGACGCCAAATAATCGACGCATACTCCAACTTACTCCTAACAGTAGTCTCAAAAAGACGAATTAAAGTATTTGATTTCGTAAAGTGCTCTCCATTTCGAATTATGAACCCTTATAATTTCGAGGCGGATGTAAATGAATAGTTGATATGGGGAACAAAAGTGAATTAGTCGAATATGAGACCAAGATCTTTTATATCAGTGGAACGTTTGAATACACCATTGTTTATAATATACTCAGAAAAAATGATGTTTTCCTTTCGAGAGTAAGTTGTAACGGCAGAGCACTTAGATACATTCGAGCCCAAAGATTAATCACACACCAGTTCACCTCACAATTGCGTTCTGACGCTATCTCCTGATATATTTTTAGATCATCCTCATACATCAATTTGGGTATATTAATTATATCCATGAGATCATCAATGAACATTATGAACAACAATGGACCAAGATTGGACCCCTACGGGACACTTGAAGTAGCAACAAATTCGCGGGAACGAAAACTTTCGAGCTGTACGAACTGTCGGCGGCCGACCAAGTAAGACTCCAACAGAGCAGCTAAGGCTTCCGAGAAACCGAATCTGGACTTCAGTTTCCACAGCAATATACGATGATTCACTTTATCGCATGCTTTTTGAAAATCTGTGTAAATAACGTCAACTTGACCGGAACAGTCCTAAATCTCGAGTATATACTGTGACAACACTACCAGATTACTGATGCAGCATCTCCCAGGCATGAAACCATGCTGCTCATCATGAATTCTTCCCCTGATCGCGGGAAATATAGCGTTGTATAAAATAATCTCGAGAAGTTTTGAGAAATTGGATAGAATCGCGATGGGCCTATGGTTACCTATGATGGTAGAATCTCCTTTCTTCAAAATGGGAACAATCTTAGCTACCTTCCACTTCGAGGGGTAAACTCCACTCCTCAAGGCAATATTGAAAATATGACATAAAGGGTGTGCAAAGACACGTATACAGTCCTTAACAACAAAGCTCGGTATACCATCTGGACCAGCGGTAGGCTTGCTAGATAGTTTTCTCGCAGCGGAGATTATATCTTCCACAGAAATTGATGAATTCAGTAGCAAGAACTTCGCCATCATCAACTAATACATCTCCATTATATCCATCATAGACACCACCAAAGTACTCCGCGAAAGCACCAACAATGTCTTCAGGCCTCTCATATGTCCTCTCATCATCTCTCATCTCTCCTGGTATACGTGCGAAAGCTTTCGACATAGTTGATCACCGATCACTATGTGCAATATTGAAGTATTTTGGTTTCGATGTGACTGAGTTACAGTTTTTGAGTCATATTTGGACAAGCGTTCTCAGGTCGTAGTTATCGACAATGACAGTTCTGACGCCATTCCTGTGACGTCTGGAGAGCTGCAGGGATCTGTGCTGGAGCTCGTACTCTTTCTAGTTTACACTGCAGATATTTTTCAAGATATTGATTCGTGTAAGACTCGTGCTTTTGCGGATGACACTCACCTTTTTTACAGCTTTGACGCTCTGCGTGCTCCAGCTGCTGCGAAAAATCATCAACGACGATTTGTCTAGAGTTTTTTAGTACGTCGAGGCACATGGTCTCAAATTAAATACTAGTGAGTGTGATCTCATACGGTTGGGTAGGGAATCTACTAGAAAGCTTATTGACTCGGACTTTGTTGTTGAGATCTCGGGGGAATCAATAGCTGTGGAGAGCTCTGTGAAGATCTTCGGTGTTATTTTTGACTGTGGGCTTATATTTCCCAGGCGATCAGCAGATATGCAGCCTTGAATGTTATCTAGAGTTCTGTATTTTGAATTCAGAAAAAAACTAGTTGAGACATTAGTGTTACCTATTCTGAATTATGCTTTGGTTGTCGTATTTCCTTGCTTGGACAAGCTAACGCAAAATATACTGCAGAATGCATGCTGCCGATTCGTCTGCCGTTTACGGAAATATGATCATGTTTCTGTCAAAATTCAAGAATTGAAATGGCTGAAGATTCATAACTTATTTCAATTTTACCTTACTAGATTAGTACAACGTATTTTATATTCGGGTGAACCTTCCTACCTTCGTAAGAAATTAATATATTGAAGTGTTATGCGCACTACGTATCTGAGAAATTTCCTTACACTTTCTCTGTCTAGATTCAATTCGGCTTTTTTCAGGAGATGGTTCACATATAACTCTGTGAATATTTATAATCAGGTTTCAAATAGCTTCAAAAATCTTTCAACAATCTCAATACGTAGTAGCCTGAAACAACATCTAATCCATTTGCAACAGATTGGGCTTGATTAGTTTGGTAAATGTTTCTTTTCTTTCTCTACAATTGATTTTGCTCGTTTTTGTTTTTGCTGCTCTGGGATGGTCTTTGTTTTTACTTTGTTTTTTCCTTCATCTTTTTTCGCGGTTAACTTGTATGGCTTTTTCATTTTTTCTTGTAAAACAATAGTATTTCATTTTTGTTCTTTCTATTTTAATCTATAATTATATTATATAATAAGGTTAAGTAGGAATAGCTCTGCTAGACTTCGCCTTGAGTGTTATTCTGTTAGCAGGATAAATTGCTCACAAATAAAGACCTTTTATTTTCATTATTATTATTATTGATAATCTAATCTGTAGCCCATCGCAAATGCCCGCTCTTATCTTTTCTGCACTCAGTTTTGGGGAATTTTGGAATGTAGACATTTTCCATTTGGTGGATTTACCAGGTTTTGTTTTCCTAAAATTACGGCTTCTCGAGTAGGCCAATCCTTTTATGCAAGGTCTGTAATCTCTACAATGAACCATGTCAATCATCCTTAAGGTTTAATATCGATTATCAGTATTCAACCACGAGAAATGTAGAAAACAAAATTCCAAGATTGCTTTCCAGCAATCCCCGAATTTCGGGCGTGTTATCTTTGTAAGCGGAACAAAACAGTTCCATGATAGAAAAATATATATATATATATATATATATATATATATATATATATATATATATATATATATATATATATATAAGAACTGAACTGGTCTATTGTATCACCAACTGCCAGATAGAAAGGAGATATCATAGACGGCGGTAAAATTTGTTGAAAAAATAGGTTTCATATATTTGTTCATCCTCCAACTAAATAATTTGACGAGTTCTAGGTTCACAACAAGAATGAGACGCTACGCTACTGATAACTTTTAGCTGGTAGTAAGCACCTCCTTATGGGCTGTTCTGAATTTCGAATTTGCACCTCGGATGACCTTGAGGGCTCTTCTTAGAGCTCGCGGACTTAGCTCTACTATCTCATAAACACAGAAAACAGGGATGTTGTTTAATCACTTTGTCATTCTTAAAAAAACTTGATCCTTTTTAAATCAACACATATTAATGAGTTGTTCAAAACCAAAGCAATAGATGCTCTTTTACTTTTGTAGATGGTGCAATCGGCATCTAGCTTAATTTATTCCCGTTGTGTAAGGGAACATATTTCACACTCCGTTTTGACGAATCTATGAACAAACGTCATTCGTTTCAAACGTAATTTCGAAATCCCATTGAAGCCATTAAACCAGGTACATGTTTACATAATGAATACAAAATCATCTCTTTCATAAAAATGTTTTAGGAAATTCTGTTCTCTGGTGTGATTGCTTGATCATCAACCTTCGGCTCTGACCACTCAAATTTTCATCTATTCTCCTGAACATAGCTAGTTGCAGAAAAGGCAGTGGTTAAGTAAACTTGATTATTTCGACTTATAATTATACTAGTCAAATCAAATTTTCCCTATTCGAAGTTAGTAAACCGTTAATAATTATTGGCTAATTTTCGAATACAGCTGCTGATTGGATTGGGACGTGTTGATAGATTAGATGATTCATTAAAAGCAGAAATCTTTCCATATAAGTGACTTTTGCTATATATCTGTCAATCAAGACATTTATCGATAAGTACTATATTCCCAGGGTTTCAAGTTATTTTTTATAAGACATTATTGAGTGCTATAGATTAGATAACAAGGCTGGCGTCGGGTTACACCTAAAATATGTTTTACTGCAGGATAGATGGAAATATAGAAAATAATAATATATAGAGGTGTAAAAGTAACGATAAAAAGCTACCCGTATGTATTCGTTAGTTTAACAATTAGTACTTATTACTATCGCACCGTTACGTTACTCGTTACTTGTGATACCTCATACGATGCTATGTTATGTTTAGATCATTGAATGATCCAATAGGAAAGCAACATATACATATCATTTCTAATATATTCGACCGTGTGTCGCTCATGAAATTCAAATCATCCTTATAGAGTAGACTTCAACTCCCAATTTAAAAGATCTTGTTGCTTTTAAAGTCCAGCCATCGGTGGTGATCGATACATATTTTGCATTTTCTAATTTTCCTTCGAATTTTTTTTTGGCTTCTGAATATTGAGCATCGAATAAAATATTACTTAATATGAACCTCGAAGCCATTTGTCATCTGGTTCTTACTACTTTATAAGATCTTCAAAACCAGCTTCTTCAATAATAGAAAAAGTGCTGATGGTCTTTAACTATTATTTCAAACTTAATTCGTTGATATTTTTTTCTCTTTTCACACCTACTGAACGATCGATAAAGACACTCAACTTGCTCTGCTGCGAATTTGTTTCATTTGTTTCAACTACAGGAAGAATAGATTCTGAACTTGCTGAAGTTGATGGTACAGGAGATTCCAGAACTCTTGTAACTGCCAAGAAGCATGGATCATTGTTTCATATGTTGATCTGTATTTTTTCATGAGATTTTTTTTCGAATTTGTAGAGTCCGCGAGCTCTAAAATGAATCATGTCAATAATCCTTAAGCTTCAATATCGATTATCAGTATTCAACCACTAAAAATATAGAAAACAAAATTCCAAGATTACTTTCCAGCAATCCTCGAATGTCGGGCCTGTTATCTTTTGCAAGCGAAACAAAACAGTTTAATAATAGAAAAATATATAAGATAACCATTCAAGAACTGAACTGGTCTATTGTATCCGAAACTGCCAGGTAGAAAGGGAGATACCATAGACGGCGGTAAAATGAGTTGTGAAAATAGGTTTTACACATTTGTTTATTCCCCAATTATTTGGATTATCTTGATAGCTAGGTACTTAGTTAACATGCTATTCATTCAACAATACCTGAATTGAAATTCCCAATCCTACTTGTTATTGAAGAAATAAAAGTTTGAAGATTTTAAGACCTGGTTGTAACGTTCTTTAGGGACTATATTTTCAATCTTATATTTACTTAAGTAAATGAAAATTCAATCTCCTCAACTAAACGTCTATTTCTTATCGAACTATCGAAGAGCGCAAGAGCAGCCGCGATACCTTATTCAAGTCGTTTATGTACAATGTTGCCGGCTCTCATTGTATATCTTAATACTAAATTATTTACAATAGTATTCATTTGAATCATTGAGATTCTTAGGACCAGTAAATTATTTAGAGAAATTTATACCAAATTTATCACAAATTACTGCATCCTTAAGACAATTAACATATAAAAATGCAATATGGCATTGGGATAAACCACAGGAAGATACGGTAATTAAGCTGAAACAATTGTTAACATCTTCAGCAATTTTAGCTCATTTTAATATTAATAAACCTTTAAAGGTTCAGTGTGATTCTAGCATGGACGGCCTGGGATGTTGTCTTATGCAAATTAGGCAAAGTTATAGCCTATGATTTTCGAACACTTACAGACTGTGAGAGAAGATATGCTACAATTGAGAGAATTGGGAGCTATTGTTTTTGCGCTTGAAAAATTTAACCATTATTGCTGTGGTAGAGAAGTACAAGTAGAAACTGATCATAAACCCCACACCTGACACCATGTAACGTTCTTTAGAGCCTATATTTTTAATATTATATTTACTTGAATAAATGAAATTTCAATCTCCCCAACTAAACGCATATTTCTTATCGAACTGTATATCACCGTGGTCAAGCTGAGAAGAGCGCGAGAACAGCCGCTATACCTTATTCAAGTAGTTTATGTACAATATTGCTGGTCTCATTATATATCTTACTACTAAATTATTTACAATAGTATTTATATCTTACACTGGTTACCTGCATGGAAATTATTATTAAATCATTAAGAGAAATAACTTCCTCAAAATAATAAAAACAGGTAACTTATTCAATTATGACACTAAACATATAACAATGATAGATATTTGTCAATTTTGGTGATTGAAAATATTTCCTTTTTATGCTATAAGTAATTAATTTGCAGAAGTTTTGTTCTTCAATTTTTTTAACTGCTCCATATAATGACTTGGCAACAGTTGCACATTGCGGATCAGCAAATTTTTGAATTGCTAAATTTTTGACATCTTGTAACCTGAAAGTGACGTTTTTGTGGTAACCCAGTTTTTGACATATGCCCACATTTGTTCTATTGGGTTTAATTCATGAAGATAGGGGGTAACAGGACAACCGAATGACCATGAGCAGCTAGTAGGAAATCAATAACATGTGTCTTAACACGTGGTTTATACTCCTGAATTATTCTATATAATAGTTGTTTGGTAGCTTGTTTTCAGAAAATATACCTTTTTTCATTCAACCATTTCGGCCTTTTCATTCGAAAACAAAATATTTTTTCTGTAGCTATATTATGGTACGAAGCGTTATCCATTACACAGAATTGGATAGTAAATTTGATAGTAATTTATCTTCTATCAACTTTCAAACATTTTCATGTTTCATATCATCATGACAGTCCTCTGAATTGGCTCCAGATTTGAGTATTAAAAGTGACTCTGGAACGAATCCCTGCTCACTGACAGCGTGAGTGATCAGGACCTTTTTCAATTTTTCCATTAACAGAATTGTCTAACCACTGATGAGGAGTAATATCATCATCATCATCAAAATAAATAATTGGCCGATTTTCTTTTATATATCCTAATCTTTTTAAGCGATCTAGTCGCTTTGTCCTAATATCCAGTGATTCAACTAAAATTTTTCTGTTATACTTTTGTTCGATCTGTAATCAATAAATTGCTTGCAATTTAGTGATTATTAAAAATATGATTTCTAATGAAATCATTTCTTTCCACTTCTACTTCAGATCAGGAAAACTTCGCCATCTATTTAGGGGGAGTGAAAAGTCCAATGCTTTACCACTTAATACATCAAACCCTTCCTTTTTCATGCTTTTTACCTCAGGTATATTCATTTACACACACGATTTATAATTTGGCTTAATGGAAAGCTCAAACAATTATACGCTTCATTTTACATAAATGTTTCCAATCAAAATGAGTTTTTATATTTACTAGCAAACACCATTTTTACGATAGATCTTTCACAACTGAACAATTTTACGAATTCCAGATTCACAATAAGAATGGGACCCTGATAACTTTTAGCTAGCAGTAAGCACCGCCTACTTGGTTCCGAATTTCAAAACTGCACCTCGGATGACCTTGAGGGATCATTTTAGAGCTCGCGGACTCTAGTAGGGCCGCCTTTCTCTAAATACATCGAATTACAAAGGTCACATCTTTCCTTAACGCATCAACGATATTTACGTGAACTGAAACAGTGTGAGTAACGAAAAATACAAGTAATATGGTGCACCCATTACTTAGTAGCGAATACGTACAGTTTACTACAGCTCTAATATTTAACACTGATAGTAGTTCGTTCTCGTAAAATATGCTTCGTGTAAAGACGGACCTTCATGTGCTGTTGAAATGAAGCGCAACCAAATACTACAAGGAACAGTTTTATTTACTAATACAATCTATTGAACCTGCTCCTAATTTCCAATAGGTCGAATACAAGTGGAAGATTAAAACGATGTTCACTATCATTCAAAGTTACTTCTTGGCTCAAAGTTCTCTTATTCCATCAGTCTTAGGTGTTGAGATCTTTTGTTTTGTATTGATGTAATATAGATCAGTCATAAAATCCCGAGAAGAAAACACTCATTGTAACGCTATTCCCATTTTCATCATCAAAGGAAACTTTCTTTCACAACCTATTTCACCCGTTCCTAGCGGGAGATGTACAAAGATAATAAACTGAAAACGTAGTATAACACCCTGCCAGAAACTTCGAAGGATTTCATGGATGAACGTAAAATCAATATTTTCCTGCTGGATTTATGATCGTAACTTGTGAGTTTCTTCCAGTGACGGATTAGGTTAATATAAGTCTAGGTTATTTAATTGATTTTTTTTTGTGATTTTAGTTCTGAATTTCTTCATCACTTCCATTGTCTTTCTTTGAATTTGGCGTACCAAAAGGTTTTCAATGACTCGAAACAAATACACACATGGAAAAAATGTAGGGATATTTAGTTAAGATCAAAAAATTACAGTAAACGATGAATCAAAAGTAGTATTCTACTTGTATCAGTTGCTTTAAATAATATTGAATCTATGAAATCCCATTGAATAATCATATCATATTACCTTCAGTAATATGACGTCCACGTAAATTGATTTCAGCCTTATACAACATAGACATGCTCGAAATCATTGAGTGGTTCTTAGGAATAAGGAGGGCACTGAACAATCGTTTAATGCGTTGAGGGTAGATGGGTCGAGTGATAACTCGAAAGAAAGGTATCATCTTTGTCTGCATTCTAGTAAAAGAATTTTCATTTTTGATTGAAAACTGTAGAAGATAAAGAGTGAGCCACTGAAAAATAGAGAAGACTATCACTCCAAGACTATTGGAGTATATGCGAAAAACTGGAATAGATGGAGTTTCGGTAGATGACAGCCTTTGATCTGAAATGAATCTATTCCATTTTTCTGCACTAATACTTGAATAGCTCAGGCGAAAGATAGTCTCCTCTATTTTTCAGTAGCTCACTTTGTATCTTCTACAGTTTTCAATCAAAAATGAAAATTCGTTCACAGGGATGCAGACAAAGATAATATAATACCTTTCTTTCGAGGTATCACTCGACCCATCTTCCCTCTTCCAAATTTTCAAGGGTGGTCACCCCTGCTCTAGGGGTTGAAATTCGAGATGAGGATGGTACTTGATGATGGCTGCCATTGATCAGTATGGATCTGTTCCATTTTACTCCACTGAAACTTAAATAGTCTCAGGGAAATAGTCTTTCCTATCTTTCAGTTGTTCACCCTGTATCTTGTACAGTTTTCAATTAAAAATGGAAATTCGTTCAAGGCGATGTAGACAAAGATACCATCTTTCTTTTGAATTGTCACTCGACCCATCTTTCCCATTCAAAATGTTGAAGAATTTCAACCCCCGCTTAGGGGTTGATATTTCAGGCAAGTTTTGTAGCACAAAAGACGTCCCCCTTGAACAAAAATTGACCTGTTTTTGCGTTTTGATCAGAAATGAATATCTTGGTAGATATAGCCTGTGTTTAGTTTTCGTTGAAGAAATATAAACAACTTAATATTAACGTGAATTGAATGAATGAAGGTACTAAAAGATTTTAATTGTCTATTTGTACCTGTAATACAACAAATTATTTCATACTCACATCTTGAACAATAAATGCCGTGTTTCGACAGCGGATGATTATGAATAATGTTTTCAATGATATCCATGCAAATTTCTGCTAGTAAAGGATTGAGATGATTACCCATTATTAAGCGGTTGTTTCTCATGTAAATTTCTTTATTGAAGTTGAACTAATTATGTTCTAAACATACTTCTAGAAGATTCATAAGTTCTGAATGTATAATGGGATTCACGTTATTATTTTGTAGTGTTTGTTCAATGAATTTCAATGGATCGTGAGGTGGAATACTAGGGTAGAGATTAACTTCGTCCCAAAACATAAGTTTAGCATCATTTGGTAGTACAGTATGTTCGAGATTTACTGTCAGATCTGAAGAATTCCCAATTGAAAATTTTTGACTGAAACTACATGAATCTTCACTACTTATCTGATGAAGCCACTGTGTTGTGAAACGAGTCATAAGTTTGTCAATATAGTGAAAGTTTGACTGTCATTGTTCTCTAATAATAATATAATAAAACAAAATGAAGTATTATTTAAATGATGTTTCTCCGTAGTTTTATTAGGATAACCTCTATTACAAAGTTTTAGAAAGAACGAGTTTTTCCTTGGATATATAAAAATTCAAATAGACTATCAGAATTTTTACCGATATAAAAAATTGCCTCTACGCTACGAGAAAAAATGCGAACATGTAAGAGGTTGAGTGTTTGAATAAAGTGTAAATTCATGAAAACAAAAAGTAGGCTTCATTTCGTATTGTGTTTGGAAACTAGGGTAAATATTCTTACATGTCTGCAAGGTGTGTATTAGCATTAGAACCACTGACTTTTTTTTGTAATACGACCTACAATGGAATTGTTATGCTTCAGTGAAGATATAAACGTTCTGAAAAATTCAGTGGAAGCTTGGAACTCGAGGGAACAATTACATTTTATTATTTAAAACTCATCATGTATGCAAGTGACACAGGCTCGGTGAGTCGTTTGGGTCATTACATAAAGTTTTATTCAATTATGAATTTTGACACGATATTGTTTTCTGTTTAGGTACTATACACTACTCAATTTTCATTCCACTTTCATATAAGTAGATTATCGTTTAGATAGACAATAAATCCGATATATCATTTTAAAAAAAAATCCTTTTGGTAAAGCCTACAGGTAATGCTAAATTTTCTTTTACTGCTTGGAGAATCAACTTAACAAAATTATAGAATGTACTTCAACGAAAACTAAACAGAGCCTATATCTACCAAGATATTGATTTCTGATCAAAACGCATAAACAAGTCAATTTTTGTTTCAAGGGGACATCTTTTGGGGTACAAAACTTGCCTGAAATATCAACCCCCTAAGCGGGGGTTGCAATCCTTGAACATTTTGAATAGGGAAGATGGGTCGAGTGATGACTCAAAAGAAAGGTGATAACTTTGTCTACATCGTCTTGAACGAATTTCCATTTTTAATTGAAAACTGTATAAGATAAAGGGTGAGCAACTGAAAGTTAGGGAAGACTATTTCCCTGAGACTATTCAAGTTTCAGTGGAGTAAAATGGAACAGATCCATGCTGATTAATAGCAGTCATCATCAAGTACCATCCTCATCTCGAATTTCAACCCCTAGAGAAGGGTGACCACCCTTGCAAATTTGGAAGAGGGTAGATGGGTCGAGTGATAACTCGACAGAAAGGTATTATCTTTGTCTGCATTCCCGTGAAAGAATTTTCATTTTTGATTGAAAACTATAGAAGATAGAGTAAAATAGAGAAGACTATCGCGCCAAGATTATTGGAGTATCAGTGCGAAAAACTGGAATAAATTCATTTTAGATCAAAAGCTGTCATCTTTCGAAATCACCTCCATCTCGAATTTCAACCCCTAGAGCAGGGGTAATATTTCGATACAGTAATACATTTCAAGTAAAGGATTTCGATTGCCTTCATGACTGCTCGCAATAATTCTATTCTCATTGAGTTCCATAGGAGTAAGATTAGCTCAATCTGTATCTTCTACTACAGTTTTCAATCAAATATTAATGGGGATGCAGACAAAGATAATACCTTTCTTTCGAGGTATCACTCGACCCATCTACCCTCTTCCATATTTTCAAAGGTGGTCACCCCTGCTCTAGAGGTTGAAATTCGAGATGAGGATGGTACTTGATGATGACTGCCATGGATCAGCATGGATCTGTTCCATTTTACTTCACTCAAACTTGAATAGTCTCAGGGAAATAGTCTTCCCTAACTTTCAGTTGCTCACCCTTTATCTTATACAGTTTCTTTCTTTTGAGTCATCACTCGACCCATCTTCCCTATTCAAAATGTTCAAGGATTGCAACCCCCGCTTAGGGGGTTGATATTTCACGCAAGTTTTGTACCCCAAAAGATGTCCCCCTTGAAACAAAAATTGACTTGTTTATGCGTTTTGATCAGAAATCAATATCTTGGTAGATATAGGCTCTGTTTAGTTTTCGTTGAAGTACATTCTATAATTTTGTTAAGTTGATTCTCCAAGCAGTAAAAGAAAATTTAGCATTACCTGTAGGCTTTACCAAAAGGATTTTTTTTTAAAATGATATATCGGATTTATTGTCTATCTAAACGATAATCTACTTATATGAAAGTGGAATGAAAATTGAGTAGTGTATAGTACCTAAACAGAAAACAATATCGTGTCAAAATTCATAATTGAATAAAACTTTATGTTCAACCTCTAGAGCAGGGGTGACCACCTTTGAAAATATGGAAGAGGGTAGATGGGTCGAGTGATACCTCGAAAGAAAGGTATTATCTTTGTCTGCATCCCCATTAATATTTGATTGAAAACTGTAGTAGAAGATACAGATTGAGCTAATCTTACTCCTATGGAACTCAATGAGAATAGAATTATTGCGAGCAGTCATGAAGGCAATCGAAATCCTTTACTTGAAATGTATTACTGTATCGAAATATTACCCTGCTCTAGGGGTTGAAATTCGAGATGGAGGTGATTTCGAAAGATGACAGCTTTTGATCTAAAATGAATTTATTCCAGTTTTTCGCACTGATACTCCAATAATCTTGGCGCGATAGTCTTCTATTTTACTCTATCTTCTACAGTTTTCAATCAAAAATGAAAATTCTTTCACGGGAATGCAGACAAAGATAATACCTTTCTGTCGAGTTATCACTCGACCCATCTACCCTCTTCCAAATTTGCAAGGGTGGTCACCCTTCTCTAGGGGTTGAAATTCGAGATGAGGATGGTACTTGATGATGACTGCTATTAATCAGCATGGATCTGTTCCATTTTACTCCACTGAAACTTGAATAGTCTCAGGGTAATAGTCTTCCCTATCTTTCAGTTGCTCACCCTGTATCTTTCACAGTTTTCAATTAAAAATGGAAATTCGTTCAAGGCGATGTAGGCAAAGATACCACCTTTCTTTTCAGTCATCACTCGACCCATCTTTCATATTCAAAATGATCAAGGATTGCAACCTCCGCTCAGGGGGTTGATACTTCAGGCAAGTTTTGTACCCCAAAAGATGTCCCCCTTGAAACAAAAATTGACCTGTTTATGCGTTTTTTTTTGATCAGAAATTAATATCTTGATAGATATAGCCTCTGTTTAGTTTTCGTTGAAGCACCCTGTATAGACTTTTGTGAATTATTCAATTTTTGTTGTCTAGAAAAGAAGAAAAGAAAACTTCTTGAACAAAGGTCTTCTATAATAATATTCCTAAGAGTAATATAAAATTTGCAAATATCAAGGTTGTTAATTACTGACGATTTACAAATTTTCAACTCTCTTCTACTCTGTTTCGGAAGTTGGGGGTCGAATCAAAAAACTTAGTGAACAACAATCTTTAGTAATAATATGCCTAAAGATCATACTAAAATTGAATAGATATATCTTAGTTATCACTGGATATGAGGCAAGTTGAAAAATTTCAACCCCTCCCTCTCAGTTTTGTAGGTAATCAATAGTTGCAATAGAATATACATAACGAAAATACTAAACATCTTCTCGTGATTCATCATAACAGCTGCTTGGATAATGATTTTGAACTCTCGTCAGCTGCAAGATAACCACTTCGTCAGAATATTAGAATGAAGATATTATGTTGTGATTCGGAACCGAATTGGGGTGTTGCGTTATAATTCATTAAATGGATAATAAACCACATAAATACTTGATTCCTTGCAGATATAACGGTGTGATCTCTTATTTTGGTACTTTATGAATATAGTAATAAATATATTGCGAAGAGACTTGAATTTAACCACTCCAAAAATAAATGGAGCCTAAAATTTCGAAAACGAAACTGAAATGCATGCTTTGAAATTTGTGTTTGTTAGCAGTACCATTGAATTTTGATAGTCGGTGTGTGTCCTTGACCAAATCAAAGAACGAAAGAGTATAATATCATGTAATTAGCGAATATAAATTGAACTTTCTTGTAGAGTCATTTAAAATACTCCTGGGATCGTCAACGGGATACGAAGAATGTGTGAACGTCTATACTCCTGTGTAATGGCTGAATGAGGCTTCTATGATTGCTTTATTTGCATAACGGTTTAATTAAATACATAAAGCTGATCAATTCAAAAAAAACTGTGATAGATACGAAAAAAATAAAAGATATAGAAAAGATTAGCGATTAATTGAAAATTTATAAAAAAAGTTTTCAAATTTCCTGGGGTTAGCTGAAGAAAATTTGTGAGGGTAGAAGGGACATGTGGCCTGAAAAAGTACCAACCTGTAGATTTTCATAATTTTTTCTATGATCTGATTATATGGATTTTAAAAAGGTTACTATATGCCAAATTTGAACTGCGTGTCTGAAAAAGTGTAGTAATTATAAGAAAAAAACTGAAAAAATCTGAAGATCCCAACACCCTGTATTTCGATAGCGAAGCGTTTGCGGACATATGTTTATGGAAACTTTTCATCATAAAATAGCTTGAAGAATCGATTGTCATTCATTGGTTTACTTGTTTATTTTTTTTGTATATTTTTATTTATATTAAAGACGTCTAAAACTTTTTCAACTCGTGTTTTATACCATCTTCTTAATTATTATCCTCCTAGTTAATTTCATATTTTGAAGCTCTTCCATGTTATATTTAATCTTTTAAGTATATACGAGGGTGGTTTGATAAGTCAATGACTTTTCGAATTTCCTGCAACAGTGCTGCCGTCAACTGTGATCTATCAGTGAGCAACTTTCTATTTTTGAGCAAGCTACGTCGTGCAGTTAATGTTAGATAGCCATTCAGAGCAGAGACCTCGTGAATTTTTACATTTTCACGAAAATGGAAGAAAGAGAATTTCGTACTGATTAAGCATTACTTTTCCCGTAAAAAATCCGTCACTAAAACTAAAGAAATGCTACAGGGACTCAGCACCATCAACCGTTGTGGTCGTACCAGCAATTGTGGTCATACTCAACCATAAGCGCAATGGTGTGACCACTTCAAAAGAGTGTTTAGCGATGTTCAGGCGTAGTCCAAACGAGTTATTGCTCCGTTTTGTTACTGTGGACAAAACATGGATCCATCACAATACGCCAGAGACCAAGGAACTATCTAAATAGGACCAACGAAGGCCAAACAGAGTCTGTCAGCAATCAAGGTCATGGCCACAATTTTTGCGGTGTAATTCACATCGATTACCTCGATAAAAGTGATCTCCGGCGAATATTATTCGAAGCTTTTGAACAGATTTGACGTTGATTTAAAGCAAAAAGGGCCACATTTGGCGAAGAAGAAAGTGCTGTTCCATCAAGACAATGCACGTGTGCACACTTGTCTAGTCACGATGGTCAAAATCTACGAATTGGGATACGAACTGCTTCCCCATCCAGCATTTTCTCCAGATTTAGCCCCCTTCGACTATTTTCTGTTTCCAAACCTAAAGAAATAGCTGGGCGGTAAGGGATTTGAGTCGAATGAAAAAGTCATTACCGAAACAAAGGTGTATTTGAAGAGCCTTGAGAAAACCCATTATTTAGAGGAAATAAAAATTAGAAAAACGCTGGACTAAATGTATCGAGCTAAACGGTGATTATGTAGAAAAATAAAATTTTTCTTTGCCGAAAAAACAATGTTTGATTCAAAAAGTCACTGACTTATGAAACCACCCTCGTAGCATCAGTTAATTAACATTAGTGCTAGAGAAATTCTTTCAGAGTGCGTCAATTTTATCTTTTACGTCTCGAACATCGACTGACACTGAAAAAAATCATTCTGATTGAATTGATGAGTGAATCCCCGATCTGGAAATCTTTATATTGCACTACTCGCATGTATATTCGCCAATACTGTCCTGGTTTACGACGTAATAAATGGTATTTAAGTATCGATATATCTTACACTGGTTCAAAGAAGTTTAACCTGAAATGAGGGAATAGAAGCAAAAGTTACGTACGTAAAGTCTTTCCTTAGATTTTATATGGATTGGAATTTATGTGACAGAACGTTGACCGATTTAAAACTATCAAACTTTAACGATTAGGGGGATAGTGCATGCTGTTTAAAATTTGCGGAAGATTAGAGGCGCGATTTGTCCTAACATAAAAGTGAATGATGGGATTGTTCCTTGTCGTTTTCCATTGCAGTATGGGATGAGAAATGTTTTGTACTAGTTCGTGTGAATTATATGACATTGTTTTTGAATTTACTTTTCAGCTAGTGGTAAACTGCTTATTAAGAAATAAGTTGAGGCTCGCAGGAGTATCAATATAAGTATAAACCGTTGATTTTCTCTTAAAATGAATTCGTTTGAGTTATGGTTTGTTTTATATGAAGTTGCAGCACTGTTGTACTATAATCTATTTGGTAAAGATGAAATAGTAATAAAAGCTCATTAAGCAAATCCCTTAGAAATGTGATTCGTGGGCAAATTCAAAAATAAATGTAGTTTCTATGATTTTGTCGTGGAACAGGCATCAATTTATTGCCGATTCTTCGATAGAAACCCTCGTACAAATCTCCAGGAAGAATCCAACTACCTGATTACGATCTTCTCTGTCTTTCTTGCTGCTTGCGAATATTGCTGTCCTTGTTTTGAATAAAATGTACGCTTTAGAAATCTTAAATTTGTAGTCGGAAAAGACGTAGATGAATATGTGTTTCAGGGTTCTCTACGAAAATCAACTTGAATCAACTAAACACTGATGTATTTAAAACGATGATAATGCAATGTGAATATCTAGATATCAATGTTAAACAAAAATAATTATTTCATGAATTTTATGCATACTCAACGCTTAATTCTATACGTTAAAATATATTCTATACGTTAAATATGATTATCCGGTTTTAAAATGAAAATATGGAGAATCGCTCGGACCCGGCTATTTCTGATTCGAAGGGAATCAACTTTTCCGATTTTTTCATCCCCGTAACTTCAATCCCCTATCGGGAGCATGACCCTCTAATTTTGAATAGGAATGAGGGGTGTTGCGATACCTCATTTTGAAGATCTTATCGAGTACTATCTGACCCTAAATTTTCGGTTCAAAATAATTTTCATCGTTAACGACAATGCAGCTAAAAAATTGGTAAACTACCTACTTTTGTGATTAGTTCATTAAGTGCTGAAAATGGACAACATTCACTTCCATGCAGTAATATAAGTTTTGCTCAAATCGTTCACGCAAATTACTCAACATTTCTGGTTCAATTTGACGGCATTCATTAATGATCCGAATTCGGAAATCATCCAGTGACTCAGGTTGGGTAGCGTAAATGTTAGATTTCAGGTGACCCCATTCTGGGTGGCCACTCAATATGTTCCCTTCTTACAATACAGGCCTGAGGAAAACGTCCATCTAAGAACTGACGCACAGGTTGAACGAAACAAGGTGGTGCTCCATCTTGTTGAAAAATGATCGTTTCGTGGTCTTCATTCCCACGGATTAGGTGTTTCTTCTCGACCTCAGTAGCTTGTATCACCTCTTCTTGCTCTGATACAAGCCTGAATCCGTTTAGGCATGCTTTGGATTAGGTTTTCGACCTCCTCTGGGGTGATATTCTGCCACTCTTCTGTGGCGGCTTGGATGAGCTGTTGTGGGGTTCTTGGAATATCCTGACACGATCTTATTTTCCTTTTGAGACTATACCATGAATGTTCAATATCATTTAGGTCTGGGAAGCCAGCTGTCCAGTCCAAAATAGCGATTCCCTCCGTTCCAAGATGACGTCGTGCGAGGTTGCTGATATGCGGAGGAGCATTGGATAAAAGTGAAATTATCACCGTGGGCACCTGGCCAGACTCTCACAATGGGCTCCAGCACTAGGTCCACGTAAATTATAGCCGTTACACTCGCAGGAAACGAAATCAAGTCTGTTTTGTTTTCCAGCATAATGCCATCCCTAAACATTTAACTGCCCCCTTGGTATTTCGGAATTTGTCTTGCTGCTCGGAGTCTAGCTTGTCTTGTACGACTCCTTAAAACCCGAATTCGGCGGTCATCTGATCGAACACCAATTTTGGTCTCATCCGAAAAAAGAACATTTCGCCAATTCTCCATATTCCAATTTTGGTGCTCGATACACCGATTAAGTCTGTTGATTTTTTTTGTTGTCTGGTTAGCTCTGGAACTCTTAAGGGCCTTCTGCTGTATAACCATCTGAACCAAGTCTTTGACGTTTCGTTTCGACTGACACACTGATGCCTATGGCTTCCTGAAATGGCCTTTGGAGTATGGGGTGCGACGCACTAGGGCCTCTTCTGGCAATTTGGCACACAATTCTTCGCAAGTGATCTTCCTACGACTTCTTCTAGGCCTATTTTGCAGAGATTGTAGCTCCACCTATCGGGCGTAGGTTTTTGAAATCATCCCCTGTGATACACCCATTGTAGCCGCTATATTCCTCTGTGTCACCACTTCTTCAATGTGAGCACTTTTTCGACCCCTCTGCACATCGGACGATCCAACGTTAGGCATTTTCAATTATGATCATAAGCTTTTTTAAATTTTCAAATCTCAGTGACGATTGAGTACATCTCGAACATAAGGTGATAACTCAACATTTCTTATAATACTATCCAGTTATTTTACAACAAAAAACTTCATTCTTCACAACTAGTCAAAGACCCATGGTTAAGAACAATTAATAATGTGAAATACCGAGTGATTCCATAAAAATTGGGTTGTGTGTACGTTGTATATGCAACAGGAACAAAATCATATACCAATTATGAACTAAATGGACAACCTGTATGTATTAATAAAGGTAGTATCTAAAATTATGTTCCTTTTCAATAAGTGAAGTTGTTAAGAAAATTCCAATAGAAATTCTCGAAACAAATATATACTGAAGAAAGCACACTTATACTTTTTATGCCAGTGTATATAAATAAACCAGAATAAAAATGCGCCGCTCTGTTTAATGTCGCATTTATTACGTACGTGTTTGTTTTCGAAACGAGCTAATATCAAACTAAAATACACAGCACGCACAATTCCGTATTAAAAGCTCGAAAAAAGAAGTGGCAAAAAGAGAGGGAGACAGGAGATCGAGCTAACGTAGCAGCTCAGCTGTTTGCTCTGACAGAATTCATCGTGAATGACCGATTGACGTGCATGACTGGCAAGTCACGCGCAACTACAGATCGTGAATCTCGGTACGGCACACGGTGGGAAGTGAAGTAATTTCCGATATCAGAATGTATGTGAACGATGTGAAATTACTCGAAAATAATGTGATCAGATGGGGAAATAGATGGGAGTTTACAGTATAGGGGTTTATGACACCCTAATCAGTAACTTATTATCAGAGAAAACACTTACAGTTTTAACTGTGATTGTTGTTGGATTGATACGGGGGTTGCTATTTAGACACTGCGCCAAGAATTTATCGCAAAATTTCCATTTTTACAAATTCTGCTTTGGTAGGCAACTTATCGATAAACTTGTTTTTTTTCGCATATGCTATATGCCAACAGAATTCGATGGTTTGTCTAGACGCACATGTTCCTTTCATGAAAAATAAAATCAAAGAAATAACTTGATATTTTACAAGAAACCACCACATATTAATAACAGCAGTTATCGATCACTTTTGCGGGTAACATTTGTGAACGTGAATCACGAAATTTGGTTCTGGCAAAATGTGCTGCAGCACTAGTGTTTGACTTATACTAAAATAGGCCAAAGACTTGAGGTGTCCCATTCCAGAATGATCAGCAGGTGCAGGAAGACTTCTTCTTATTCAAGTGGCCTCTCCTTAATAGAGGTCGGCGACCATCACCGTATATTCCATACTGTTCTCTGCCAGTCTAATGAGATTATCTGCACTCACTAAAGTTTTTGAGCCACGAAAATCCCTTTCTGCCTTGTCCTCGTTTTCCTTCAATCTTTTCTTCCATGGTTAGTTGCAGTAGATATGTTTATTCTTTTGAGGATCTCATCGTGAGTAACCCTGTCCACGCAAGAAATTTGGAGTATTCGCCGGTATAGCCACATTTCAAAGGCCTCAATTCGGTTCATGGTTGCCGCTTTCAGAGTCCATCCTTCACAACCATACCAAAGTACCGAAAACACGTCATTGTGTGACTCGCCATCTTGTGTTGAGTGAGATGGTGTTGTTGCATATTACAGGTTTCATTCTGTAGAAATAATGAGGTGCGATTTCTATTCTTTGTCTGATTTTTGCATCTGAGTTCCAGTCCTCTGTGAGTAAGTTACCAAGTTATTTGTAACGGCCAACTCGTTCAGTTAGTTTTCCTCTGTTGTATATGGGATGGTTAAGGGTGTTTGTTGCACAAAAAGATCAGGGAGATAACAGGAAGACAACACAAAGCTAACAGTGGAATGTTAAAGGGGGCCAACAACGAGTTACTGATTGGGGTCGAAGAAAAGCTGAAACGATGGTAGGACTATATTGAAGAACTTTTTGGGGAAGATCGAACGGAAAGCCCGCAACCTGAAGAATTTAATGAAGCTAGTCCTTGCATTACATCGGAAGAAGTTATACGAGCAATAAAGCTCCAAAAAAATGGTAAAGCTATTGGCCCCGACGGACTCTATGCAGAGACGCTTAAGCTAATGACACAGCAAGAAGGGGCTGGCCTTAAGCTCTTAACAGCACTGTTTAATAACATCTATAGAACCGGTAAAATCCCAGCAGACTGGCTCAAATCTGTCTTTGTCACCCTGCCCAAAAAGACCAATGCGACAAATTGTGATGACTACTGAATGATTAGCCTAATGGGGCATGTTCTGAAAACCTTTCTACGAATTATACATACTCGAATCTACACCAAAAGCGAGCGAGAAATCGATCCAGTTCAGTTCGGTTTCAGAAATGGCCTAGGAACGCGTGAGGCTCTCTTTTCTCTTAATGTACTCACCCAAAGATGTAGAGACATGAATGTCGATGTTTACGCCTGCTTTGTTGACTATCGGAAGGCTTTTGACTGCGTTTCACGTAAAAAAAAGGCGGAAATTCTAAAAAATACCGGGGTTGATGCAGAAGACTTACGCATTATTACTAACCTTTATTGGCACCAAACTGCACAAGTGAGAGTTAATGGGCTAACATCTGAACAGGTAGCAATACGGAAAGGTGTACGTCAAGACTGTGTGCTGTCACTTCTATTGTTTAACATTTACTCAGAAGCAATATTCAAAGAAGCACTTGAAAACATAGACACAGGCATTAGAATAAAGGGAAAACTACTTAGTAATATCCGCTACGCAGACGACACCGTGGTACTAGCTAACAACCTTCAAAACTTGCAGAGAGCCATGAACCTTATTGTAGAGCATAGCCAACGCTTTGGACTATCTGTTAACGTTAACAAAACTAAAAGTATGGTGTTTTCTAAGCGAGCAGTGGAGGCTGTAATACGCATTAACAACCAACCTGTGGAACAAGTGCATTCGTTTCGGTATTTAGGAGCCACGGTGAACGACCAAAGTGACCCGAAAATAGAGATCGAATCTCGAATCGAACAAGCCCGTAAAACTTTCGTTGGCATGAGAGACCTTTTCGTCAACCGCGGACTTAATCTTCAGCTCCGTATGCGACTACTTCGTTGTTATGTTTTTCCTAACCTTACTTATGGATGTGAAAGTTGGACTTTTAATCCAGAAATGGAGAGACGCATAGACGCTTTCGAAATGTATCTATTCCGTAGAATATTGCGTATCTCTTGGATGGAAAGACGGACAAACATCGACGTCCTAAATACAATGGGAAAATCACGAGAGTTGATGAGAACCATCAAAGAAAGAAAGCTCCAGTACATCGGGCACATCATGCGCGGCAAAACATATGTGATCCTTCGCCTGATTATTGAGGGGAAAGTCCAAGGAAAAAGATCAGTTGGACGACGCCAGAACTCATGGCTGAAAGATCTACGGAGGTGGTTTGGAAGAACGTCCACTGAAATTTTTAGAGCTGCAGTGTTGAAAACAATTATTGCCAATTGGATCGCCTACCTTCGTTTGGAGACGGCGTCATAAGAAGAAGAAGGGTGTTTGTCTCTTTCAGTGTTATAACTTTTGTTTTGGCGATATTCCCATCGAGTCCTACTTGCATTGTATACTCTATCCAGGAGGAACTGTAGATCATTTTGGGCTATCTGTTCAAAGAATCGTATCATCAGCGTATCTGAAACTTTATCTAAATGCCATTCACCTTAATGCCTTTTTCTACTCTATCTAGGGGTCTCCTGAAGATATTTTCGGAATAATAGTTGAAAAGGAGTGGGGATAACATGCATCCTTACTTCACGCCCTTTCCTATTTCGATAGATCTTGTTGTTCCATTTTTAACCTTAACTATAGATATTTATACCTTTCAGTAGCTCCACAAGGATATCATGCTTGACGTTATCAAATGCTTTCTCGAAATCGATAAAGCAGAAGCATATAACTTTTTCCTGGTCTAGACAATTTTGAACTAGTACGTGCACCGAAACAACGCTTCTCTTGTTTCAACACCACTTCGAAATTCGAACTGGATTGAACTGGTATCCCTCGTCTACTCTTCTCCATCCAGACTGGTAGTCATGTAAGAAGATCTCGGCAAGGACAATCTTGAGCAACTACGGAGATCTGTGACCGTTATTTAAGAATTTCCTCGTAGAGACAATAGTTCGCTACTGCTAGCGACCTTTACATGCAGCTTCGAAATCTAACCTAACCGCTGCACATCGAAGAGCCTGATTGAATTTTGGCGAGGGACTTGTCAATTGGTTAGAAGCTGACTGGGGGAGAGTTTTGTTTACAGATGAATGGATATTTTGTCTTTTTCATTGAAACGGAGTGAGATATATGCCCAGTGATATTTTCTCCTTTTTATGGTTTTGGTGGAGGTTCAATAATAGTGTGGGGACGAACTCTTTTGAATGCCTGAACTGTTCTGGTCATTGTCAATAATGAAGCCGTCAATGCTCAGAGCTACGTCACAGACAGAATAACATGTTGTCTATTTGTGGCCAGCATAGATGAACTAAACATCGGCACACGATTTCTGGCCTAGTCAGCATTGGTTGAATCGAAATTTAGGTACGGAATCATTTTTTGGGGATATTCGCAGGAAGTGGAGAGGATTTTCGTCTTGCAAGAGAGATGTATCAGATCTGTATTAGATTCAAAATACCGTAAAAACTATAGGTTTCTCTTCGTCGTCAGGAACATTGTTCTCAGTTTTACCAATAGGACACTAATCATATATATATATATATAACACAAGATAGAACATACAGATATACTTATACTTCAGAAAACAGCTACAAATATTTTCAACAAGCAGTTCAGACTCTCTGGTAGGACTTCTTTTCCTCCTCCTTCAGCCATCTGTCATCTAACTTTGGATATATGCCTCGCCCAGTTTTCCCCATACGTTTCTATTTTGTGCAATCTGATTCCAGTTTAATCCATCAATCCTCATCAGATCGTCTCCCCATTTCTTTTGTGGTTGAATTCTAGCTCTTTTGCCCTACCATGGTCTCCATTAGTGTATTGTGGCGTTCCATCTGCCGTAATTTCTACTCGCATTACGTTCGGCAAAGTTCCATCACGAACTTTAGTGATTTTCCTCATCCAGATATTGGTTTTCCTGTCTCTCACCCTCAACCCAAGCATTCGTCGTTCCATGGCTATCTGTGTCTTACTCATTTTGCCCATAATGGCTTTGGGGAGTGTCTAGGTTTGACAGCTGTATGTGATAATAGGCAAAATGCCTTGATCGAAGACTTTGGTCTTGAGATATTGGGGCACTCGGTAATTTTGAAGGAGCCTTATATAGAACATTCCAAGTTAAATTGAGAAACTTTCTTTCAAAGCATTAAAAGATTTTCTACTTAATAGTAATAGGACACTTTCTGTTGTTTGTTTTAATGAACATGGGTAAAACCTTGTTTATGTATGATAACGCCAGACCTCATCAACGTTAGGGCGTTGGGAAAATTACCTTCAAGATCTCTTTGATGGAGTGGCCTGCATGAAGTCCATGCCTCAATCCCATCGAGTATACATTTTCACCAGTAGATAAAAAGCCCGAAAAAGCAGCCAGCTACTGTCAATGAGATTCGGACTGTTCGACATTTGAAACGAAATTAATAATAATGCTTCAAGGTCCTCAATTCTGAGTATCTATCTTAGTTATGCAGTGACTCTCACCAGAGGTGTAAATATCAGATAGTTACAATTTTGGGGACTTTGTATTTTGCCAAAATGTTTTTATTATTTGTTTAATTTCAATTTTTATGAGTATGAACCTAAATCTATAGGATACTTAGCGTAGACGAAGAAGTTAGCGAATTGAAACTGATATTAGATATTTAGACCAGCAATCTCTTCGATATGTGAGAAAATCATAGTTTTGAGTTAACGCAACCGGAAAATGAAGGTCTTTATGATGCAGCTTGCTATATATTTCGACTTGTGCAAAGAAATCGAGAGCTATAGGGTATTCACTCAGAATCATGAAAGTCGAAGGAAAAATACCAAAACTGTGGATTTATGGTTGCATCACAATAAAATTCAATAACGAGTTCATTGGCAGTTTTTCAGGAAAATTTTGACGTATGGATTCGTAATTAATTAATCATTCTTATTGCTTCAAAAGCATGAGTTCAATTTTAACTATAACAATCGAGAACTATGCGATGAATTACGAATTGAAACAATCAAACGAACTCGGTTTCTAAGAATGCCATCAGATATTCGATTATATATGCAGTGCTTTTGATTGTCGGTACATCGAAAATCTTTGAAGTATCGAATTTCATTTGAGAATCTCACTGTTGACTTGAAAATCTGCTGCTTCACTTGAATAATAAGGATAATTCGGATCGTATGTCCGAAGGAATGGTTAGGTGGGAATGTCTGGTGTTCCAGAACTCGTGGAGTCCAGAGTGAGGTTAGGTAGATGTCCGATAACGTCCAGAAACGCATTTTATTTTCAATTGTAGTACTGAAAAGTACAAATTTCCTCAATCGATGGTGTCTGGTCTACTTCGTTCAGCCAACGCCCGCGTCGGTAACTTGTGCCGAAGCCCTGCCAAGCCATACTGAACTGGAAATCCAAGCTATGCTGAAGTGAATCCACTTACATCTTCTCAGGACGGCTTCTAGCGGAAGTGCACCTGCAGCGCATAAAATGGGCCTATGCGGTAACAGATGCCAAGGTCCCACCTAACTGAATGTGTGATTCGTGAACTCGTGCGCTGGTTTTAAGCTTGATCGTTCTTAGGTTGTATTTCTGCATGCTTTTATTGGTCGGCTGATCGACCCGAGGTTGGTGTTTATTCGGTACTGCTTCAGGTGATTTTTCTTCTGCGTAGTTCTATATTAGCTATTTGTTTTGAAATGATGTTGTCGAATTAGTGATCGGCATGACACTATAAATTTGCCAGTTATTTGAAATACTCTGTTGGGATAGACATCATCGCAATCGCAAAAAATGAATGACACAGATAGAGAACCACCAGATACAACTTTAGACAGAACAAGCATAAGCCCAGCGCACTCGTCCACGGACCGTAGTTAACCAAGAAACTGACTTGAGCGTTGTTGTTGAATACAGAAATTCCTGCCTTGTCAGCCTTCCTTCGTCCACTTCTGAACAGAGGCCTCTCCTTGTCGCTTCCATTCATGTCTGTCTTGTGCTATTCAAAACCACTTCCTCTGACTTGGTCTTCTATATCGTCGATTCAACGTCTTCGAAGCCTGCCTCTACTTGGCTTGGTCTTTCTAGGCCTCCATTGAATAACCTTCAGGGTCCATTTCTCTCTGTCCTGCCTTGCAATGTGACCTAGCCATCTCCATTTCAACTCGGCTATTCTCTTTATAATGTCTAAGACTCGCGTTCTTCGCCTGATTTCGTAGTTCCTTACTCGGTCTTTTAAAGATATTCCCAACATTCCACGCTCGATGGCTCTTTGAGTAGTCCTTAGACGATTGGCATTATGCTTCGTTATTGTCATCGTTTCAAGTCCGTATGTAGCCACAGGTAAGATACAAGAGTCGGAAACTCTTCTCCTTAAGTAAATTGGGATATCAGTATTTTTTAGGATATGTTGAAGTTTTCCGAAGGCGGCCCAGGTTAACCCAATTCTTCTGGTTATTTCGGCTTTCTGGTTTTCTTTTCCTAGTTTGATGGCGTGACTTAGATAAACACACTCGTTTACATTTTCGATGACTTGATTCCCTAGATGGATTGGAACGTTGTTGGGGCACATGACCTTCGTTTTGCCTATGTTCAGTTTCAATCCTATACTATTCGACGCTTCATTTAGCTGCATTAACATGTCTTCTAACTCATCTATGTTTTCAACGATAAGGACGATGTAATCCGCAAAGCGCAGATGATTAATGTACGAGCCTTCAGTTTTGATGCCCTTCTCTTGCCATTCCAATTTCTTGAATACGTCTTCTAGAGCCAAGGTGAAAAGTTTTGGTGATATCGTATCACCTTGGCGCACCCCACGTTTAAGAACAATTCTTGCAGTTCTTGTATCATCATCAATCTTGACATGCATATTTGCTCTCTGGTATATATTCCTCATAACTGCACTGTACCTAGAGTCAATTCTAGCATTATTCATAGCATTTAGAAAGGACTCTATCGAGTCGAACATGGTAGTCTACAAATGCCAAACATATAGGTATATTGTACTCAGTTTTTGCAATAGTGTGCACAATGTCTGCAGATGGTCTATGGTGATGTAACCACTCCTGAAGCCAGCTTGCTCTGGTTGCTGATAGAATTATAGTTTCTTCGTGAGTCCTTTTGTTAGGGAGAGAAAGAAATCCATTACCTTTTTGAAATGACAGCTGGTTGATTTCTTCCCTCTTTCCTTAAAACTAATCAAAATCCTTTGCAGAGATTTTTGTATCTACTTGTTACACTTCGAAACGAATTGTTCGTTCGTAATAAGTTTTGAACTTCAGTGTGTTGCAGCCAATCGAGAAATTCTGTATGACTAGAAATACTACCTACTTCTATGACGTGTGTGGAAACATCAGTATTGAAATTAACTTTATGCTCTTACAAGTATAAAGCTTTCAAACAGCTTGAATAAGTTTGATGTCAATTCTAGCTTTTTGGTTACAAATTATGTCAAGTCAAATCTTCTATTTTTCAGAAGTTTGAATTATAAGTCGAGCTTTTCGAAAAGTTTACAAGCGACTTTATATTGATAATTTATGTATATCAATTTAATTAAGTATGTGTAATTGTTGTGCTTTTTTCTACCCTTACATCTTTTATCATCGAGTAAAACGAAATATAATAGAGGCTCTCAAACAATTTGGCAAAAGCGGTGCGATAATTCCTTAGAGTAGTGTAATTTGGCTGAGATGAATCCAATCGTGAACGGGGTCACAATTTATTCTTATCGTTTTTTTCCAATATCCCAGTTTCACTTTCCATTTCGAACTCGAGGGAGATGGAAATAAAAATCGCATTCACTTCATTATTTCAATGTTGGTTTTCTTTCGCACGAGCGTCGAGGCGAGAAAAATTAAAAAAATGTCAAGTTGGTTACATCTGCTGAAATAATAACTGGAGAAACGAAGGAAATTTTCAATTAGCTATGTTCTTCAATGCAGAAGCGGACAGAAATTCAATTAAATGAAACCTGTATCTGCGCTGTTCACTGGTAATAATTGTTGAAACTCTGCTTCGGAGTAGAGTACTCTGTTTATAAATATGCAATATGCATCGAAATTAAAACTGTTTTCACTTCATTTTGAAGAAGTACAAATTGTTTCATTCTCGAATCCTCCAACTTTAATACTCGGCTTAAGGAGAATCTAGAAGTCGAGATGTGTCATGTGTAATGAAACTAGGGTTAGGGATGTAATTTTGTAACTTCCAATTAGAAAATTGCAATTGGAATATGAATCTTTGGTCTGAACGCGGGATCAGTAATTCAAGAAGCGGATGTGATATTTTCTACATCATTTTGATATGATTTTTCATTTTGATTCACTTCTGTTACAGTTTTTTTACATCGATTTTTTTTGATGTGTTTCAATGAGCAAGAAATTTTTTCATTTGGATGAATTAAGGTAAACTACAGAGTATATATATATATATATATATACAGTGTGTTCCAACGAAAATTTGACCCCCCCTATAACTCCGAAATGAGTAACATTAGCGAAAAACACCAAGACACGTCGATTTTTGTTTCGAGGGGGAGCATTTTTCGAAATAATTCGAAACTTCTCAGATCAACCTCCTACCCCCAGCAACCCTAACTTTGAAATTCATCATAGGGAATAAGGGTCGAGTGGCACCTTACTGAAAAGGTCTGTCAATTCTCCACCTTGATTTGTCATTTTAGAATTTTAAATTAACATACAGGGTGTCCCAACCAAGGGTGAAGTTGAATTCTGGAAATCCCAAATACTAAATGAAATAGATTTATTTTGGCATAATGCAAGCGCAGGTTTATGCTCGGTCTAGAAAAACGACCTACACTTGTGAATTTGGAGTTGGTGCAATCAACCCCTATTTCCAGCATCCCCAACTCAAAAATGATTCGATCGATAATAGGTCAAGTGGCACCTCGTTGGAAAGGTACTGCAATTTTCTCTTCGAATTAGGTATTTTCGAAATTCAGAATCATCATACAGGGTGTCCCGAAGCAGGAACATTGAAAATCCAAATAACTTTTTGAAACTGGTTCATTTCGGTATACGAGAACATGTTTGATCCGAGAATAGGACTTTCTTGTGTGGTTATAGAATTTTTGCAATCAACCCCTTCCATTCAGCATCCCCAACTTGAAAATCATACAAATAATTCAAGTGGCATATCTTCAGAAAGGTTTTTTGAATTCCAGAATGATTAAAGCATTTCATTCAGTTCGGCTCTCCATACAGGATGTCGCTTTCGAAAAATTCAATATCGTCATTTGAAATTATCAACTAAAATTAATTCGAAACTGTTAAAAGTATTGGGCTACGATGTGTTGAGCATCAATTACGAAGAAATAAAGCTCATTTCTGCATTGAAAATGTTCACATTTTTTTCATTTCCATCTGGCGTGCTGTTATTTCTCATTTTTGCAATGAAATATTATTATTATTCAGATCAGTTCCTCATTATTGTTGTTGTTCGTCAGTTGAAATTAATCTGAAAATGGTTTATTCCACTGAGGAAAGGGTCGAAATTGTATCGACGTATTTTCGAAATAACAGTTGTGCCAAAGAAACGGCAAGGATATTCGATAGGAACCATCCTGAAAGAGAAAGGAGTCAGTCACCAGTACGTTAAATATTTGGTTGACAAATTCCTAGCTACGGGTTCGGTGGCAAACAAAAACATGAAGTGGCATGTCCTGTCAGAAATGAGGCAACGGAAGTGGCAGTAGTGGGTCATCTACAAATGGAGAATACTACTTCGATCAGAAAACTATCTCGTCTGACTGGTGTATCAGCTACAACTGTCCATAGAATCGTGAAACATCACAAATTTCACCCCTACAAGGTAAAATTAGTGCATGAAATAAACGAAGATGATCCAGATCGTCGTTTACAGTTTTGTGAAAATCTAAGTGAAAACCTAAACGCTAATCCAAATTTTCTGAATAACATCTGTTTTTCTGATGAAAGCACCTTTATGCTCAGTGGTGAAGTGAATAGACATAATTGTCGATATTGGGACACACAGAATCCTCATTGGTTTAGAGAGGCCCACACGCAAAGGCCTCAGAAGTTGAACGTTTGGGCAGGAATTTTTGGCAATCATCTAGTTGGGCCTTTCTTTATTGAGGGTAATCTGAATGGAAATGGCTACCTACAGTTGTTAGAGGAACACATACATCCTAGATTGACAGAAATTCTACAGAACGATCCAACTCTTTCTGAGGCCGAAATGCGTTTTCAACAAGACGGTGCTCCTCCGCATTATGATGCTCGGGTGCGCCAATATTTAGACGAAAATTTCCCAGGAAGGTGGATTGGTAGAAGAGGACCTGTTGAGTGGCCAGCCAGGTCACCAGATTTAAATCCCTAGATTTTTTTTTGTGGGGCCATCTAAAATCTAAAGTTTATGCCACAAGACCAGAAAACCTGGAGGAGCTGCGGATGAGGATTATCACAGAATGCCGACTTTTGACTCCTGAAGTTTTCGCTAATGTGAGAAGAGAGTTCGAAAATCGTCTGTATAACTGTATGGAGGTGGGCGGAGGTCATTTTGAACAATTGTTGTAATAATCAAGTTAGTTTTTGTTTTCAATTGAATACAAGTTCAATAAATCTCGTTTTCCTGTTTAGATGAGCATCCAATCAGTTTCTCCATCATCCCTCATCCTGATCCTCACGCCAGAAAACCTCGATTGCCAAACTGAAACCAATGCCTCAGTGATTCAGAAAATAGAAAAATCTTTCTGGAACTTTGCCACTCAACCTGTAATCACTTGTATGATTTTTTGAGTTGGGGATGCTGAATGGAAGAGATTGATTGCAAAAATTCCATATTCACGCAAGAGAGTCTTATTCTCGAATCAAACATAAACATGTTCTCGTATTATACCGAAATGAAAAAAGTTATTTGGGTTTTCAGTGTTCCTGCTCCGGGACACCCTGTATGCTGATTCTGAATTTCGAAAATACCAAATTCGAAGAGAAAATTGAAATACCTTTCCAACGAGGTGCCACTTGACCTATTTTCGATCGAATGATTTTTGAGTTGGGGATGCTGGAAATAGGGGGTTGATTGCACCAACTCCAAATTCACAAGTGTAGGTCGTTTTTCTAGACCGAGCATAAACCTGCGCTTGCATTATGCCAAAATAAATCGATTTCATTTAGTATTTGGGATTTGCAGGAATTCAACTTACCCTCGGTTGGGACACCCTGTATGTTAATTTAAAATTCTAAAATGACAAATCAGAATGGAGAATTGACAGACCTTTACAGTAAGGTGCCACTCGACCCTTATTCCCTATGATGAATTTCGAAATTAGGGTTGCTGGGGGTAGGGGTTGATCTGAGAAGTTTCGAATTATTTCGAAAAATGCTCCCCTCGAAACAAAAATCGACGTGTCTTGGTGTTTTTCGCTAATGTTACTCATTTCGGAGTTATAGGGGGTCAAATTTTCGTTGGAACACATATATATATATATATATATATATATATATATATATATATATATATATATATATATATATATATATATATATATATATATATATATATATATATATATATATATAGAGAGATTCCATATATATTTGGTTGTGTGTGGGTCAGACTGTTCGTTGATATCTTCAAATAATACCTGCTTTTAACATAATTCGTTTATTGCATCTTGTTTGCATCAGTATTAATTTTATATCAACCTGTTTATGTATGTATTTCAACTTCAGTTAAGTACTAGTCAGGTGGAAATGGTCGAAAGATCGAAATTGCAATTCTGAATTTCAATAAACTTTTGTGATAGTATAATACATTGTTTAATTTCTTATTATCATGATTAACTATCACAAAGTAACGGCGGAATCAATTAACTATCGTGTTCATTTGTTGTTGTTTCAACCGATGAACTACAATGAAAAATTGAAGTTGAAACATACAAATTGTTTCATTACTTGTTGACTGATGAATTTATGTTAAGGGAATTATCGCTGAAGCGATAAAATTTTGGCTTATTAATTTATACAAGCGTCTATCTCCAATAAATTGAATCTGTTACACACAGTGAACGCATTTATTATGCAAATTCAACCGCCAGCATTATCAACCATTAACGAAACCTTTGAAAATACGCTTCCGTACATTGAATTCTTCAAATCATGATCGGATCTGAGGCCATTTCGGCTGGGTCGAATGGCCATTTCAAAAATAACAATTTCTATAATGATAACCTATTTCGTTCGGAATTCAACAAATTCTAAGGTGCAAGAATCACGGGGAAAACTAATTGAGTAATAGCGTGCAGCTTATCAGAAATCTGCTTTGATTAAAGTATAGCTGATCAACGCTCCTACGAATACCTAAAAAGTTGACTCACTCCGTCCCCTCGACTTGATGAAATAAATTTCAATCCATTGTTATCTGGGAAATCTTAATTGTAATTATGGTTGCGATTCGTTTTGTGGCGAATCCTAACAAGATCGCATCATTAGGTGGAGGAAAAACGCAAACGGGGGTACTTAAAGGGTTGTCTTTTATTATTGGCGCGATCAGAGTTCAACTGAGTCGTTACCAACGTATGTCACAAGAGTCTGGGGAAAAAAATTCGAATAGATAAATTGATTACTGAAAAAAACTGTATTGAATTGATTGAATCACTAGGATTTCACCTCATATCTAAGCTCTATAAAATCGTGTTTAAAGGATTCATAGGGGCCCGTTGTGCTCAATTGCGCGCAGTTCTCTCTAAAAACCTCTCATCAGTCTTTGGAGGACATCCACATCGATTTCTCGTATCTTCTGAAAGATTCTCTGTCTCAAACCTTCTTTTTTTGGGCTTTCCATCCATTGTCATAGACTTTCCCTGTCAGTAAACCCCAAAAATCTTCGATTGGTTTTGCTTGTGGAACGTTTGGGGGTACAATTGATATTATTAGCCTCTAACAAATCTCTCGTAACTCGCGCATAATGGGAAGACGCCAAGTCTGGCCAAAATATTATTTCAGCATCAGCGTGATAGGTATTGATGAAATCAAACAATTTTGGGAGACATCTTCCAGTATATAGGTTTGCATCAACAGCTTCGCCTCTTACATGCCCTACATATGGTCTTGAAACCCCAGCTTCAAAAATAACTCACCAAACCAAAACCTCGTCTTCCAATTTTTTATTTGTTTTGAATTTTACTTCGTTTGGACAGTCTTCTATGTTATTTGTATAGAAATCAGTATTACAGTTGATTTCAGAGTGGGATAATGTAAAATATTTTTCATCATCCTAAATTATAGTTCTGACATTTGCGAAGTGAATCCTTCTTAAGGCGCGGCAACATCTGGGGATATTTTCCAATTCATTCTGGGTGTATTTTGGATACGCCTTTTACGATATTTACATCCCGCATTCAGTAATTCTCGACTTATTGTCTCTTGAGAAGTACGAAATCTTCTGGATAATTTTTGTAATGATGTTCCTACTGTGTCTCTTGCTCTTTTTTGTGATGTTCTGTGTATCTTTTATCTTCCTTCTTCTTCCAACTTTATTTTAGGCGAAACCGCCTGTTTATTCTTCGGTCGTTTGTCTGTTACGGAACGCTCAAGTTGTCACTCCACCTTTTTCGTAGTCTTCCCACGCTTCTGCGCCCCAGTGGAGATCTATCACGGGCGATTTTCACTATTCTTCTGTCATCCATTCTGTTTATATGGTCATTCCACTCCTGTTTTCTGTTCAATACCCAGTTGTTAATGTTGTCCACCTTGCACATGTTTCTAATATTTTCACTCCTCTCTCTGTTGAGCAGTGTTTTCCCGGATATCCTGCGAAGTACCTTCATTTCGGTTGTCTCCAGTAGTGGCCTGGTTTTCGTTATTTCTGGTCTAGTTTCTGCAGTGTATGTCATAATGGGCCTAACAGTTGCTTTGTAGATTCGTGCCTTGGCTTCAATTCCGATATGCTTATTGCGCCATATTGTGTCATTCAGACATCCTGCTACTCTTGTTGCTTTTGTTGCTTGCTCCCTTACCTGCGCCTCGACAACTCTGTAGCCCGAAATCTCTATGCCGAGATATTTAAATTTCATTTCCTGCTGGATAGATTTACCATCAACCTCAAGCTCGCATCTCAATGGTGTTTTCGATGTAGTCATGCATTTTGTTTTAGAGGCAGAAATTATCATATTAATACTGTACGGTTGAACTGGTGTAGGAGGCGCTGTAAATCGTTTTCATCTTCTGCAATCAACACAGCGTCATCGGCGTAACACAGGATAGTTATCTCTTTGTCCCCCATTTTGTAGCCCCTCATTCCTCTTACTTTTTGATTATCTCGTCCATGATGATGTTGAACAGAAGGGGACTTAACGAATCTCCTTGACGAATACCACTTCTCACTGGTATCTGTGTGGTAAGCTCCCCGTCTAATCTTGCCTGGATCTTGTTCGCTGTATATATATTTTCGATAGTCTTTATTATATTACGTGGGGTTCGCCTGTTGTAGAGCAGATGTATAATGTCTGATAATTGGACCCAGTCGAAAGCTTTGAGAAAGTCAACAAAACACATAAATGCTGGCGTATTATATTCTATCGACTTTTCTGTTACTTGTTTTATGACAAATACGGCGTCGGTGCAAGATCTTCCAGATCTGAATCCTTGTTGTTCATCAGCAAAAGAGGTGAGGCTATTTATTTTGTTTGTTATACACTTCGTAGTAAGTTTCAGCGTGGTGCTCAACAGATTTATTCCTCTATAATTCGAAGGTACTTTCTTGTCTCCTTTCTTAAACATAAGAATAGTAGTGCTTGTACGCCATTCATCTGGGATCCTGTGATGGTAAAGAATTTCCTGAATTAAAATTGTCAACTCTTGAGTAAGACGTCCGCCATACTTGAGTAGTTCGTTGCTAATTCCGTCCTGTCCGGCACTTTTTCTATTCTTTAATTTTTGTAGGGCTAACTGTACGTCATCCACATTCACCTCAGCATCTTCGCTCACTATTTTTTCCGGTGTACTTAGGTCTTCTTCTGTATCCTCTGTCGAATATAGATCAGTTAGGTACTCGATCCAGGTCTCGCTGGTTATATGCTTTGTTTCAACCAACTCATTTATTTCTTTCCGTTGTGATTGGATTAGTCTCCATATTTGTTTTTGTAGCCCGTAGAAGTCATTCTCCATGCTTTTGGAATAAGTTTCCCAGTACTGGTTTTTAATTGAACGTACTAACGTTGTGGTCTCGTTTCGGATTTTTTGATATTCATTGTACGATTCTGGTGTTCTTAATGTTCGATATGTGAGGTAAGCATGTTTCTTTTCCCTGCACTTTTCTGCAACTTCCATACGGAACCACGGAGTTCCGTTTGTGTTCTTCTTACTGTCATTTGATATCCTAGTGCCCAGTGCTTCGTATGCAGCAGTGAGTATGTTGTTTTTTATCTTTTCCCAGCTGCGTTTGACATCATCTTCCTCTGTTACCGGGTTTTCCTCGATTTTCCCATTTAACCTGTTCTTGTAGAGTTCTTCTATGGTTGGGTCCCGTAATGATTCAACGTTTATTTTACGTGTTTTTACAGTTGGTTTAGTATTCTTTTGAAGCATGAATTTGATTCTAAGTTTCCCTAACAGTAGACCATGGTCGCTGCCCACATTAGCAGAGTTTAGTGTTCTGACCTCTAATACCTATGATGGGTGAATATATAGTCAATTGTTGATTTCTGACCTCTAGTATTTGCGAATGTATATTTGTACTGTTCTTCATGTTCGAAAAATGTGTTATTGATTCGCAACTCGTTGAAAGTGCAAACACTGATCATTAATTCTCCGTTATCGTTTAACACGTTTTCGTTGAATCTTTGTTTAATTCCTGGTACTATATCATTACCGATACGGGCATTGAAATCCCCAAGGATAATCATTGGCTGATCGCATGGTAAGGAGTCAATTGTATTCTGAAGTTGTTCAAAGAAAGACTCTCTCTCAGCTTTCGGTTTACTGTCATCGGGAGCATAAATTGACAATATGTTTAACCTTTGGTCTTCTGTTTTCATTTTGACAACTAAAATTCTAGACGATATATAGTCACACTCTTGTATACAGTCTCGGTACCTCGTGTGGATCACTAGGGCAACACCCTCCTTTGCTCTGTCATGCTTCTGTACTCCACTATAGATCACTTTGTGTTGAGCATGTTGTATCTGGCCCTTGCCTTTCTTCTTGGTTACTTGTAGAGAGCAGATATCTATTTTGTTATCGTTAAGTTCTTTCAGTATTTCCTGATTCCTGTTGTTAAGTGACTTTATGTTCCAAGTAGCATCACGTAGTAGGTTTTTCCTTTTCCATTTCTCTATTCTTTTTCTCGCATGGGTCGTCGTAGGTTGATCAGTCCTGTTCCGAAGCAAATTTCCGGTTCTGTGAGCCAGTAGTGCTTTTTACCTTAGGTAGGGAGCTAACCTGACCTAAGAACCTTCCTCCTTTATCCGGGCTTAGGACCGGCAACACAGCTACTGAGCTACTCAATTCACTCAACCGCTGTGCATGGCGGAGTTTATCTTTTATTAATTTTAGAATTTTACAAAGATGAGATCCAAGATGGAAATTCACTAGTTCCCTAATATTTTGCTACTTTCTCATTACCCCGTTTTCCATCTGGCTCATTTTTTCTGTGTATTTTTGACAACTATAAGCATATAAATGTACAATAAGCAATAAAGAATTTGAATTTGAACTTTGCTGTCTAGCTGCTCGTAAACAAATTGGACGTTTACGTAAGTATGACGTCACACACGACGCCATGACACGCCGAGCTATTTTCGCGCAATATTTAAAAATAATTATAAAAATGGCTTCAAACTTCCAAAAACTTTACTTTATTACCGAAATGAAGGGTTTGTTGTAAACAGTAGATGTGTATCCGCATTACGGAAGAGGATTTCAAAACTTTTCGTCATGCTTATTGTCAAGACTGATGAACTCTCCCTTGATAGTCTGGGAGAAAACAACATGTACAATAATTGAATTATTGTCATTGCATGAAAATTATTGTTATTAATATTATTATTACTTTTGGAATGGAAGATGTATAAAGGAAATCTCTACTTTGGTGCTTCAGAAGTCTGCCACTATGTAAAACACAAAGAAAATTTCCAGAACTATGCCCGACAAAGCCCTTTATCTAATGGCAAAGGTTCATTAGACGTTCGCAAATTCAGATAAAGCCCATTTCCGATTCGTGCGTAATTATACAACACGTATCAGTAGTTCGTTTCTCTCGTGACTCGAGAACATTACTCCTGACTGAAGTCATGGAAGATTCACTAGCACATTTCCGGAAGAAAGTTTCACTATCGCCCTCTATCGCTTTCGAATCGAAAGAATTTATAAATGGCAGCCGGTCTACAAAGCGAGATACGGAAGAACGCAATCGGCTTGAAAAACGGTCTAGCAACTTCTGCTTGATTGAATAATATATGAAGTTCCACAAAGTTCCATTATCGCTTGTCTACGCATTCGAGAGAAACCGCCCTGAACTTCTCCTGGATAAATAAAGTGGATGATTTCGGATAAAAATTGGTTTCCGATTTATAAATAATATGTAACATGAAAGTATAAAGAAAAACATTACAGTAATTAATGGATGTACTACGGTAGAACGAAAGGGGTGATCATTTTCCTATATTCCACGTAGCTACTCTACTAAAACACAATTGTTTTACCGCTACTTGCCAAACATCTATAGATCCCATAATTCCTATCCAGTAGTCCAGTATTTGGGTAACGGATCGTCTCTGATGTGACGGTGCACCGTCAGGGTGGCAATTCATCATCAATTGGCAGGGAGCGGAGTATATAGTGGGGACTGGTGAATCGATCGCAGCGCTCGATGTGGTCAAATTATCGTTAAATCATGCTTTTGTCATACATGAACACGTAAAAATTACATAAAAAATGGTTCATAATAGTTGTTGTGTTGTTGATTGCAAAAATACAGACAGAAACAGTAAGTGTAAATTTTACACATTCCCAGTGGCTAAGTGGAAAGTTGATAAAAGAAATAAATGGATAAATGCTGTGAAAAGAAAGAGTAAGTACTGTTTAACCTCATTCAGTAACATGCCAACTCGAGTAGTGTATATTCTACTCCAAAATTAATATTAAATTTGTAAATATAAAAAAAAATATTAACATTTAAAAAAATTTAATTTATATAATTAAATGAAAAAGTGAAATTCCTATATTTATGATAATAAAGGAAAATAAGTTGTTAAAATAAATATAAAAATTTTGTAAGTAATGAGTTTTAGAGTAAAGTTGTATAATCTAAGCTTAATTTCTAATAAAAACAAATTTTTTAGTGCTGATGGATCACAGTGGATTCCAAAACTAACTGATACCATCTGTAGTGACCATTTCGTTGGGGGTCGAAAGTCAGAAGAGGAAACAAGCCCAAGCTACATTCCATCAATATTTCCTTCTGTGTATAAAAAATCGAAGATCAATGAAAAGACATCTATAAGCAGGTATTAAATTAAAATTTTTTCATTGCTATTAAACTTGTGAATATTAATGAAAATGACATAGTTAATACCATCCTATAAAATTGTTTTCAGGCATAAACGTTTCTTAAACCGACAACAAGCTAAAAGTCAAATGACTGCAATGATTACTGACACTAAAGCAATTCCACAGAATACGGATATTATTGTGAATTCAATTAATGATGTTTTAATAGACCGATGTGAACAATCTGATGAGGGTTTTCAAGTAGATTTTCTACCCAACTCTGACGATATTGGAAAAACATTTATCTGCAATAGATACATGTATGTGGGTGCTAACAAAAGTGATGCTGAGATTCAAACAGAAATTATGGAAACAAAACGACAAATTATTATTAATAGGAAGATGTACAATACAAAGAATGTAACACTCCAATTACAGATTTTGCTACCCAATCGAATCAAACACCAAATAATATTTTTCTAGGCTTTCAATCAATTTCCAAAGATGAGCAGCTAATTGACTTGGCTGGAGTAAATTTTAATAATTTCCAGTTTTTATTGAAAAGAACTCAAATTTCGCCTAAATGTATTGTTGGAACAGAACTTTAATTTTTATTTTTATAATGTTTTCAATTCAATAAAGTATTATGTAAACATTGCCGTCTTTTATTAAAATATGGGTAGTACAAAATGATCAACATTTCTTAACATCAAATATCTTTTAAAACTAATTTCAATAAATATTTAAAATGTAATTTTGAAACACAGACAATTATAACGATTTTATAACATTTTTTACACTCTTTGGATTTCCTACGCTTCTATTTCAGGTAAAATATTATTGCAAATTATTAACTATGTTAGCTCCCGTAAAACTCTGCTTATCAAAAAATCCAACATGAGAATTGGCTTCATTTATTTCTTGGGTAAGAACCACATAAGTTGCTGGTAAATAGTGATTAAAATAAAAGTTTTCCGCAGCTAGAATTACATCTTTTAAAAAAACTTCATCACGATGAATTGGTAAGGTTAAGCAGCCATCGCTTACTTGCGAGTAAATAAACAAATCACATGTAAACATCCCAGTTACATACAATTGTACCTGTACTTGAGTAAAGTAAAGATTGCCTTTTGTCAACAGAACTTCACCATATTAATTTTTAAATTCTTTTTTTACGACAATTTATTATTTTTTACACGAATCTTTCATATGTCATACCATTGACGAGCATGAGTTTACACTACCATCAGATGTCGCTTTCGTCGTGCTCCCTGCCAATAGGACCGGTTCCAACCGACATGTTATTTTCAAGTGGTCAACTATAAGAAAAGAACTTTCCTATATAGATTTTAACCTAATCTCAGCTTGTATAACCTCTTCACTACATTAATAAAAACAAGTACTGTGTTTTAAGGAATTTTACTTAATAATTGCGATTCGTAACGCGTTTCACTACACCGTAGCTTCTTCAGACGAATGAATATACAGAAAAATATAAATGAGAATATAACTATAAATGTTCTTGAGTAAGAAGAAGTAACCCAATAAGCTTTTAATTGGTTATTTATGACAGGTATATCCAATAAAATTAAGGAATAGATTGCTCCCCGAAAAGATTCAATAGAGGTGAAAGGCTTAGATCGACTTGTTCATTGATCAGTCTACCTGAGTGTTTGTATTCATTGATTTCTAAAGTTTCCCAAAGATCTACCTTCCAATATTTATTATCTGTATGCAAAATTTCAAACTGTCCGATTATAAGATTATAAAAACAATTCGTGGAAATAGTACCAAGAACGATTTAGTATTCACTAAAGCAGATAAAGGTAACACCGTCATCGCGATTAGTAAAACCGATTATAATTCTAAAACTGAAGAATTCTTAACAGCCGGAAACTATATAACATCAACTAAGGATCCTACAGCAAAATTTCAGAAAGTGGTTAAAAACATAATTTCGACAGCAAAATCATTAATTACAGACCACGAAAATTATAAATTCGTTAACTCCAATCCACAATCCCCCGAATTATATTCGTTGATGAAACTTCATAAACTTAATTACCCTATTAGACCTGTTGTTTCTTATGTAACGGCACCTCCGTTGATACTTTCAAAATTCCTCAACGACTTGCTAATAAAACATTGCAATTTTAAATCTAAATTTTCGGTCAAAAATTCATACGAACTTATTGCCAATATCAAAGATACCACTATACCACCTAATTCCAAACTCATTTCTTTCGATGTTAAGAATCTATTTCCCAACATTCCTCCGAAAGATACGTATTACTTAGTTGAAGAATTATTAGTAAAGAATCATGTCAATACTATAATTAAATCAGATATTCTTTCATTATTACAAATTTGTTTAGATCAAAATTATTTCCATTTCAATAACAAATATTATACTATTGAAGACGGCTTGATTATGGGCAATCCGTTAAATCCTTTGTTAGCAGAAATATTCATGAATAACTTAGAGCAATTAATTCATATTCATCCACTCAGTAAATATTGTTTATACTGGTATCGCTATGTAGACGATATCATTATTTGCTTCACAGGAACAGATAGACAGTTGAAAATTTTCGAAAATCATATAAATTCATTACATCCAAAAATTGCATTCACAACCGAAATAGAAAGCAATAATTAGATAAATTTCTTAGACGTAACAATTTCGAATGAAAATGGAAAACATGTTTTCGCAATTTACCATAAGCCGTCACATACAGATATTATAATACATAACTCGTCGTGTCATATCAACATAAAATGTCAGCATTCAATAGTTTTATTCATAGATTGATTAACATCCCGTTATCACCAGAAAATTTCAACAAAGAACTAAATTTGATTAAACAAATAGCCAAAAATAATGGTTACAATCCCAAACTAATAAATAATATTTTAAATAAAAACAAAGTAGAATCGCATTGAATGAAGTTTACCCTGTCGATAAATTGAAACAAAAATTCAACATCTTAACCTACGTTGGCATTACAAGTGAGAAACTAAAATCGTTCTTAAGTAGCAATAATTTCAACATAGCTTTCCAAACTAATAATAATTTAGGCAAATATATAAAAAATAATAAAACCAAACCAGGTAAAAACAATAAATCAGGTGTTTATCGATTGAATTGCAATGACTGTTATAATTTCTACATTGGTAGAATACATAGAAATTTTAATATTAGAATATCGGAACATAAACGCAGTTTCTCAAATAAAAATCAGATTCAAATTACGCGAATCATCTCTTAGAAAATAATCATTCTTTCGACCCACAGTTTGAAATTTTGCATACAGATAATAAATATTGGAAGGTAGATCTTTGGGAAACTTTAGAAATCAATAAATACAAATACTCAGGTAGACTGATCAATGAACAAGTCGATTTAAGCCCTTTACCTCTATTGAATCTTTTCGGGGAGCAATCTATTCCTTAATTTTATTGGATATACCTGTCATAAATAACCATTTAAAAGCTTATTGGGTTGCTTCTTCTTACTCAAGAACATTTATAGTTATATTCTCATTTATATTTTTCTGTATATTCATTCGTCTGAAGAAGCTACGGTGTAGTGAAACGCGTTACGAATCGCAATTATTAAGTAAAATTCCTTAGAACACAGTACTTGTTTTTTAATATTGATAATAGAATTTTACCAAGTAAAAGCCTCCCAAATTCAAATGTCTTCACTACATCTTCAAAAAATTCCTGTCTGTTGTTCGTTTTCCATCTATATGGAAACTTTCCAATGTGATTCCTATCCCTAATACAGTTTCGAAATCTGACATCCTTAATTACCGTCCCATCTGTATTAATAGTTTCTTTCCTGAAGTTTTTGACAAAATTCTTTTATCTCATGTAGAATCAGTGATAGTGTATATCACTTTCTTTTTTAAAACTATGTTAAAGCCTGCATTGGGAGTGGTTTTACAGTTGACTGCATACATACTGTGTACTACCTATTCCTACCTGTTCATGTTGGAGCGATTGTATGGTATTCACGACCCCCTCTTGTCTCGTTTGAGGGACGATCTCTCCGGTCGATCTCGGCAGGTTACTTGTAATGGCTTCTATTCTGATTCTTTTGATTTCACATCTGGAGTTGGTCAGGGTACTCACCTTGGACCAATTCTGTTGCTTTTATTTGTTAATAACCAAAAGAGGGGTTTGATGATTGCTTGTTCCTCATTTTTGCCGATGACTGCAGGATATACAAATGCACTCGCATGGTTGATCATCAGATTGTTCTGCGAGATAGTTTGATAGTTTGGTGTAGGGTTAGGTTAGAGTGCAAACACGTCAAATTTACTAGACAGCTCCAACCCTTGAATTTTACATATACACTAGATTGAAACTATTCCTGTTTTCAAAGATTTGAGCGTTTACCTCGACACAAAATTATCTTTCCCCCCCTCATTTCGATTCAATAATTCGAGTACTCCAGCTACTTGGTTTCGTTTCAAAATCGACTAAATCATTTTCTAGTGTACGTTCTCTTGTGGTTCTCTATGTCTCTATTGTTCGTCCAATTCTTGAGTATTGTTGTGTTGTATGGTTACCCACATATGCCACCCATATAGGTAGAATGGAGCGAGTGAAAAGAAAGTTCATTAAGCTATTATGGTTTAAGAGTGAAATTGAATTCCATGGAGTCACTTATGAACATCATTTGACTCATTTTGGCTTGTAACAACTTCCATCTCGTAGAGTCTATTTTGATGTAATGTTTGCATACAAGGTAATGCATAAATATAATAAATAAAATTGTCCCGGTTTACTTGAACTTTTTTCTTTGCAAATTCCATGTCGTATTGTGAGACGTAGCAATTTTCTACATGTCGACTTCCATCGACCAAATTATGGTCAATACTCCTCTCTCACGAGAATATACAGGGTGAATTCAGTAGTTGATGATATTGATCTTTTCGCTTATAAACTTTCTAATTTTGAAACTACACTCAAGTTCAAGTCTTGAATAATTAGTTGTCAATATGTTACTGTGATATATATATATATATATATATATATATATATATATATATATATATATATATATATATATATATATATACTTTCAACTATTCCAATTTTGAAAAGAGGAATTTAGAAAACTTGAATTATTGTATTTACAATAAATGCTTGTATCTATAATTTTGGTTTGTGTCAGAAAAACACAAGTGTGAGCTCAGGAAATGTACCAGGGAATCATACTATCTTGCATATGATTCAATAAACGAGTGAAAAAACCCGAGGAAAAAAAACACGTTTCTCTGTCGTTATTGCTCTAGCAATAGCTTGTCTGTTTATGTTGTGTTAGTGCAGTGTGTACATAAAGAGTACCAAAGATTTTTCTGCTTAGCCGCTTCGTTCCCTCTTGCATTCCATGATTTCCAAACGAAAACAAGGGTGAAAGGAAGGGGATTTGGGACAGGAATCTGTAACAATGAAAAACGAAAACCTGCAGAAAAATATTTCAACAATCATATCTCTTATATGTCTGAACAAATCTAAGAAAATATTATACATAGCAAGCGAGGTCATAAAAAGGACTAAGGAGATAATCAAAAAATACATAACCTGCGATATTTCTACTTTCGCAGAGATGTTCTTCCGTCGCAGTCTGAGTCTCCTGAAACATAATCACTTGCTTCTTCTTGCTTGCCAATTATGAATCGCAAAAAACCCTTCAATATTCAGACTCAACAAAAACAATTCTCTCTCTGTTTGACCGAGAGAGCCCCGATGGCCAGGTTCAGTCTTCCAAGTGATGCTGATTATGATCTATTGATGTTTTAGAATCAATATGGACCCAATAATTTGGGTTGACATCGCCCATATATTATTTCTTCGTGGATCTCATTTAATTTGAAGAAAAATTTTGCGAAAAAATTTCGACAGTCGTTTATTATTGCTATTATACTATTGAGTTTTGTTATTTCTTTAGGTATTTTGTTATTTAGATCAATGCTATTATTTTCTTTTCAGTATTTTCAAATGTCTGTTCCGTTAACAAAGTATTTATAATTTTATATTAGGTACTGGAGAGGTATTAATATCTAGCTTGTAATTGAGGGGATTTTACTTGGATTTTTGCAAAGTTTATTGATTTCCAAACATTCCAACAGATTACTTTTTTTCCATTGTCGCAACTATGTAGGATTTTGATATTTTCTGATGTTTCGTGGTTTTTATGTGTTCACATGTTTGAGAATTATTGTCAGAGGATGAATGTTCTTTAAATCTGGTTTCGAAATTTCTACCATTCTGCCCAACATAAGCTTCCGTACACTCATAGCCAAAAATTTTTTAAATTCCTGATTTACATTTGTTTTTTAGTTAGCATTGAATAATGATTTTCATAAGTTCAGACCACTCGAGAAAGGGCTGGTTGATTTAAAATAAGAATAATAGTGATTTTTTTTGTCTGTTCTTTGTTCAGCAAAATTATTGTTTTTTCGAACGGAAACAGACATATTCCAAAAATCAGCAGTTTAAAAAATTGTTTGCAATGACTGTACGGTGCCTTATGTTGGGCAGACTGGTAGGAATTTCGAATCGAGATATAAAGAACATCTATCCTCTGACAATAATTCTCCAATTCGTCAACATATGAAAACCATAAAACATTCAGTGTCATTAGAAAATATCAAAATTCTCCACAATTGCGACAAAGGAAAGAAAATGAATCCGTTAGAATGTTCGAAAATCAGTAGACTTGATGAAAACCAAGTGAAATCACCCTTAATAGCCTGCTAGATATTTGTACATCTCCATTTCTTAATATCAAATTAGGCTAGTATCTATATAAGTGAGTTCATTTCTTGTGAATGAAAATTGATGGTCGAAACCGGCCAATGAAGCATAATTATTATTCATCATCTAAATATCCTTCCACTACTTTATCATCTATAATACGATGTTAAATTTCTTCCTGAAAGTTGTCGACGAAATAAGTGTATGCCAGTAAACGATAATCTAACCAAACGCATCACACATTGCGTATGGCCCTTGGTGTTGAATCATAAAAACCATCAGTAAATTGAATACAATGACTCAAAAAACAGTAAAAAATTTTTTCTCTTGTATCAGAGATGTAATGTGCTGACTTCGAATACCGAGCCCTCATCAATCCAACTTTTATTGACACGATCTTTGGAAAAAGGCTTATACACAAAGTTTAAATACCAACCAAAAATTCCATGTCGGTTGGTACGGCTTGTATCTATCCGGAACTCAAAATCAACAGGACCAGAAGTCTCCCTTCGTACTTGTGAATTAGCTATACAGAATAGATCTAAGAGCTTTTCATTTTTTTCACTGATTCTGTGTGTTGGAAAGTCCTCATGATTTTCAGTTCAAATCAAACATAAACTGTTCTTTCTTAAAGATTAAAAAGAAGCTCTTTGATTATTCCCGAAAAAACAATTTCAAAACAACAATAAAGTTTGTATGGGTTCCGGCACATAGCGCAAACGAAAAAGCTGATCAACTAGCAAAATTAGCAACTAATGCACTTAACAATGATATCCAATATCCTATTCTCCACCAAGATGCGAGAGAATATTTTAAACATACCAATGCAGTTTAGAAATTTGTTCAAAGAGGAGAAACAAACACGGTTTCACGCAAAGAACAGAAAGACATATTTTTGTAGCAATTAACCGATGCCGTTACACATAAGTTTGAATAGAACTTCGTAAAAACGTAAAAATCTAATGCAGCAATTTATTTTGAAGTAAACAGGGTGTCCCAATTTTCTATATAAAAATCTTAGGTGGTTTTCTCAGATTGGAAGACCACTTTTTTGTTACAGATTCAAGCGCTTTCTAAAATCTGTTATAATGTCCTTAAGAAATAAGTTTTTTTGGTGAGTAGCTTCGTCACAATATTTTTTTTGTAAAAATTCATGAAAATATGCTCTCACATCATCGCATGCTCCTTCGGCCAGAGAGGATGAATACTTTTTTCCTTTCGTTTTCTTATTGCCCAAGGATAGCTTTATTGATGAATTGAAATAGATTATCCTCATTTCATAAGGGAGTGACTCCAAAAATGATTGAAAATTGTAATTTACAAAATATCATCTTGATTTTTTCGAATGGAACATTCTGTATTTTATTATTCATGTCAACGCATAAAATATTCTGCCATATTTTCACAGAAGTAACCTTATCTTTATTTTCGACCATTTTCCAAATAAAAAACTAAAATAATAAGATCAGAGGTTGCGGAAGAAGAGTTTATTAATACATATCATTATACTTGAACAGAGAAATGGAGATATCTTAAAATAGTCGTGTATGAAATACATAATAGATTAGTTTCTGGTGAGATGATCTACAACGTGTTAACTATTTCAATAAGTGTTCGAAATGTTGTCAGTTTCTTTGTAGACACAACTCAATCCTTCTGAGGAAAGACCGTTGGACTCTCGACAACATTTGCGGATTAACTGACCGAAGGGCGTCGACTATTCTCTGTCTCATATCCAACTGTGTTGAAGGAGGAATCTGGTAAACGATGCCCTTAACCGCACAAGAAAGAATCTAGAATTGTAAGGTCTGGAGATCTAGCTAGTCATCTAACAGGACCACCACGTCCTATCCATTTGTTTGGAAATACATAATTCAAATATTCCCTAACCTGATGTGAGTAATGTGTCTGTGCTCCATCCTGTAGAAACCACAATTCTTGTCTTTTATGCTCTGTTACATCGGCAAGTAACATTGGTAGATGATTTTGCAGAAAATCTAAATACATTTCCACACTGTTAATGCAGTTTAATATTGATGACCCACTACATTATTCTTCAATTTGTCAAAGTTTTACTTTTCATTTTACCTTGTTCACAAATCTGGAATGGTGAAATAAAACTCATACCAACGAGTTTCAATAAAACTATCTGATAAAATTTTGCTTTTCATCCACCATGCGCTGTGTAAATAGAACTTTATATATGTCTCATTTGATATTCCATATTTAATCACGTCATCATTTCGTGTTCGGAACATTCGATTCGAAGAATTCGAACATTTGTCGCTGTTGTGAAACTTAAATTTCGTCAGAATTTAACTTTGAAAGTTGGAGAATTTTCATGTTTGCCGAGAGGAATTTCAACTAGATATTCGAATTCTTCAAATCATCATAAGCACACTTGGAACTTTTCGACGAAATATTAACTTTCTTTTTTCAACTTTTCCCTGAAACTGCAGGTGAAGAAGCGAGTAATGAATTGTTCGAAACTTTTCTATTGATTGATAAACAATGGTTCGAAGTTTGAAACATAGCTAAATTGAATGGGGGAGAATGGACCGAAATTGAAAGAATTCGATAGACGGTCTCGGTTTTAGCAGATGTGAATAATTTTTAGGAGGTCGCATTGTTGAATTCATGAGGTTGAAATCCATTTCAAAAGAGAAAAAACACATTTGTCAGTTTTCCACGTTTGTTTGTTGATACACAACTGGTTTCAACGCTTCGGTCCGTCTCAAATGCTGAATATTAAGTTAGGTACAAAGATGATTACAAGATATATTTAAAAGTTAAGTAAACAGGAATAATTGTATTCGAGTTATCAATTAAGAGTCATATACTTTGGGGTTTTCCTGAGTTTATTTATTCACAAACTTTCCAACAGATTAATTCTACTTCCCTCATTACATTTGTTGAGGACTTGTCTAAACCTATGTGTGGTATGTTGATTGAATGTGCTGTTATATTGGGAATTTCTTGTCTGAAGATATATAACCTTTGAACCTTCATTCAAAATTTCTACTTGTTTGACCTTCATAAGTTAAAGGGCTCTTTTTACATTCGATTTTGTGAATACTAGATTGTTTGAGTTTATCTGTCTTCTGCTTTGCATTAAAAAGTAATATGCTGAGGTTAGGACCACTTCAGGATGAGATGGTTATTATGAATTCTGAAAGATAATATTTTCTTTCATGAGAGAGTGGGCCGACATAATTAAAACTACCATATCTTCTTTCGGGTTTTCTTGAATGCATTGCGATGGGGGCCCTGGTTGATTTGGTGAGTGGTATTCTCGACTATTTTGAGCAGGGTTTTCATTCTGTAGCGCTGTTTCTGGATTCTACCAGAGATTTTGATTGTGTCCATCGTGATAAGGTGATGTGGAAGTTGGAAAGATACGGATTGGGTAGAAGGAGTTGTGATTTCATTGAATCATTTGTAACTGATAGATATCAGGTTGTGTTTTCAAATGGTAAGTACTCTGATAGAGTGAAGGTCATGACTGGAGTTCCGCAAGGTTCTATTATGGGTCCTATTTTATTTTTCATTTTCATTAATGACTCTTTCTATGCGATCTTAAGATATATGGAGTCTGAAGCATTTGTCGGATAGCTCTCATGAAAGGGCGTTGGTCTGGTTTTCTGTGAATGGGTTGGAAATAAATAGTGCTAAAACTCAGAAACTGTTGCTGAGTTTGAGGGATACTTCTGGTCTTGCTACGGATTTTGCTGGAGACAGTAAGGTCTGTTTTTGGGGGTTAGTGTTGATCCGGTTTTGTCGTGGATTGGTCATGTTGGGTGTTTGGCTTTTAAGATAAATAAGAATGTATCTGTTCTTAGACGTCTGGCTTCATCTGTTTCTCCAATGATTCTGAGGATGGTTTATTTTGCGTTGATCGAGTCTTCCCGTAGATATTGTGTGGTAGTGTGGGGTCGTTGTTCTGGGCATGAATTACTGTTTCGTCTCCAGAGGAAGGCTGTCAGGATGTTAGGGGGTCTGGGCTACAGGGATTGCTGTAGGAGCACCTTCAGGTGGCTTGGCATACTTACCTTTCCTTCTCTTTATGTACTTGAGCGTCTAGTGCATGTCCACAGCAAGTTAGCAACTTTTAAAATAAACTCTGGTGTTCCATCTCACAACACAAGAAATTAATTTCATATGAGAAAAGATTTCTTTCGACGCAGTGAATCACAGATAGGTTTTAATCTTCATGCTGTTAATTTCTTCAATAGGCTGCCCGATTTATAATATGTCTCAAATCGGACAGTTTCAAGAAAAAGCTTAGGCGGATTCTTGCTTGGGAAGGTTTAATACTCAATTGATGAGTTTTGTGATGTCAACTTTTTGTGCATTTTTTATTGTCCACCATTTGAAGGTTTCTATTTTACTTGTAATCAAATATTTTATTGTGTGTGTGTATTTCAATGTACTTTTATTCTATCTTAATTTAAGTTATTTTTAAATTGATAAAATTTATTTATTATTACTGTTTTATTTTATCTGAAGTTTTATGTATACAAATTCACTTGCTTTTTTTGTCCTTCAATATGTATTGTAATCAACCTACTGACCTGTACAAACACTTATATTATGTGAAAGGCATTAATAAATGAATACTGAATACTAATAATTGTGATGTTCGATTCTGTTATTTGCTTCTGATGATTTTATTAATGAAACAGTCTGGTAAATAATAATAATAAAAGCTCTGTGGACCATAGAATTGTAGGCGACCGGTTTATATTTATGATTTAAATGGTTGAATGAGTCCATGTGGATTGTCTATGACCGCTTCTTTTCTGTAGATATTCTAAGTTGATATTGTTTATGTGTGTTAAGTCTAGAAAATTTATGGAGTTAGTTTTAACTTCAACGGTAAATTTTAAATGATCGTGAGTTTTACTGGGGAGTTCATAAATGTATCTTATTGATTGGGTGGTCCAACGAAAACTTAACACCTCGATTTTTCGGTTTTAAAATGACAATATGGTCCTGTCGATTTCTGATTCGAAGGAACAACTACCGAATTTTTCATTCCCGTATTTTCAATTACCTACCGAGGGTGGGCACAACCCAATGATTTTGAATAAGGATGAGGGGTGTTGCGATTTCCCACTTGAAGATATTATCGAGTACTATCTGGCCCTAAATTTTCGCTTCGAAAGTTTCATCGTTAACGAAATGGCAGCTAAAAGAGTGGAAGAGTACTTATTTTTGTGATTAGTTTATTAAAAGTGAAAAATGGGCACCATCGTATTACATGCAGGAAAATAAGTCTGGTTGAAATCGCCCACATAGATTACTGAACATTTCTGGTTCAATTTGACGACGGCATTCATTAAAGATCCTAATTCGCAAATCCTCCAGTGGCTCAGGTTGGGTAGCGTAAATGGTAGATTTCAGGTGACCCCATAGAAGAAAGTCCGGTGGCGCCAGATCAGGTGAACTGGGTGGCCACTCAATATGTCCCCTTCCTCCAATCCATACCTGAAGAAAAATTTCATCTAAGAACTGACGCATAGGTTGAACGAAATTGGTGGTGCGCCATCTTGTTGAAAGTTGATCGTTTCATGGTCTTCTTCATTCTCCAATACTTGCACGGGGATTGGATATATGGCGTTCTATAATAGTTCTAAATGAATTTGGCCACTGATTTTACCGGGTATAAAAAAGGGTCGATGCTGCGATTTCCATAAATACCCGTCCAAACATTTAACTTTTGGGGATGCCGTGTATGCTCTTCTCAAAATAATCTTGGATTTTCATCTGACCAGTACCGACAGTTATGCCTGTTTACAGTGCCGTTAAGGTAAAATGAACTCTTATCCGAGAAACAGATATTGAACATGTAGTTTGGGTTATTGTTAATAATTTCACTGACCACTTCACAGAACATGAGTCGGCGATCATGATCAGCCTCATTCAGTCCCTGAGCCAATCGTATCTTGTTGAAACTTATGTTTTCCTTAAATTCTCATGATTGTTGTGCGGGAAACACCAGACACATTGGACAATTTTCTAGTACTAAGGATCGGATCTATCGCTATGTGACATAAGATAGCCACTTTACCCTCTTGGTTTCCTTCATACACCCTCTTTTAGTTGCCGATTGAACCAGTAGCGTCAAATTGCAATAGCAACCAGTTGCACAACGTAAGCAGCGAACACATTTTTTTCAGGATGTCGTTCGTTAAAAAAAGCAGCTTTTAATCGCGCAGAGTCGTTATTTCTAGCAAATAATTATATCATTTCCACTCTTTCTTTTACGGAATACATCATTTTAATCCTACTACAAATTTACAATTGCTTTGGCATAGTTTCAACGTTCCTGAAAATTCACGATAGACTAACGAGAGACTAAGGTAAAATCAAACACATGATCTGTCTACTTTTTCGAACGAAAAATTAATGAATAAATGGAAACATTACATACTTCGAAGTAACTTCAACATAGGGTAGCCATACGCAATTATTTATATCTATATATACCGGTGTCCACGCGAGATGGAACATTAAAAGTATAAGGAGAAAGGAATGCCCGATTGGAGAATTTTTTGTGATCTTGAATGTTATTCGAACTAAGTTCGAAAAATTTCAATGCAGTGGTACTTCCGGTTATACTGGATCCCAAAATTTACAATTTTTAATTGTAAAAATAATGCATTTCAACAAATGTCCCATTTCGCGTGGATGGATACCCTGTATATATATATATATATATATATATATATATATATATATATATATATATATATATATATATATATATATATATATATATATATATATATATATATATATATATATATATATATATATATATATATATATATATATATATATATATATATATATATATATATATATATATATATATATATATATATATATATATATATATATATATATATATATATATATATATATATATATATATATATATATATATAATTTGAGGCATTTGAAAGTATCCAAACTAAGCAATGACAATAAATGACCAATCATTCCCTACATTTCAATATTATACGTACCCTTTGATGGAAATTTCATTATTAAGGATTTAGAAAATATTCTAATCCATAAAATAATTTATTTCAACGAGTGCTTTCAGATCTACCAACGTTCTTTTTAATACTCTTCCAGCATTCCTTTTCTTCTCCAAAACTATTGAAATTGCTTATAATGACACCGAAGAATCATAAAATGGAAACAACTAACAATCTTCAGTTTTCTAAGGAATAAGTTCGTTCAAAAAACCTGAAAACGAGTTGAGAAGTGAGATTATTGGAATTCATTAATTTTATTACCTGATGGACGTGTTTTTTCTCTCATCTACTGCAAAGCATAGGCCTGAGATTTGGTCGCTTATTGGAAGAATCATGAATTTCGGTCGTTGACCCAAACAAAAGAAATGTTCCGGAACCCGGTAGCCTACTATGCGCTTCATTTACTTTGATGCATTTTGTATAACCGGTGATTCTATGAAATTATAAAATTTTTCGAATGATGCAATTATGTAATATCAAAACACATTCATTCGTGTAATCGTTTATTCCAATTTAAACATTCATTTCGACAGATATAATTTCCGAAATTCTTCAATAGAAGAGTATTCATCTTTTCTATAAAGCAGATTTTCAAAAGTTAACTTAGATGACAAATAATTTGATATTAAAAAACACTCCATCTCATGTGTTATTCATAATTATCTTCGTAATATTAGAGGTAATTCATTTCTTATATAAAATGGCAATTTTCTGAAGTCAAGCTAAATTTTCCACATGAGTTTTAACATCACCTAACAGAATGTTGAACAATGTTCAATTTCTTTCTACACTTTAAAATTATAAAAATCGAAATAATGCTTGTCAAAATGCTCATATATATTTTGAGCTGCAATATGTTCACAAAATATTTACAGTTCATCTTTGCTGATGATAAATTCTCTATAACAGGATCTATTATGGCGTCCATTATATGATCCAGTTCCCACATTTTAATTTTTTCTTTAATGACGTGGTTTGTACAATTTTTCCAGTTTTGGAGTGTAACACTTTCTATACTACTGTTGAAATTAAGTTTGACGTCTTTTTGTAAAACTCGTGTTATTTCTAGCCACTTCACCCTTTACCTGTGCCCATATTAGTTCAATAGGATTCAATTCTCAGGGGTAAGGGGAAGGGCGCAGTATACTTTTTTTTGGCCATTTAGTCAATCTTATATTTTTTGTATGAAAATTTACAATTGATAATAATTATTTTTTTACATTATTTTTTCTGAGGTGTTCTATTTACGGCAGCTGTGGGTCAATATTTTTTGCATCCACAACATCAAAACTAACAAAGCTAAGCTGTACCTATACCACGGGGGAAACACGAAAAAATCCCCTGAAGAGGTATGCAATTTTCTGATGGTCTAAATAGAAGCATTACCTTACACTGTTCATTGACGGAGCTGCTAGGCAGAACAAAAACCTTACTGTGGTTGGATTTTTTTTTGTGTGATTCCGGGAGGTTCGAGCTAATTCATCATTTTTTCCCTGTTCGTGGACAATCTTTTCTCCTGTGTGACAGTGACTTTAGAAGCATCAAACGTCTCACAAGAAAAGCTGATCGAATCAACACTCCTCAGCAGTATAGGGAACTCCGCATTCACAAAAAAACGGCGGTATCTGACGAAACGAGTGGAAGAGAAATACCTAAAGAACGGCAAAAGAGGTCCATGATATCAAAGTACAAAGAATTCGAGTACTCCCAACAAAAAAAGGGAAAAGTTACTTGCAGGGAGTTTATATCCGGTTTGGCGAAAAATACGTTTTCCCTGGGAAAGACGACGCCAAATTTTAGAACTCTACCTCTGCCAGTTACGAAGGCATATCCACAAGGGAAAGTGCCAATAAACGAGAAGAAGATCGAGAATTTGAAGAAGCTAATGAGCTATATTGTGACTCTAGTTGATTCAAAGATAAAATTGAATTTCAGAATATTTTCAGAAGTTATATTATTACTAATAAAATATTTTTGACCTACCTGCAAGATAAACTACTTTTCTGTGCAATTACAGATTCAGAAATGCGACAGAATTCACTGTATTCGCCCCTTCAGAAATAATGCATTTACTTCAACGAATAATCCAATATAATGACAATTACATATCACATAGTAACGGTTGAATCTCATTTCTAAAGACTCCTTATTTTCATTAAGAAATTCACGTAGAAGATATAATATTTGTTCATTGTGAATAGCACCGACAATGGAAGTTTTTTCTTGAAACAAACAGTATAAGCTCGAGTTTATTGATCAGAATAACTTCAGTTCGATGTCTTGCATGACTGGATTACTTTGCATGCTAGGTTTCCCCGTGAGACAAACCGGATTCTTCTGAAGCATGAACAAACACGTTCATTTGTCGCTAATTATGGCTTAGAAGACGAAGAATAAATATACTAATACGTTGACGTTCTTTGTTCGCCTTTTAAAAATGTGAATGCTTCATACATTAGTCAAATGAATACGAGGGATCTTTTATGTTTTGCATGCGGGAATACAGAGGACCAATTAATCAATTATCACAACTGAAAATAAAAATCTTTGACTTGTTAAGGTGAGTCCAAAATTTCACTTCCTGAGTGTTGAGTTTTAGCTACAACAAACTGTCTTAGTTGACAAGTTAGTTGCAGAAAGGAATTAAACCGCGAGCGTTTTCGCGCAATAATTTTCAAAGATAATTGTCTCGGCGAATCGGTTTCTGTTTTCTACATTGAAGTATCACACCAGTCAACAATTTCCTGTTTACCGGGTGTACCAGTATGAAATGAGCGTTTTTTGTGAAAATAAAATACTAATTTTGAATGGGATAGTAGAAAAAAATTTGAATTGTGGAGTCCGTTACTTGATGCAGATCCATGATATAAATGAGATAAAAAACACAAGGTTTAACTTTAATCTACACTTTATTTGAAAAAATTCGACGACGTTTCGCTGACACAGCAGTTTTATCAAGAATGAAAAACAGAATGAAGAGTATGGTATTATAAACAAATCGTAGAACAAGTTAGATGAATAACAGGAAAATCCACACCGAGCCATTGTACAGTTAGTATGAAAGGTAATAAAAACTAATTAAACAAGTTAAGTAGGGGTGAGTAATTCACATCTACCTGTTCATTCAAAAGCTTGTCCTTTGTATCTATTTATTTCTAATGCTTCTAGGAGATCTAATTTTAAACTTTTTGATTTTATATGTAATATGTCGAAGTTTTTATTGAATGAATGGTTTTTCTTTTATTAGGTGGTTTGAATAATTTGAATCAGATTTATTTTTATCGAAGCTACGTTTATGTTCAGATGTTCTTATGCCAAAACTCCTATAGGTCCTACCGATATAAATTTTATCACAAGAACCGCAATTGAGTTTATAGATTCCTGATTTACTTGATTTTTCAACACGAGATTTATTATTTTTAATATGTTTACCTAAGTTATTAGAAGTTTTGAAAGTTATATTAAGATTTTGTTTGACGAGAAAGGATTTAATATTTGTACTTGCAGAACCGCAGAATGTGAAACTGTTGAATATTTTATAGTCTTTATGAATGGGATATACTTCATTTATTGCTTTCTGATACAGTTTTTACGAATGATTAGATCTATCATATCCGGATTATATGAATTATTAATGGCTATCTGTTTGATGATGTTTAACACTATTATAATCTTCTACTGATAAAGGTAAATTGAGTAACCGATGTACCATGCTGTTTAAAGCTGCAACTTTGTGTTGAATTGTATGTAATGAGTTGTTATGTATAATTGTATGTGTTGGTTTACGAAAGACCGAAAAACATGATTATTATTATGTTTAGTGATTTTTAAGTCCAAAAAATTAATGGGATCGTTCTGTTCAATTTCTATCGTGAATTTAATGTTCAAATGGATGGAATTAATGAAATTGAGAAATGAGTCTAATTGACGAGTAGTTCAATGAAACATACTAAGATGTCGTCAATATATCTATACCAATAAAGAAATTTGAAAATGAGTGGATGTGTATGAATTTTCTGTTCAATATTATTCATGAAAATCTCTGCTGAAAGTGGACTCAAAGGATTTCCCCCTGAGTTGAGTTTAATTTTTTTTATTACCTTTCATACTAACTGTATAATGGTTGAAAATCAAGTAAATCGGAATCTTGTGGATTTTCCTGTTTTCATTCAACTTGTTCTACGATTTGTTTATAATACCATACTCATTCATTCTGTTTTTCATTCTTGATAAAGCTGCTGTGTCAGCGAAACGTCGTCGAATTTTTTCAAATAAAGTGTAGATTAAAGTTAAACCTTGTGTTTTTTATCTCATTTAGAAAAAAATTATTCAAAGTATTGATCATTTCTTTTCACACATTTATACCATGCCAGTAGTAATGTTCGGCTTTTGAAGCAAACCAATCAAACACCCAATTTTCGAAATGCTGCTCAGCCAATACATGTCCCATCCATGAAAACAAATGGTAATCAGAAGGGGCCATATCTGGTGAATAAGGCGCCTGGGATAGCTGCTCCCAGCCAAGTACTTTGATTGTTTTCTGTACAGATTTTGATTTGTGTGCAGGCGCAGATGTAACAAAATTACGCTGCTTCTGCCGGCTCATTCTGGTAGTTTTTCGATGAATGTATGTCTCAGATTGATCATTTATTGTCTGTTGCGATTAGTGTTAAGAGTTTCACTTGGTGTTAGAAACTCAAGATATACCACACCCTTCTGATCCCCCCAAACACAGAGAATTGCCTTCATACCGAATCGATCTGATTTTGCAGTCAATGTTGATGGTTAGATTAACCGAATTAAACACACGATTTTCTCCGTTTAGAATTCTTCAAATAAATATATTTTTCATCGCCAGTGACAATTCGATGCGAAACTGATTTTCTCTCGTGTCGTTGTCTTTCATCCAATTCATGGGCACCCATTTCCCACACTCTTGGATCTTTCCTATAGCGTTCAAACAGCCTGAAATTGTATGTTGTGCAACATTTAACACGGCTGCCATTTGCTTTCGACTCAAAGTATCATCTTCATCGAATATTGCTTGCAGTTTGTCGCCTTCAAATTTTTTTGATGGTCTCCCTCATTCTTCATTTCTCTTGCCAATATCATTATCTCTGAACCGTTGAAACCATGTTTTGCATGTTGCTTCTGATAGAGAATGATCATACATACATGCCTCGACAAGCATTCGATTTGACTCTGCAGCACTTTTCTTCAAATGATTACAAAAAAGTAGCGCTTTCGCAAATCATCACTTTCCGGTACAAATTATGACGTTTTCAGCAAAATGCAAAAAATATGATGTTGTTTGTTCAATGATTATAAGGTTATTGAATATGTTTGACAGATGTCAAACCAACTAAACAGAAAAAAATTGAAGGTCGCTCATATAAAATGTTTATAACGAACATTGTTTGTATCTTAACGCTCACTTCTTTCCGGTACATCTGGTATAAGGATAATTTAAATACAAAAGGGTAAGACTCAGCTAAGATCCTCAAGAAAATGTAGATGCTGTGCAAAAGAATATCCAGGAGAATAGGCATACAACATATCGCGAGAAAACAAAATGCTGCAGAGGTGAATTTGTGTCAAAAAACTCTGGACCGATTCAACTTCGGAAAGTCTAAAAGCGTTTACAACATTGTCTATGGTGATTCTTCGATTCATTTAAACGAGCCAGATAATGAAAGTCAATCTTCTGTTTCAATAATTTTGCTTTATGACGGAAGATTTCAATGTGAATAGTGAGAAAGCGAGCAGTGATGAGGGAGAAAATGTAGAAGATTCATCGAAAAAAATAACTTTTCCTGGTTAAGCCCAGAGAAAAATGAGCAATGAGACTCTAATTCAATAATTGTCCCTGAAATCTTGAAAGAAATGTCAAGGTAGTTCCACTTAGATATTTAATTACATATTATATTATGGTAACCAATGTCAACAAATGCTTCTTTCTATAATGATATATATATATATATATATATATATATATATATATATATATATATATATATATATATATATATATATATATATATACAGTAAATAAGACTTATCTTGGTGAAATTGATGAGAGGTCCTCTATGTTATAGTCCCCAATCACTTAGGGAGTTCAAATTCCCAAAAGTTCTTGTATTTTACTGCTGCATATGGGGGAAAACCTCTTTTTCAGCATGGGATTCATATGGATTTCTGGACTCCAGATATAAGTTATATCTCAACTTCTGAACTCCACGTACGACTTTTCATCCACCTAGGAATATCTATCTACGACTCTCCACCTAGGAATCTCTATCTACGACTCTCCACCTAGGAATCTCTATCTACGACTCTTTACCTAGGAATCTCTATCTACGACTCTCCACCTAGGAATCTCTAACTACGACTCTCCACCTAGGAAATTTCTATCTACGACACTCCACCTAGGAATCTCTATCTACGACTTTCCACCTAGCACCTATATTTTCGATATAGGTCACTACACAATATTTAAGTTAACGATATATCTCTAATTTTCAATTTTGATATAATTTAATAATTTCAAATACAATCAAAGATGATGTTCAAGAACTGATTAGCATGAAGCTGTGCGGTAGAAAAAAAGTGCTGGGGAAGGTTCGGAAGCCGGTAAGACATATCATCAGATAGCCGGATTATGCGCATCAGACTGGTAGCCAGTGGCGTGACACAGATGGAGGTTTGACTGGAATCAGGTGTTTGAATTCAAATTGTTGTGAAGTTATCACGTTATATATCTTTGTTGTTCAATATCTGTATTACCTATCAAACAATGTCGGTCCCATCAACACTTAATGACTAATCCTAGGAAACTGCATGATTCTACTCATCTATACCGATTGATTTTCAGAAGAGAAAACACAGTGGCAGAGGTTTCAGTATGTTCCGAAACTTTTTTGTCATTTCATGCGAAAGGAAGGAAGTAGAAGCTGCAGACTCTTCAGCTTTCTATGAACTTTAAAGGGGACGCATAAAAATCGACCTAAGCAACTGTCACAGGAGACAAGGGTGCTGTAAATGAGCACATATCTTCATTTATAGGGAGAGAGTACCATCACAGTTTTCAAGGATTCATCTAACTTATACTTAACTGATTGTGAAAAAGCTGCATGAAATATACGAAAAGAAATTTGAAATTAATCATATGTCATATGAGAGTTACAGATCAATACTCATCGTAGATTTCAACATATCCTTTGGATATCCTAGAACGGATACATGCAGTACATGTACTGATATCTTAATGGAAATCGTACCCTTGGAAAGAGAAAAATTGAACATGCCAGTACGTTCTGACTAACCTTCAATAATGGTATTTGAGAAAACAATGGAGGAACTGTTTGACGCCAACAAACTCCATAAGTTGAAAGCTGAAACTTTTCATGAGAAAAAAAGACAACTCAAGAAGTTGTGCAAAATTGATATTTAGTCAGAACCAAGAAAAACAGGTTGGACCATTTCGTCCATAAGTGTGTGGATCGTAAAGTTGAAGACTTTATTTTAGTTTTGTCGATTTTTGCGAAATATAAGTTACACAGTGATTTGATTTGCGTGCCATCTTGTTCATATTGAAGAAAGATTCGAAACTGTACATATAGTTTTGTAAGTGAAAGGGCACTTGTACGTGGAAACTAATAAAAATATAAAATTTGTGAAGAAATGTCCAATCAAATTTTTAAAGTTGATCATTAGAAACCCTTCCTCACTTTTCACCTTTGCACTTACAACGTTCCATACTTTTCTGAGAAGGTCATCCCCAAAAAAGAAAACACCAATAACTTACAGGCCCCCACATTCTATAAAGAAAAATATGAGGATATACAGAACCTGAGCAAATTTTGTTCGAATGAGGTTCTACAATATTTTTTATCACTACCTCATGAATCAGGTGATTACTTTTGAAGTTTTCCAACATTTTTGTCATCACATTCGTGTAGCTCAATTTTCAAATTAGCAACGTTCTCAGGAAAATTGTATTGTCATTCCCTTTTATTTCCTCAAAAAAGTAAATTTGAACACATTTTGCAGTATTGTGCAGCTTTCACATATGAAAAAAAAAAAGTATAGTTAAACATTATCTTGTGATCAATCAGAGGTTAGGTTAGATTTGAAATCGCCCCAGCCGGAAATTCGATTTGATTCGGAAAGTTGGAACCGATAACCTAACCTAAAATAATTCTTATGGTCTTCAATAACCATTTCGTGATCATTACTTTCCGATATATACTTTCCTCTTCTTACATTGGAATAAATGAATTGTTAAATAAATGATTTATTTATTTTTCTATGCGTCATTACGATTATATACAGGGTGTAATGTAGAAAATGTAGAAAATCTCTCGGATTCAGATAGAACATGAAAAAAGAATATGACAAGTTTCTATAATTTTTTTTGCTATAGGCCCTCCCTGCGGAAATATGGCCCATAAAGAGCGCCCCTGGAAATCGGTTTATCTTAAATAATTCTTGAAGTACTTTACTAAGAATGATGTCCAGTAGTAAAGACCCCTTAAAATAGTATCCTTGCAATGAATTTAGCTTCTTTGGTTTACCAGGGGCGGACTAAGTGTAACATTGTAATGCTTATTCTTTTAACACCATGTATGATAAAGACCTAAAAAAATGTTTTCTGATAGCTTCAACCTCTATTAAAAGAAAATATACTTGTTTACTATTGATAAAATCAACCCTTTTCGAGAAAAAAAGAAAATGTTTCACTTTGAATAAACTATTAAAAACAAAAATCAAGTCAGTGCATTTTTGAATTTATAATGTCACATCGCTGACACATTGATTGATATTAATATTACTTCAATCCTTATTAATTTACCGATTTTCGACTTTCATGGTAAATTTTATTGTGAAGTTATTCGAAATATGAAATACACTTTTATTGAGTATGCAGATATGCATCTTATGTATGGTCTTGCGTCTTGCAATGCTTTAGAAGCTAGAAGGTTGTATGATAAACGAATTCCTAATCGTACTATTCCAAATCAAAAGACATTTCAACGAGTCGACCAACGTCTAAGAGAGTACGATGGGCTATTTTAGTTAATAAGGCAATATTGACAATTATTGAGTTGGCTCACTTTAGGAAATTTTGAGAAAAAAAGTACTGATGCTGGTGTGAGAAGAACAGTACGTGCAGTGCAATTGGAAGAAAACATTTTGAATGTTGTAGATGACAATCCTTCAACGAGCACTCAGAAATCAGCCGCACAATTTAATTTGCGAAAAACGCACCAGCTGATTCGTGAAGATTTTCCTTGTAGAAGGCAGTTCTCAAACTGGCTAGTGGATCAGCAACGAAATACTGCAAAATTCATTAGCACTATTCTTTCCACAGATGAAGCAGGTTCTACAAAAAATGGTATTACAAATTTACACAACTCACACGTATGGGCTGATGAAAATCCTAATGCCACCATTGTTGCACATCATCAACATCAGTTCGAACAGATGAACATCTGTGCAGGGGTCATTGGAAATTTTTTGATTGGACCATTTGTAATTCCGACGCCATTGAATGGTGAAATTTATTTGGAGTTCCTCCAGAATGCTTTTCAAGGTTTAATACAGCATTTATCACTTGAAACCCACCAAAAAATGTACTTCGTGCACGAAGAGGCATCACCTAAAATAACGTCTATCCAAACCGTTGGCTAGGTTGAGGTGGACCTATTGCTTAGCATCCTAGATCTCCCGACCTGACTTCGATTGATTTTTACCTATAAGGACACCTCAAAACCTTGTTATATTCCACGCCGGTTAATAATAGGGAGGAGCATCTACGGAGACTAACGTTTCATTGTGATGAGCTAAGGAACAATGCGGTAGTATGGTGGCGGGTACAGCAGACCTCCGTCGTACCCGCGAGTGTATTAGAGTAAACGGTGCCCATGTTGAACCTATTTATGAAGTTTTTGGTTAATTGTTTTAAATTACTTCTTAAGGTTACTGACTTGATATTTGGTTTCAATAACTTATTAAAAGTGAAACATTTTTTCGTTTTATTTTCTCGAAAATGGTTCATTTTATCAATAGTAAACAAGTATTACTTTTTTTAATAGAAGTTCAAGCTATCAGAAAACATTTTTTTTGGTATTTATCGTACAGTTTAAAGAATAAGCATTACAGTGTTACACTTAGTTCGCCTCTGGTATATCAAAAAAGCTAAAATTATTGCAAGGATACTGTTTTAAGGGGTACTTATTATTGGACATCATTCTTGATTTTTTTGAATTATGTAGAATACTTCAAAAGTTATTCAACAGAAACTGATTTCCAGGGGCGTTCTTTAGGGGTCCATATTTCCGTAGGGAGGGTCTATAGCAAAAAAAATTATAAAAACTTGTCATGTTCTTTTTTCATGTTCTATCTGAATCCGAGAGATTTCCCACATTTTCTCAGACACCCTGTATAAATATATTACATATATTTTCAGAAGTAGTAACAGTTAACTCTTATATAAACACTAGAGAGAAATCATTATTTTTTCCTTGAAAGATTTTATGGAGACGTTATTCACTAGAACACGAAATAAAACCGAATGATCTAACTATTCGCTTTTCAAGAAAGATATTTACATTTTGTAGCATGTTATAAATTATACAAAAACGCCGCTGTTCATTTCGTGAATGTTAACATTAGGTGTAACTTTAAATAACTAATGATCGTAAATGTCATCATTGGTGGATAATAGTTTCTCATTAAATCAATTACCGCAAGCCCATACTGGTATTTGCAATTTTTAATTTATTGTTTGTGTCATGAAATGATCGATCTGCTAGTTGGGAGAGCATGGAGAATGATCAATCATTATTATGGACATCATTATGGATACGCATTCTGCGATTTCATGAAAAGTTGCATATGGAACTTGGATTTGAAAATTTCCCAATTGTAGAAAATACATATGCCGTATTGATCATTTAACACTTATCACAGATTATAAGTATAACAGAGAAAGAGCAAAAGTATCTTACAATAGAAAATTGTAGTACAAAATATTGGTGGTCAGTTATTCCATGTATCTAGAGCTGGGGTGCTCAAACGGTGTTTGAGTAGATCTCGAGAAGAAAAAAAATTTTAATACGTAGGTAACTAAACTACACAAATTTATTACTTAATGAAATAACACTCTGCTAGCGGCAAAAGGCGGCTTTATCAAAGGAGCGCGCGGTACTTGTCAAAGGGAAGCCGCGTTTCTTATTCTTGCCGCTTTTCTACAAGTTTCGGGGGCGCGTTTGACGGAAACATTCGAGACTTTCGTTCACGCCGATATAAATGTAGTGACTGCAGGAATTAAAGCCATTCTGAATTGCAACTTGAAGGCAATACTATGTCGACACAAAGTTCATTATTGAATAGTACAAAATGAGTGCAGCGAAGAAATCTTAAACGTATCATTTCCATTACGATTGGAAGGATGAATTGTTCTTATGTGTGGTGAAGGATAAGTGAATTTATCTCATTTGTCGTACGTCAGTTGCAATACCTAAGCGTGGTGACTTAGGGAGGCATCAGAAAACGGTTCATAGAAACTATGAATGGGATTTTCCGCCACAGAGTGAACTAAGAAAATGGAAAGTACGTGATTTGATATCTTGTTCGAAAAAAGAACAAACATAAGACCAGCCAAACAATCAGAAGCTACGATCGCGTCATTTAAATTATCTCATATATTGGCGAAACACAAGAAACCATTCGAAGATGGATCGGTTGTGAAGAAAGCAATTATTGAAGCGGGTGAGACTTCATTTGGAGATTTTAAAAATAAAACAGAAATCATGTCTGCTATTAGAGAACTTCAGTTATCTCGTCCGGCTGTACCAAAGCGTATTGAAGTCATGAGTCAGGACATGGCAGATAACCTAAAACATGATATTAAATGTACATACTTTTCTTTACAGTTCGACCAATCCACTGATTGACAGACACTGCCCACCTGTGTATTTCTATTCGGATGGTATTCAATGACATGTTGGCTAAGGAAGAATTTTTTACAATCATAACTGAAGAGGAAGACCCGTGGCGAAGATATATATGTCGTTTTCTTCAGTTTCGTAAAAAACTACAAGCTACCAATACATAAATTAGTGTGCATTACAACCGATGGAGTACCAGCTATGACTGGAAACAAAAACGTTTTTGTGGCATTGTGTCAAGCTAATGAAGATTTCTCTTCATTTTCTTCATGCCATTGCATTATACATCAACAAGTTTTGTGGTCAAAAGTTTTGAACACTGAGGAAATTATGGGCATTTTAACTTATTGGGTCAACTTACTTGTGCGAGTCTACGTTTTCTGAAATGAAGATAATAAAGTCAAAATATCGCAATCAACTAACTGACGATCATCTGTCATCATGCGTGCGATTAGTAGTAGATTAGTGGTTACGTACCATCTTATGAAAAGTATGCTGATGACATGAAGTGCCACGCTTCAACATCCAAAGTCACTGCTTAACAGTTAAATTTAACACCATATGTCTTTTGTTTTGTAACAACCAATAAACTTGCAATCTTGAATAACTATGAGTTTTTTCATTGATTATATCATAGAGTTATAGAGAAGAATCTAACTAAACCTTACCGAAGTCTTGACTAAAATAATGTATATTGCGCGGAAAGCTAGTATCTATATATGCTACGGTAAACCCTAGCTAGGTACGTAGGTTAGGATGTATCGTGTGTGTACAACAACCCTGCATCACACATACTTGCAGCCTCTCAGAGTCGATCGTAAGTAGTCTAAAAATATTGAGGTAGATCGCCAGCAGATTAAGTTTGAGCATCTCTGACCTAGAGTTAAACGAGAGTTTCCGATAGGAATATTTCTAGACCACAGAATTCTTCAATTAAAGAATTATTATAAGATATTTCCATTATAAGCTATAAATAATGAAATCCCTTATATACAATCGTGTTAGCTCTCCCAAAAATATCAATTTTCAGTTTCGACATTTCTGTTTTTCAAATAATACATGTAATACAAATAGTTGTATTACCTACATTCTAAACTTTTAATCAATGTAAGTACCCAATATGAGCAATATTTGTATGTTATTCGTCCCATTTTCTGTTTGTCCCTCTCCAAATGTAAATTTATTTGTAGTTCCTGGGAAGATACATATCAGGTGTCGAAACGATGGAATGTTTTAAAGAAAGAAAAATTAGGAGTTTAAAGATGTATTCGTTGTTTTATTTATGAATTTATTATGATGTTTGTTGGGAAAATTGATTGTTTGTAAAATAATCTAATCGAATATTAAATTAGATGAAGACATTAAACTTTTCGAAGAAAATTATTAAAAGAACACAGGTACAAATCTTCAAATGTAAGAATATTGTTTAAATTAGAAAAATGATATCCATGTTATTCAAAATGTAAAACCTCTTATGAAATTGTAATTTATATAATGATTGTACTAAGAAGTAATAACAATACCTCTATACTGTGAATTCCTTAAATATATTCTGTATATTTTGGTAACTAAAATATATATATTCGGTCAAACTTATGTCTTCAATTGTTCAATTATTAGTACAGTTGTTCCACTAACTGATCAGCGAGACTTCTTTATCTAATATCTGAAATACAAATAATACAAAACTCGCCGCTTAGTACAGGAGAATAATACTCAGAATCGGAAATAGAGTGGAAAAATGGTATTAATTTCAGAACATTCGAGTGTCGCACAGCAAAATAGAAAAGATGAAGATGACATTTCGAGAAATGTCACTCTGCAGATTTTGTTAATAGCTTGATATGTGCGCTTATGTAACTCGTGTTGCGTAACCTTATATCATGAATTTTAAAGTAGTTATTGAACAAAAATAACTCGAAAAATATCGAAATTTCAACACCTTATATATCCGTAACGAAGAGACTGCCGACATATATTTACTGGAAATCTTAGTCATAAAAGAATCACCCCATTCAATTAGTAAATCATATTCCGGAGCACCCTGTATATTCGATCAAATTTCAATCTGAACTTCGCGTGTTCACCTCGTTGCGGACTTTCAGTATGAAAAAGGTTTCATGTATCAGATAGAGAAAATCTATTCCGAAACAAAACCTTGGACACACATCAAACAAGCGACCGCTTTTATTGCGTTGTACAATTAAGTGTACACCCGAATATCCTTTCGGACATTTTAATTAAAATGATACGTGGTAAAGCTTTATCCGGGTATGATAATATGTCATTTCGCCAGTGTAGCACTATATTATAATACTTTAACTGAGGATTAACGAAAGGAATAGGGGCCAATTCATATGGAATGATAATTTAACCAGAGCGCAAGTTTTTGCTCCCGTCGGCGATTCGAGATTGCTTTGCATTAACGACTACCAGTGCTGGAATGGAATAGAAGAATGAGTTCAATCAGAATTACACCTGAAAAATATGCAATTGAGGATTCAGAAAAATACGTAGCCAACAGAGAACAAATTCAATTGCATTAGAATATGATGTGAAATTAAAATTGAATTCGGTTTCCAAAAATTTGAGGCTGTTTAAGACTTGAACGGTACTAAAAATTATAGCGCTAAAACTACATTGTGCTAAGATATTAACGTACCACCGTATGTGGCCTTATGGAAAGAACACATGCTCTCCTCTTTGCACACATGCTGCTGACGGTTCGAGTTCAGCAAACCAATGTCCATGTGTGTAGAGGTTATTACTGATGATTAACAGTTGATGGATAACGTCAAAAATGACAAGTCCAGACCTGAAATGTTACGGAACGACATTCAACTGTTTCTAGTGTTACAATTGTACTGCTGCATTGATAAAGTATTAAATCAAAAGTTACTTTGACCCAAAGAAACATTGTGCATACGGTTCCTTTTTTCAATCTGGGAAAGGGGCGGGGCTTCTTTAAATCAGTTAATTAATAGGGCACAACACAACTTCCACCTAATTCACATTCCGCACTCTAACAGTCATCAGACATGGCAAGTCATAAACCATGCACTTCAAAATATTGATGTAGATCTTTCAACATCCCTTTTTGAGTATTCACTCAATCATCTCCTCAATAATTCATATTAACTCATAGTGGTCAATTCACTATGAACAGGTAGCAATACGGAAAGGTGTACGTCAAGGCTGTGTGCTGTCGCCTCTATAGTTTAACATTTACTCAGAAGCAATATTCAAAGAAGCATTTGAAAACATAGACACAGGCATTAGAATAAATGGAAAACTACTTAGTAATATCCGCTACGCAGACGACACCGTGGTACTAGCTAACAACCTTCAAAACTTGCAGAGAGCCATGAACCTTATTGTAGAGCATAGCCAACGCTTTGGACTATCTGTTAACGTTAACAAAACTAAAAGTATGGTGTTTTCTAAGCAAGCAGTGGAGGCTGTAATACGCATTAACAACCAACCTGTGGAACAAGTGCATTCGTTTCGGTATTTAGGAGCCACGGTGAACGACCAAAGTGACCCGAAAATAGAGATCAAATCTCGAATCGAACAAGCCCGTAAAACTTTCGTTGGCATGAGAGACCTTTTCGTCAACCGCGGACTCAATCTTCAGCTTCGTATGCGACTACTTCGTTGTTATGTTTTTCCTGTCCTTACTTATGGATGTGAAATTTGAACTTTTAATCCAGAAATGGAGAGACGCATGGACGCTTTCGAAATGTATCTATACCGTAGAATATTGCGTATCTCATGGATGGAAAGACGGACAAACATCGACGTCCTAAATACGATGGGAAAATCACGAGAGTTGATGAGAACCATCAAAGAAAGAAAGCTCCAGTACATCGGGCACATCATGCGCGGCAAAAAATATGAGATCCTTCGCCTGATTATTGAGGGGAAAGTCCACGGAAAAAGATCAGTTGGACGACGCCAGAACTCATGGCTGAAAGATCTACGGAGGTGGTTTGGAAGAACGTCCACTGAAATTTTTAGAGCTGCAGTGTCGAAAACAATTATTGCCAATTGGATCGCCAACCTTCGTTTGGAGACGGCGTCATAAGAAGACGAAGAAGGTCAATTCACAACTATATTTGATATCATGTCTATGAAAAGTTACTTGGATACCCCTGATATAGCGACTATATCAAACTCACAGTGGCCATACAGTAAATAAATAGACCCACACTGAACTTACTCCCTAACATGCAGAATTTTGATTATTTATTTGAGTTCAAACTAATAAGAACTGAATAGCAGACCGGCAGTATTCTAAGGAACCTTGAATCAGTTTGTGAATGATCTAGAATTATAACAGTTTCAGGGCAGTGAGGAGATGGTAGAGCTTCTTGTACATGTAAGTGGACCAATACGTGGCTGGATAGGTTTCACTCCAACAGTCTTCGCGAAAACTCCGAATACATCATATACTTCTGATATAAACTTAGATTCACAATGAGAAACTAGGATTTGCCCTAACCAAGTAGGATAAATGGAAAAGTGATTTCTTTCAGTGAGAACCCACATTCTAACTGGCAAGCAGCTTGATTAGTTCCTCCGAAAGTGCCTGGTTTTAAGTTTGTCCGACTTCAAAATTCGTGCCGCAATACTAAAATATTAACTATGTGAAACCAGCATACAAAACCCAATAAATGGATGGATTAAAAATTCTACTGTCCTTTTGACGAGCTTGTTAACCACTTCGAATGTACTATTTAAAAAGAAACAAACTGTACAATTTCCTCAGCTTCAGTGTTCCATAATCAAAAATCCAACCGACCAATAACCATTCATCCAGTCTTCAGCTGGTGCGCAACATAACCCTGGCCACTTAGAACGTCCCACTTCATTTCAACCATGCACATCATAACACTGAGACTCAATGCTCCGGATGTGTTGTCGTTAATTTAATCTATCAAAGATTTTGCTTTCCACTCTCCACAGTGGAGACGCAAGAAACGACACTAACGCATAACATATAGAAAAGGGAATATATCCTCATTAGTAAAAATTACTTCCAGATACTTCCTACATCCCCACGAAAATACCATACCTACTCATATTAATCCAACCCCACATTATCGAGATGTTTTCAGATAAATGATGAATACATTGCAATATATCTCAATAATAATAATGCTGCTCCGTTCTTCAAATAATAGACTATATCGTAATCTAGTGCCCCGTTTCACCACAGTTTCTCTATGAGATATGAATTTCGTTCAAATTTGAATTTTCCACGTAACACTAGAATGATCCGTAGATACAGGGAGACTGGTGGTCATGACAGGAGACTCTTGCAACAATGACGATCTATGATCATTATCTGAGAATTTCCTCGTTGAGACATCGGTTAGCCCCTGCAGTTCTGACCGAGTAGTGGAGTGTAGATTAGCACTGAAACGATATGAAAGCGTCTCATGAAATTTCATTTGTAGCTTCGTGTCACAACTTTAGGCTTAGCTCTAAGCGCAGCACATCGAAGAGACCGATTTAACCTTGCCAGCAAACATTTCAAGTGATTAGAACCTGACTGGGGGGAAATTTTTTTCATAGATGAGTCGAGATTTTGTCCCTTTCATAACCATAGACGTTCTTTAGTGTACAGACGTCAAAAATGAGAGATATGTCCAGTTTCTACCTACTTTAGTGGAAGTTCGATAATGGCGTGGAGAAAATGTCTTTGAACGCACTGATCTGGTCATCGCAAATAATGGAACCCTAAATAATCAGAAGCACGTTCGAGACATTTTAAAAGAACATGTTAAACCATTTGCGGCAAACATGTATTAAATCATTTGAATGGCCTTCATTAAGTCCAGACCTCAATCCCATCGAAGATGTCTGGGACATTCTCAATGGAAGATACAAAATGTGGACTCTCAAGGCAATATCAGAATTCAACCTATCCCAAAGAAAGAAAAAGGGTATCTAGTCGATCTTCTGCCATCTACAGAGAACAAGGTCTTCGGTTTTGCAGACCATTTTACCTTGGTTTCGTCTTTCAGTAGTCTGCGGCCGATTACAGCTGCGGAATGTCATCGTCAGAGATGTTAACAAAACTGTGAACTGTACCAGGGTGGAGTCAATATCCCGTTGGAGAGTTTCAGTTTTATCGAGAGGAGTATTCTAAAAAAATAGTCTCAGGCCATTACCATACGAAAATGAGTTTGGAAATCTAGCTGCAGCGCCATTTGCCATTTGTGTCAATGTTGCACGATTTGGGAGGTGTAAAAGAAAGGCGCTATAATCTCTATTTTGATAATTTGTTTACTGGTCTCAATCTTCTTCAACACCTAAAAGAAAGAGGTTATCAAGGCACAGGCACTGTTCGCGATAATCGCATTAGAAGCGAAAGGGGCACATATGAAGAAGCTATGGAAAAAGAAACAGGAATTATGGTTGTACGCTGGGTAGACAACGATGTTGTAACAGTTGCCTCGAAATGTCATGGCATTTCCCCCATATGGAACGTAAAACGTTATAGTGCTTCACAAAAAAAAATTGTAATGTTTCCCCGTCCATGTATGATAGACGAATACAATTTGCATATGGGAGACACAGACCTCATGGATGAAAATTTATGGAGATACAGAATAAGTAATCGCAGTAAAAAAATGGTGGTGGCCAATTTTTACGTGGTTCATCGACTTCGCGGTAATAAATGCCTGGCAATTACATAAAAAAAGTGGTGGGAGACTATCGAAACTTGATTTTCGAAGAGAAATTACAATCTATCTGCAGAATTTTGGAACCAAAGCAAAAGCGGGGGTAGGCCGAAAATATCGAAGTCAAGTGAATAGGAATTCAGATGACCTGCGATATGATGGAACCACTTGGTAATTGAGACCCCGAACAAAAAAAAAAGAGAAGGTGTGAGGGCGAAAGCTGCTCTTCAAGTGTCCGAACCATATGTTCCAAATGCAATGTAGGTATTTGTATTCCTTGTTTCTTTGAATTTCATATTCAGTAATTATCGTTTTATAAGAACAAAATATATTCGTTATTCGTTTGTCAAGTTTATGAAAATGATATAATGTATACGTTGAAGCCTAGCGATACCATATGGTAACGGCGTTCTTTGCTGAAACTGACAGAAGAAATTGAAAATTTTCAACGAATTACTGTTCTTTGAAACTGATGAGCAACCTCGAAATTCAAAAATTCTAAAAAAAGAAAACTTTGGCTTGAATGGGTTAAAGGTCGTTGAATACAAATATCGTCACGAGTAAACTAACCTAAGGTAACAAGTTTAAGCCAATATTATGATGAATTGACAATACTCCAAATGAAGTGTTTAGCTATCTTGCAGACCCCTGAGTAGCGAGTGTGGGCTAACAGATTTGGATTCATTTTCACGATTTACCGAATTTTTCATAATTGTTGATTGTCTACTTCAAAATGCAATTCTAAAATGCACTTTTATAGACACAAATTTTCTTCATGAATAGATTAGTTTATAAAGTTTCTAGAAAGTCTCAACACAGACCTACGTTTCGGGTACGAGATTACTAAGAGTATACGAATATAAGACGAAGCAGCGCAAACTCTACTCGAACACAGTGAATTCAAAATAAAAGAGAGCGAACTAAAATAAATTTTCGATTATTTATATTACGAAATAAATTATCCCGACTTGAGTGCAATTATAAATAGCCAACAAGTATGCATTCACAAATACGAGAGTTCATCTCAGGTTAGTGCCAAAAGTAGGTAACGTATGACGTATTTTGTTTTATTCCGCTCCCGGATGATCGAATCGGTAAACGAATGAAATAGTGAATGTAGTATTCCTGCCGTTGTACGTTGCTGGACTGTTGTCAAGTCGCAATTTTTCAGGCTACTGTATTCAAAATGACAAATTAAGAATTACGTTTTAAATTTATATCGTTTAATAATCTTGAGTGAAAACTCGAATAAACAAATTTCATCAAATAAGTTACGATACATTAGTTGGGGATGTTCAATTAATGTGAAAGAAATCAAGGGTGATTTTATACAGCACGAATTACATACGAGGTATGTCAATAAAGTTCGCGGAAAAGTGCCCGGACGGTCCGGAAAGTACTTAAATACATGAAAATACCTTATATTCCTTCGCAATAGTCTACCTCGAGTTCGATGCACCGGCGCCACCTTTGAACCCACTGCTGGAACCACCCCCTGAACCCCCCGAAGACAGGTCCCACAGAACCGCTGTCGTGATGCTTTGGACTTCCGAATCTCCGTCATATCTGTTTCCTTTGATGCACGAATTCAACTGTGGAAACAGATGGAAGTCACAGGGGACCAGATCTTGACTGTAAGGGGGTAGGGAAGTGTTGGAATGCCGTTTTTTGTTGAAATATCACGAACTGCGAATTACGAGTGGGCTTGAGCACTGTTACGATGAAACACCCATCCGCGCTCCACCAATTCAGGTCGTACACGAAACACACGGGTATTCAGACGTTTCAAAACTTCAATGTAGAAAACTGCGTTGAATGGCTGACCTGCTGAAACGTATTCGTTCAATTTCACTTTCGATTTTGATATTCTGGCTTTCGTGGGGCGCTTACCCTCTGCATGTTTTGCCTTTTGGTCTCGGGGTCTTATTCGAACACCCACGACTCGGAACTAATGATAACGTTCGTCAATTCGTGAACTTATGTTTTGAAAGATGTACAACCGAAGCTCTCTCTGCTGCGAAAAAATTACTACTCAGAGTTGTTATTATGAGTCAAACAGAATTGCGGATAAATTCATTTTTGATACGTGCATGAAATACACCACTCCAAAAAATTATTGCTCCACCTTATGTAGGTGAATTTTCGTCATCTTAGGTACAATATGATTTGAGTTATACATAATAGAGAAATTCTTTTTTCTTCCTTTTATTTCATTTACTTGTTCAGGATAACTTTTTTCGCTCATCCATCAGAAGATCTTTCAAATAGTTGATTGATTTCGGCGTAACTACGTAATAGTTAATCATGATAACGAGAAGTTAAACTATGTATTATACTATCACAAGAGATTTATGTTAGATTTTATTTTCTTCGAATAATGGCAGAGTGAAAGACCTATGAATCATTGAATTAAACGCAGAATACACGAGGTATGTCAATTAAGTTTGCGGAAAAGTGCCCTGGCGGCCAGGAAAGTACATAAATACTTGAGAATATCTTATATTCCTTCGATGTTTCAGGGTCGTATTCGAACACCCACGACTCGTCACCAGTGATAACATTCGTCAATTCGAGAAATCATGTCTTGACAGATGGACAATAGGAGCCCTTTGTGCTCAACTGTGAGCACTTTAGCATCCCTGAATCTTCATGTAGCATCTGCTGGATCGTCTTCTTGTTGATGCCCAACTCGTACTCTAACATTCTAAGGCTTACCCGACAGTCTCCGAGCACTCGCGAGTGCAGCAGATCGAGGTTTTGTGCGTTTCGATAGGTGGACGGAGTTCCCTCGCGCAGATCATCCACCACTGCCTCTCTGCCACTTCTGAATCGGTCTGTGCAATCGTAGACAGCTGGTTTTTTCAGACAGTCTTCCTTATACACGTCGGTAACTGTTCCGCCTCATTTCACCAAAAATTTAATCAATATTCTTTGCTCAGTTATTTCATAACTCATCTTCACGACGGTGGGTCAAATAGGTCGATGTTCAAAGGACAATAAAACACAAAGTATACAACCGATCGACACGAAACTTGCACAGGCTGACGCAGAAATGAATTCTGTTTCGAATGAAATCAATTCGAACGCTGCAGAATTAACCATCGGCCGCAGCATTGCCAACTTCCGCGAACTTAATTGACATACCTCGTATAGTCGAGTAGTGTAAGTTGGGAAATAAATTTCAAGCACTATACTGTAAATTCTCCGCGGCACAGGTGGGAGCACAGTTGAGTTGCAATGTAGTTCCAAAAACGATATTTTTTCAAAAATCTTACACGATGGCAATATTGACGTTTGAGATATAATGGAAAGAGGATGCCTTAAAACATATAGTCTATTTGGTAAAGACGTAGAATAATGAAAAAGATGATAAAGTTTGCAAATCCCTTAGAAAAGTGTTGTTATTTAAGACAAAGCGTATTGTCAGTCATACTATTACTGTCCGCTATCTGTTTCATAATATTGAGCGCTTTCAAGAAATTATTTTCTGGCATTTTTATTATCGTGAGTCTAGATATCACACTGTTATAAACTGGTATTTTATCTTGATGTGGATGTGCAGAAGAATTGCGAATGTAAATATCTGTATGGGATGATCTATGGAAGATATTTTATATATTTTATTGGAAAATGTATATATATTTTCATCTAGTAACTACATCCTCAATCGAATCACCAAAACATACGGAACGAATGTTTACGATTTTTATAAGTTCTTCCTGGATACAAAATAAATCCTGCGATAAGACATACTCATCGAAAAACGAACCAGGTGACGAAAGACATAGATGAGTGAGTGTATTAGAAAGAGAAAAAAGTTGTTCTGATGAGTGAATGAATATGTTTTCATTAATATCAAGAGTATGATGATGATCCGTCACTCGATTAACAATTTGAATCAGAGTATTGATATTTTCGAGAGAATTCACTGTAATATTAATCACTGGATGTATTTGGAATTACCTCAATTCAATTCTTTTTAATAAAGATATAGAATCTAGTACTGACCATTCAATTAAATTGGAAATACATAATAGAAACTTCATTTTATATGTTGAAATTGTAATATACGGATTAACAAAAGTTTGTGTAGGAAATATATCTACGGATTCCTCTTCATCTCGAATCTCCTGTTGTATCAAAATCTCAGCATGTGCAATCCCTTCAAATTTACTCTCTGAAATTGAAACCAAGCGATGCAATATTTTTAATTCATGTGAGCAGGTTATTTTTCCGGCTGGTGCACCATCTATCTCGACTTCGTTGTTACGCTTACCCAACCATAAGACCATCCGAGTAATGAACTTTGTATACCCGCTATCTTTTATTTGCTTTTGTCGTCGACATCAACGTTGCTGTCATCAGGATAGTTGAAATATGAATAACTTGAAAAATTTTCATTCTGGTTTTGACGGAAAACTATTACAGCGTAGGGAATGCTAAAAGAAGATTTTAGGTGCACCAAGATAATATCTTATTTGTGAAAATAATGAAAAGTTATATGTCATTCAAAAAATATGTTTACAAAGTAATAGGAAATATTCATTTGCTCGATTTGTCATTCAATTTTTGGTTAAAAAGTTCATGTAAGCAAGTCAGATAAGCGTTATCGTTAATTATATTCACATTGCATTTTCAAGAACCAACGGATCTAACAAGAATTGATCAGCAAGTGCTGTTATTGATTTGTGGTTGTTTCTCGCAAAATCTTTCCCATAAGGAACATTTCCATCAAGAGATAAGATATCGAATTTTGTTGACATATCCTGTCATATCTGAAAAAATCATGAGGTAATATGAGTAGCCAACCAGAAGTGAAATTTGAAAAATTGAGATTATACGCTAATTTCTTAAAGCAGGGTAGTATATGTTTTATAGAGCTCTACAGGTCTGCAACAAAAATGCTGTCTGGATATTTTCAACTGATTTCTATGTATGTTAGTGTTATGGAAACAAAAACATACTCAAAAAATTCCAGAACGTAAGGTTATTATACAAAACACAAAATTTTATTACAAAAACGGATTTTTGGGCTAAAAAGGATTAGCTTGTAGTATAAAAGATAGGTATAATATTATTTTGATTACTGTTTGTTTACAGGACATAACTATCATTAATTTCTAAATAAGGAACATCCTGTTTGACCTACATTAACAAGTATAAACATGTTGTAACCTGAACGTGCGCGCTCCGATAGTGTAGAAGTGGCGCGGGACAATTACGTGTTAACTCATCATTGTTTTATAGATCTTGGTTCAATACAGTGAAATGTCGTCTGTACAGAAGTGTGTGAACTCTTCGGATAGTTTCTGTTACATTTGTGGAGAATATATGACATTGAAGCAACAAGTTAGTATTACAGACTTTGTAAAAAAAGTATACTTCGCGTATTTTGGCTTCAAACTTGGAGATCAGGATAAAGTATGGGCACCTCATAGAGTCTGCAAACGATGTGTTGAAGACCTTCAAAATTGGTTTGAGGGCAAGAAAAAAGCTTTTCGATTTGCGATTCCTATGGTATGGCGCGAGCAAAACAACCATAGTGATGATTGTTACTTTTGTTCATGTAATGTGAAAGGGTATAATTCAAAACGGAAGCAGTCAATTTCATACCCCAATCTGCAATCAGCTATTCGTCCCATATCTCATGGGACCAAAATACCAGTGCCCAAGGTCCCTGCTACCTTGAAAGAGGTTCCAAGTTCTGACGAAGATGGTGCTGTACCTACACCCGATGACCAGTCAACATTTGAATTTGAAGATGACAGAAGTCCAAATTTGTTTTCCCAAGGCAAGCTTAATGATTTGGTAAGAGACTTGAATCTTCCCAAAAACGCTGCTGAGTTGCTTGGATCAAGGCTCAAAAGCAGGAACTTACTTTTGCCGGAAGTGTCTTCCTACTGGTTTAGATATCGTGAAAAGCAGTTCACTTCCTACTTTGCCCAAGAGGACGAGTTGGTTTATTGCACCAATACTGAAGGTTTATGAATACATTTAAGATCTCATACGACGTATTTTTATAGATTCTTCAAAAAGAAGCTTTAAAGCAGTTCTGCTTCACAACGGCGGTTTCTATGCTTCCATTCTTGTCGGCCATTCCGTACACCTCAAAGAAACCTACAAGAACTTGGAATTGATTCTTTGTAAATTAAAATATAAAGACCACGGTTGGCAAGTGTGCGGTGATTTCAAAATCTTGGGCGTGGTGCTCGGACAGCAATCTAGGATTACCAAATTCCCTTGCTTTTTGTGTCTATGGGATAGTAGAGACCGAACAAATCACTGGACCAAAAAGTGTTGGCCTGCGAGTGAGCCTAAAGTTGGCGAAAAGAATGTCCTGCATGAAACTTTGGTGCCTCCTGATAAAGTTCTTTTACCACCGCTTCACATAAAGCTGGGATTGATGAAGCAATTTGTAAAGTCACTTCCAAGAGATGGAAATGGCTTCAAATACTCAATATCAATGTTTCCTGGCCTCTCGGTGGCAAAGTTGAAGGAAGGTGTTTTCGTTGGACCAGATATAAGACGGCTTATGGCTGATCCACTATTCGTCACAACCATGACGGATCCTCAAAGAGAAGGGTGGATTGCCTTTAAGGAAGTTATAACAAAATTTTTAGACAAAAACAAAAACCCTAACTACAAACAAATCGTCAAAAGAATGTTAAAAGCATTTCAAGCTTTAGGTTGCTTAATGAGTTCAAAAGTACATTTTCTTCATTCCCACCTCGACTATTTTCCAGAAAATTTAGGAGACGTGAGTGAAGAGCAAGGTGAACGATTTCACCAAGATATTAAGGAGATGGAAAAAAGATAAGAGGGAAGATGGAGCGTCTCAATGATGGCAGACTACTGTTGGACGCTCAAAAGAGACCTTCCAGATGCTTCCCACAAGCGAAAATGTACGAAAAGGAGTCTCACTGGGAAGGAGAAATGTGTTTAGTGCTCACTAATGAATGTATTTTAGATAACAAAATAAGTTTTGATACGCAATTATAAATTACTTTATTTAAAAAAAATATGTTTTATTTTAAGATAATAACTTGTTTAGCATAGACACCTACATTGTCAGAAATCGTGACGTGCTAGGACAAAATGAAAGTCATTTTCGAATTCAGCACACCCAAAAACATAAGAATTACACAAAAAAACCAAAACAGCTCTCAATTTTTTTTTGCAGACTTGTGCTATTTTCGTATTCAGAAATATTTTACTCCTCATATTTATCAACTTTGTGGACGGAAAATATTATTTATTACCCATAAAAGCAGCTCATAATAGCTTCCAGAAAGATCGAATTGCAAAAGCGTGCAGGTGTTGATCATTTCTTGAATTATTTGTTATCGTTGAGTACTTAAAAAGTTATAAATTACAGGGATATCATGTAAGGATATTCAATTTAATTTTTTCAACGTACTTTTACACATGCTGATGGCGGTTTTCCGATTAGCATGTGGCCGTTACGAATTTATTGCATAATTTTAATTGAAAATTTTGTGCAGTTATCTGATCAATAAGTTGCTTTTAATTTCGACCTCAACAGTTTCATACAACTGTTTTTTTTTCACTATTAAACTGCAAAAATTGAGAAATGGCAACATAATCTTTTCTGTAAAACCCCATAATTTTTTATAATGCTCTCCTAGTTTTGGAATTACGAAGCATGAAAATCACATCAGATATTTTCATTTTGACTGCTACATTATTGATTTGACAATAAAAACTGAAGATCCGATGTAAAATCAACCCCCAACACTCAAATTCATTATAGGGAAAGTCGATCGAGTGTACTATCTTTAGAAATGTCATTTAATTCCTTATTGAAAATATATATACTATATGTGTAGACTTATTGAAGAAACGAGTCAATCGAAGTGGCAGTTGTGAGTCACCTTTAAATGAAAAACACTACCATCAGTAGATTATAACGCGTGTCTGGTGTATTTGCTTCAGCAGTCTGGAGGATCATGAAACATCACCGATTTCACCCTCACAAGGTGAAACTAGTTCATGAAGACGAGTCTCATCACCGCTTGCAGTTCTGTGAAATTTTAAGTGAAAATATTATCAATAATCTGCATATCTGTTTTTCTAATCTAAGTACCTACTCTCAATGTGCATTCCCTTTAACCTGCATGGTAGACGAACAAGAAAAACGCCCTTATTCAGAGTCACTGCCAGTAAAACAAATTATGCTTGTCGATCATTCTTGCATCGCACATTGTCAGTCGCAAATGCGGTCTGTGATAGCGTCAGTTTTTTTTCCAAGCCATTGGCTAATTTTAGGATTTCTGTTGCTCTACAGCTTGGGGAATGTTTGTTTGTTTGTTTTTCCTTTAACGTGCTCTATTTCTGCCTTTCGGCTAATGACACGCCGGGGAATTCTGTCACCTCACTAACCCGGGAATTTTGCCGAACCCCTCTCGTGTCGAGGGAAGGGATCTTTAATGTCCAACACATTTCTGTTAGACAGGACCGACAGCTTTACATCTCCTCCGAAAGATGGACACTCAAGCGATTTCCAGAATCCGAAAAATCGCACCGACTTTGTGGGGATTGAACCCAGGTAACTCTTCGTAGGAGACGAGCATCAAATCACATACGCCACCGAGCCGGCAGCTTGGGGAATGTTAGGAAGTTGTAATTCTCAATTTTCTGTTTAAAAATATTAGGTCCTTGTTCGTTGTGTCTTTTCTGTTTTACGTTCGGAATATATTGCACTATAATAATTTGAGTATATAATAATATTGTAAAGTGTTATTTTCTAAATGGGGTATCCCGTATGGATTATCTACTCTACAAATATTCTTCATCAAGAAATGTATGAAATTTTTAAATAAAAATAATAAAAAACACTTCACCATTTAATAAATTAAATGGTGAAGTGAATAGGCATAATTGTCGATATTGAAATATCAAAATTCCTCATTGGTTTATACACGGTGTTACATAATACATAATAGTATGTCACAACTTGAGGGGGTAAATCTACGTGCAATTTTAAGGCGAAAAGTTCATATTAACATAGGTCCGCAAAATCTTCGTTACTAAAGGGTGTTGAGGTTTCCGCGAAAAACTGGTTTTTACTTCAAATCTCCTGCAGTTTATCAGATATTCAGCCTAAACGCAAGCTATTTTTAATAGCTTCCATTATTGCACGTCCTAGATTTTAACTGAAATTCACAAGGTGTTTTCATTTCCGAGGCCATGTCTCCCTTTGCCCTTTCAAACATTATGCAGTACGCCACTGATCAGCCTAAATCAATTTTCGTCATCTTCGTTCAATTTAGAAACTTTTTTGACACTCGTATCTCCAACCGTTTTCGAGTGGAAAATTATTGAATTTGAATTATCTGACTTGTATGTTTTTCGCTAAATAAAAAAAAATAATGGAAATACTCGATAGGTATGCGGAAAATATGATTTTATTTCGATAGCTCATCTTCTGGGAGTCAACTTATACTTATGCAATATCAAAGTTAAAAAAAAAGAGCAAATAAAAACTGAATAAATTGCTGGAAGTGCCCCCCACCTGTCAGAATATAGGCTTCTATTCCTGCAGTATTTCTTATCGTATCACAAGAGGTTATTATTCGATTTCTCAATCGTTCTACAGTGTTTACTGGAGTGGTATAAACTGAACTTTTGAGATATCCCCATAGGAAAAGGTCTGAACTATTTAAGTCTGGGGACCTAGTAGGCCATGGTTCTGGCCTCCCCGACCAATCCACCGGTTCTTGAATGTATTATTCAAGAATTCCCTAGCTTCTCCACTGAAACGTGCTGGTGCCCCGTCATGCACCACATTATGTTTCTCACCAAAAGCGGCACATCCTCGAGCAATAAAGGTAACTCCTCATCAAGAAATTGCCGTTAAGCGGGACTGTTAGTCTGTTAGGCAAAGAAAATGGCCAATTATTCCAACCCAGATATTTAGTGAGAATTGTCCTTGATGATGAGATTCTTCAATCAAATGGGGGTTTTCCTTAGCCCAATAATGATTATTGTGAAAATTTGTGATTGCAGTTCTCGAAAAGTCAGCTTCGTCTGTGAACATTATTTCACTATCAAAATTTTCTCTAATTTTATCTTAGAACCATCGGCAGAAATTCAGAATTGAAGAAAAATCTCGAGGAAGTAGAGTTTGGATGCGTTGAATATGAAACGAGTACAATAAAAAGTCGTGAAGAATCCTTCAAACTAGAACATGTGGAATATTCAACTGATTTTCAATTTTTCTTGTACTTACATGAGGATTCAAATCAAAACATTTCAAATCTACTTCCTCAATATCTGGAGTTCTCATAGTTTGAGTTGCACATTTTAAATGATTATTTGCAGTAGAAGTACCAGTTTCTCTCAACCTTCTGTGGATATTTGAAAATGTTCACCTGTCTGGCGTTACTCGATTTGGAAAGCGTACCTGATATGATCGCCTAGTTTCTGTTGTGTTAACGTCAGCCAGACCTTACATGTAATGGATATCAGTCAATTCGGCGTTAGTAAAATTAACCATTTTTTCTTACAGCAATAACTTCTAGAGTCTTAAAACTTATCGTTGATTTAATAAAGAATTAGAGCAGGTACTGGTTCAACTTTGGCAACTATCAAAATAAATAAATAAATGAAGAAAATTAAACCCTACTAGTCATTTTTTCAATCAGAAGTGTTTTCAATTCAGCGAATGTATACAATGTATACGAAAAAATTAGAAGTGTCGAAAAGGTTTCTAAATTTATCGAATATAACGCTAATTTATTGTAAGCTGATCAGTGGTGTACTGCAAAAAAGTTTGAAAGGGCAAAATAAGACATGGCTGAAAAGAAAGTGCTTTGTAGATTCTAGTTAAAATTTAGGACGTGTAATGATGGAGGCTATAGAAAATAGCTTACATTCCAAATTTGGGATGAATATCTCAAAAACTGCAGGAGTTTTGAAGAAAAAATAGGATATTTCAACACTCTGTAGCTCTGTGATGAAGCGCTTGCGGACCTATTTGAATATGAAGTTTTTTCTCAAAATTTTACGTAGATTCACCCCCTCAAGTTGTGACATAGTATTATGTAAAACCCTGTATAGGCATACACACAAACGACACAGGAATTGACCGTTTAGGCTAGAAAATGTGGAAACCATATTGTAGGACCTTTCTTCATAGAAGGTAATATCAGACACTTATTTGCAGTTGTTGAAAGAATTAAAAAAACCCAAGCCCACCGAAATTTTGGTCAATAATGAAACTCTTTCAGAGAATGGGATACGTTTTCAGCAAGATGGTACTTCTGCACATTTCGATGTTCGTGTGCGACAATATTCGCATGCAAGTTTCTCAAGTCGGTGAATTCGCAGAAGGGGAACATTTGAGAGACCAGACAGGTCACCTGATTTGAGTCCTTTAGATTTATTCTAATGGGTTCATCTTAAATCATTTCATTTGATATTTGGCATTGTCAAATTTTGATTGATATACAAACTATTGTCGTGTTGAAATCAATAAGTGGAATTAACATTATCCTGCAGAAATTAATTAAACAATGAAAAATTCTACGCTATTATTCCCCACATCAAATATTCTGTTAGTGATAAATTGTTGTCGAGAACTTCAATCATCGGATGACCTTGCAGAACGGCATCAATATTGAATGTAAATATAGGGATCCAGCATAGTTGAACTTGACGATTCGAAAGGCAAATATAAGATCACCCTTGCGTTGACTGAATTAAATTAGGTCAGACGCGCGTAGATGTTCTTCGTATTTCGACTTTTCGAGTCAATTCTGCCGTAGAATATTGGCATTGCACTTTTCAATACATTCCCATCGCGTACTAAATTCGGATACTAAACTAATGTAGCGAAGTGTAGTAAAAGTCGCACGTGAATAAATAGTGAGTGAATAGGAGCGAATTATTGGCTCATTTACACATGCTATTTCATGACAAGAATAGCGTAGGACATCGGCATCAAGCATATCCAAACCTAACTGCCGCAAAATTTTTTGCAGCGGTATTGAATGAAATCACAAAGGGATTTTTGTTTCCAGAATTTTTCAGAAAGTATACGTATCCCAACTCATATAAACCTGTTATTTTTTTGGAGCTGCATATATAATAATAATAATAATTTTCATTTGTATATTGGCCACAGTAGGATATACTCGATTAAGTAAGAGCATATTCATTATTGTGAAAAAATGAAAATACAAAATACAGATTTTTTTCAAATATTGTTTTATTTGTTCGTAAACGTTCATGCAAAAACATTAATAGCAGGTCCAATCCTTTCAGCGTCAATAATAGCCTGGCATATTCTAGGCATGTTTTCCAAGGAATTCTTCGCGTATTCTTGTGAAAACGACCTCCAAATATTTTTAACACGCCGAACAAGCTGCTTCAAATCGCAAGATCGGTTCTTCCCAATTTTTATCTTCATTTGAGCCACAACGTTTTCGATTTGATTGACATGGATAAAGTCCATGTTGTTTGGTAATTACCTGCCACCTAACTGCGTAAATTAGGGTAAACGGGACATTCAAAATTCTTTTTAAGAACATTAAGTTTACCCTCGATCTCTTTCTCATTTCAGATCTAAATGATTTGCGTTTACAGGTAAAGACCTTTAAACGCATAGGCAACTACTACCACAACTCGTTTCTGCTATAGTCACGCAATAAATATCCAACTCCTTCCTGGAAGATATGGCACTACAACCAAACCAGCTGGGAGCAGCTGTGCCAGTTTGTCTCGCTTTTTCCCTTTGGTGACGTCTGTTTTTCAGATCCTAACATCAATGGTTATGATTATGAGGTTATTCTTGCAGGCATGGACCTCTAGATTCCAAACTCTAAAAAAAAGTCTGCAAAAAAGTTGACACATTCAGAAACAGAGCTCATAAGAACTGAAAGCAAAATCCAACGCATGGAACTAAAGCTGAATAAGTGCGTTTCAGAATAATTTGTTATTCAAACATTGATAAAGTGAAAGCCTACTTCAATGAAAGAATGAAGTCTTGACTCTTGGAGCATACCAGTGGAACTCGTCAGTTCTGGTCTAGCAAAGACAGTCACAACTACTTTTGCTAGTCATCCTTCCTTTTGATTAGAGATAACGGTTCTATTGCATTATGGACTAAAACGAAGGCGGATCTATCTACAGAAGAGTTTTCGTAAAATTCTGCTTTAGATACAGCAAATACAGATCAGCCAAATATCTCACATGTTCAATTAACTATGTTTAAAGTAAAGTTCAGAGTGCGAACGGCAAAGCGCGCTCTTCAACAGTTGATCTGTATGAAATCAGTAGATCTTAATGGAATACCATCAACTGTTCTGAAGAAATGTGTTTGTACCTGTGCTCAATCGTCTATTTTACATTTCGTGTTCAAGCCAGATTTTTCGGAGTATTGCTATGTTGCTAGAGTGCAACCGATTCCAAAGAGAGGGATGAAAAGCCTACCCCGAAATAATTGTCTAATCGCTTTGTTGCCTGTCATGTCGAAAGTCATAGAAAAAGTGATAAACGATGAGCTCTCAGAATACCTATAGTTATAGGGTATCATTAGTGATCAATAATACGGTTTCCGTAGACAATGATCTATGGGTTACGTCCTTGCATACGTATTTGTGGACATCATCAATCGAAAAGCATGGCTCTTGATGGCCATCGACAGGGTTTGGGACGCATCCCTGATGAATAAACTAATCGCATAATGACTTTCCGAAAAATTGCGTGGTTGGATTAGTAGCATTCTCTTCCGTAGATCGATTCGGGTGGTACTTGATGGTGTAACGAGTGAATCTTTTCAGGTTGATGTAGAAGTCCCCCAGGGGTCCATACTCTTGCCAACTCTTTTTCTGTTGCAGATCTGCTCCACTCCACCAAAAACAGAATATTTGGATTTGGGGACGACTATACTCTGTTGTCCTCATTTTCTAATCAACGTGCTATAACTGTTGAGGAAACACACCGAAAAAGATACCAACAGAGCACATCATTGAATTCAAACTTGAAGTAGATATCACTTCAACGCGAACAAGAATATCGAATTTCCTTGGAAAAGAACATGCGTCCACCAGACATCACAGTAACCACCTGAGTTGGTTGGCATGAATATGTGTCAGCCTATGCTGAATCTGCTTCTGCTGAACTCAGTTTTTCTTTCAAGGCTAATCACAGCTGATGATTTTATATATGGCACATGTGCGATCTGGTCTGGATCATTGTTCCCATGTGTGAATCTCCATACCTAAACCTTCATTACATCTATTGGATAGTGTCTAGAAGAGAGCAGTGCACCTCATCGATCACCAGGAGATCATATATAATCTTCAGCCTTTCGCTCAAAGGCAACTTGTTGCTGATTTTTATCTTAATGAACTGAAAGGCTTGGTTCCGAAAAGAATCCAGTTTCAGAAAAAACAGGTTCACGAGGAACTCTCATCAGTAGACAGTCAAGCTAGCTACGTCACGTATCTATCTCTATGGAAATTCTTCTGTTTAAAGGGTTGGTGTGATGTGGAACTCGCTTTCATCGAACGTCTTTTCTATAACTTATAATTTGACTCTCTTCAAGAAGCGAATGAGCACACACATTTCCACCATTATTTGTGGCCACATCTGTGGTATGACAGGTATCGCCTTCTCACAAAGAAACAAATGAAAAAAATCCTTCTGGGGAGATAGTTTGATTTTTGTTACCACCCTTGATTATAGAGACAATGCATGACAGTTTCCAACGGTCTCAACACATTGATTTATTATAAATGATATATATATATATATATATATATATATATATATATATATATATATATATATATATATATATATATATTCTTTTGAAAGAGAGGATATACAAAAATTCGAATAATTTTATGTACAATAAATGCTTATAGCTATAATTTTGGTGTGTGTCAGGAAAACACAATCGTAAGAAACAAGCGAAAAAATAGAATACCAGCAGTAAAAACAGACCATTCCCGTTCCTTAATTAGGCATCTAAACTCGCATCATGTCTCCTACGATTGCCCCTAAAGTGTGAGCACAGGAAATGTAACAGGGAAACCATACTATCTTGCGTATGATTCAGTAAACGAGTGAAAAAAACATGTGAAAAAAACTCATTTCCCTGTCGCTATTGCACTAGCAATAGCTTGTCTGTTTATGTTCTGTTACTGTCGTGTGTACAAAAAGAGTACCAAAAATTTTTCTGCTTAGCAGCTTCATTCTCTCATTGTCATCTTGCACTCCATGATTTCCAGAACTTCTTCACGAAAACAAGGGTGAGAAGGAAGGGGGATTGGGACTGGAGAAATCTGTAACAATGGGAAAAAAACCAGCAGAAAAAAAATTTCATTAAAACATACCTAACTCTTATGTGTCTAAACTCACTTGAATCTAAGAACTTAACTAATGCTCCTCTGTTTTTCAACAGGGAACATCTCATTCACTTTTTGGGAATGAAGTCCTACATGGGTGTAGCCCTTGCTTGATCAACATACATCATGGGAAAAATAAACACTAATGGGGAGCAAAAACTAATCTCCGAAATAGACTTAAAGTTCTCTACCTAGTTGATGAAATTATCTGCAACGGAATGAATTTCTTGAAAACCACCCGTAAAATGCTAAATAGGACAATCGAGGACTAAATGTCTTATTGTTTCTTCAGCTGCGCCACATTCACATGCCGGGCTTTCTACAGTATTTCATTTGAACAACATACTATTATTACGACCATGTCCTGTCCTGAGACGATTTAATGTACACCAATTTTTCCTAATTATATCGAAACCTGCAACCCTTTTGGAAGGATCCTCTATGAGAACTTTATTAAAAACATCAACTTCCTGCCATTCTGTTTTCCGAAGATCAACCTTCACCCGTGTACGCAAAAAGTCAATCGACCAAATAGGTTTCCTAGATTTCAATCTCAGGTGGATTTTGAAGATCGTGTATTATCGGAAAAACTTCTGGAAATGAGTGATACTTATACCAAGACGATTTAAGAGCTAATTTCCTGCGAATATGGGAAGGAACTATATTACAAATAACCGGAAGCCATGGGGTAGCAGTTGAACTGATACATCCACTTACAACTCTCATAGAACAGTTCAACTGAGAATCAATCTTATTGACATGAGCACTATTCAACCACACCTGACAGCAATATTCTGCTGCTGAATATACTAAAGCTAAAGCAGTAGTTTCTCAAAGTAGAGACTTCGGCGCCCCAATTAGATCCAGCTAGTTTATGTAGTATATTGTTTCTTTTTTTCAACTTCTGACATAATTTATCAATATGAAATTTGAAAGTCAAAGAACGATCAAGCAATACAGCAAGATATGTTGGAGTGAAATTATGAATTAATAGTGATTGATTGAAGAATACTCTTAGTTGCCTATCCTTCTCATGATTATTCAGATGAAAACAAGAAACCTCATTTTTTGAAGGATTTGGACATAAACGCCATTTTCTGAAGAAAATGTTCAGAATTTCTAAATCGGAAATCAGTGTTTGCTCAATTATTTCGGAGTCCTGGTGTCGAAAAACCAAAGCAATATCATCAGCATAAATAAACTTTGTAGATGAAGTTTCAGGGATGTCAGACATATATAAATTGAAGAGAAGAGGTGCAAGAACAGATCCCTGTGGTAGGCCATCATTGAGAGTGGAAAATCTACTGCTTTTCTCACCGATAAAAACTCGAAGTCTTCTATCAGATAACATATTTTCAATCAACTTTACAATTCTTCCACATTGAATTACTTCAAAAAGTTTATAAACTAAACCTTCTTTCAAACTGTGTCATATGCCGAAGACAGATCTACGAATACAGCGCCTATTTTAAGTTTACTCTGAAATCCTGTCTCAATGAAAATGGATAAACCTAAAACCTGATCGGAACAATTCCAGTTTTTCCGAAAACTTCCCTGAGAAGTGGACAGTGCTCTGGGTTCTAACCTCTGATAAAGAAGTCTTTCTAAAATTTTGAAAGAAACAGAAAGTAAGCTAATAGGTCGATAACTACTAGGAAGTTCTGAATTTTTTCCAGGTTTGAGAATGGCAATAACTTTAGTCTTTCAAAATTCAACGGGAATACTACCTGAGTTGATTATGTCTTTGTAAAAGGAAAGTAACCACTTTTTAGCGTTATTTCCTAGATGTCTACTGAGAGAAGATGAGCAAAAATTAAGAAAGAATAAGGGAATTAGATCAGGCTCATTTGTTCCTATTCAACCTTCTGAGGGCTGCTTTACTTCATGAACGAAAAATTGCAAGGTATTCAATTGGTGTAGAGTATTAAGATGCAGAAACCTAGAATTCACTGTGGAATTATTGGGATCAAGCTTGTTGTGATCATCCCCAAACTACACTAGCCTTGTACACTTCATGTATCATATTATCAGGAATTATTTGAGCATTCTTTTCATTCGAAATGAAACTTGGCTTATAAGTATATATAAAATTAATTAAATTAAAATAATTAAAATATAAAAGATTGAAGATGATTTATCACGGCCTTGTAGAATGCAGAATTAGATACGGCATCACGATATATGGTGCTGCAGCAAGCTGTTATCTGAATAAAGTGGAAATCTTACAGAAAAAAAAATTCTAAAAATAATTTCAAAAAAACCAAATACCTACCCCTCAGATGACTTATATAAACAAACTGGTGTATTGGATGTCAGCTGTATTTCCTTGATTGTGTAACACAAATTCACAAAAGTAACAACAAACTTCAATATGTTGATCATGGATATGGGACCCGATCTTGTTCACAGGCAAAGGTCAAAACCCTTTTCTTTTCGAGAACTATATCTCAACGTTCTTTCGATTTTAATGCCTATAGAATGTATAATTTCCTTCCACTAAACATAAGAATTGTACCCAATATAAATAGTTTCAAAAGGTCAATTGCTTTCTCAGAATGAAAGATAGAAATGACATCCATTGTTTGTTTTGATCCATATAAAATTTTTTTTTTTATTGATTTGTATTTCGTTGATCATAGCATACCTTTTGTGTTTCTCTGTTTGTAGTTGCGTACCCACGCACTGGCTTAGCCTTAGTGGGTAATCCTTGATGTGTTTTGTTCATTCGTCATGGTCATAATTTGTGTTTTTTTTATAGTTTGTAATGGGAGGGGGGTTTTCACATTGTGATGGTGATTGAGTGAATAAAAATTATTATTATTATTAAGTTATTTCAGACAGCCTTCTAATACTTCCTGAGCGAAATTTTAGATGAAAAATCACTATAATTTGGTCATATTGAAACTGGGACGCGTCCGTATGAGAAATCAGTAGTAAAATCATCTCCATTAAAATATTTTCAACTCTGAAAGTCGTTTGAATGAAATTTTATCCGAATTCTGATTCAGTGTAACCGTCGCCTCAAATAAGCGATCGATTTTGTCCAGTATTTAATTCAAATTTTGTAACATAAATTCCTGCACGAGTATCTCTAGTCGAGATACTCTATATCGCATTTCTGCTGAATTATCTACTTGAAGTAACATAATTAAAGCCTCTAATGATCTATTGTTCCTGAATGAATAAATACATCAAATGGAATTACGTTCGCAAAAACAGCATTACCCATTAATGACGGGATAGCCGCAAATTTAACACGTTGCTATGCATATATATTGTGTGTTCATTCATCTTTCGGAACAAATATAGTTGGGGCGAATTTCGAATATTTTGCTATCTCTGCTCTTTGTATTGGTTTGATTACTGGTGGTTAGGTTCCATCAATTGTGCTCTTCAATTAATTTATAACTACGACTGGAATTTTCTCACTGATATTGACATAATGAGTGGATGATTTGTTCAGTTATGACTTTGGTAGTTCAATAACGGAATGATGTGGAGGAAAATTAATGTAGAAAGAGATTAATTCGATCGATTCAGTTGACGATGGATATTGAAAATAATGAAAAAAATTTTCGAATTTCTTGGACTTGACAATTGATTCATGACAGAAGTTCTCAATTCCAGAATATCATATTGAGTGCTTTTCATTAAATTGCTATCAAATTACTCTCTATTCCTTTTTCAGCTGTTGGCTTCGAAAATGAAGTTCAAATGTTAAAATTAATCTCGAAGAATAATTGCTATGAAGCAAATTCAAATGCAGAATAGAGGCGATGATAGAATCTGCATCTGATTCTATCTTAAACCATTTTATGTAATGGGAAACCACCAACGACAACAAAATAACTCCTGTGCATGTTTTCAGAGGATTGGTCTAGTGGTGTAAAAGCATCAAATAAAGACAACTTGGTACCTTTTCTCATGCCATCCTCAGAGAATAATGATAATGGAAAAGGTGCTTACTCGTACGCCAGATATTGTTTAATATCGCCAACTGATTCTCTTGCAATACACATGCGTTGAAATAAAAGTAAGAGATTGATGACGACAGGAGATTTTTCAACTTCAATAGTGCTTGTCATAGCAGAGAGAAAGCAGATGCACTACTTAGTTCTTTGAATGATAGCAGAAAGAATAAATGGAATGAGTTGATGAATGATTTGAATTTTCGTCATTCTAGTAGAAGTTCCTGGGATTTGTTGAGGAGATTAGGCAATGCTGATCCCGTTTCAAAAACTCCGTCGAATTTGAATTCGAATTCTGTAGCATCTAGGCTTGTTAATGTCTCTAAAAGAGTGAAGATTAGTGGATATAATAGGAATAGAATGAAACGAATCCTACATAAAAAGAGAAGGGATGCTATCAAGGTAGAGGATTTATCGAATCCTTTCGACGAGAAGAGCTCAAATCTGCAATAAAATCTACTGAAGTTCGTAAATCTCCAGGATTTGATGGCATTTTCCTTGAATTTTTTAAACTTCTAGGAAATAACGCTAAAAAGTGGTTACTCTCCTTTTACAATGACATACTCAGCTCAGGTAGTATTCCCGTTGAATTTAAAAAGGTTAAAGTTATTGCCATTCTCAAACCATGAAAAAATCCAGAACTTCCTAGTAGTTATCGACCTATCAGCTTACTTTTTGTTTCATTCAAAATTTTAGAAAGACTTCTTTATCAGAGGTTAAAACTAATCATTGACAGAGCTCTGTCCACTTCTCAAGGAGGTTTTCGAAAAACTTGAATTGTTCTGATCGGGTTTTAGGTTCATCCACTTTCATTGAGGCAGGATTTCAGGGTGAACATAAAATAGGCGCTGTATTTGTAGATCTCTCTTCGGCATATGACACAGTTTGGAAGGATGGTTTAGTTTATAAACTCTTTGAAGTAGTTCAATGTGGAAAAATTGTGAAGTTGATTGAAAATATGTTACCTAATAGAAGACTTCGAGTTTTTATCGGTGAGAAAAGCAGTAGATTTTCCACTCTGAATTATGGCCTACCTCAGGGATCTGTTTTTGCACCTCTTCTTTTCAATTCATATATGTCTGACATCCCTGGAACTTCCTCTACAAAGTTTATTTATGCTGATGATATTCCTTCAGTTTTTCGACACTATGACATCGAACCAATTAAGCAAACACTGACTTCCGATTTTGAAATTCTGAACATTTTCTTCAAAAATGGCGTTTATGTCCAAATCTTTCGAAAACTGAGGTTTCTTGTTTTCATCTGAGTAATCATGAGAAGGATAGGCAACTAAGAGTATTCTTCAATCAATCACTATTAACTCATGATTTCACTCCAACATAACAAGTTCTTTGACTTTCAAATTTCATATTGATAAATTATGTCAGAAGTTGAAAAAAGAAACAATATACTACATAAACTATTGCTGTCAGGTGTGGTTGAATAGTGATCATGTCAATGAGATTGATTCTCAGTTGAACTGTTCTATGAGAGTTTTAAGTGGATGTATCAGTTCAACTGCTACCCCACGGTTTTCGGTTATTTGTAATATTCCCATATTCGCAGGAAATTAGGTCTTAAATCATCTTGGCATAAGTATTACACAGTTCCAGAAGTTTTTCCGATAATACACGATCTTCAAAATCCACCCAACCTGAGATTGAAATCTAGGAAACCTATTTGGTGGATTGACTTTTTGCGTACACGGGTGAAGGCTGTTGATCTTTGGAAAACTGAATGGCAGGAAGTTGATGTTTTTAATAAAGTTCTCATAGAGGATCCTTCCAAAGGGGTTGCAGGTTTCGATATAAGTAGGAAAAATTGGTGTACATTAAATCGTCTCAGGACAAGACATGGTCGTAATAATAATATGTTGTTCAAATGGAATACTGTAGAAAGTCCGGCATGTGAAAGTGGCTGAGGAAGCAATAAGACATTTGGATCTCGATTGTCCTATTTACCATTTTACTAGTGGTTTACAAGAAATTCATTCCGTTTCAGATAATTTCGTTAACTGGGTAGAGAACTTCAAGTCTATTTAAGAGATTAGTTTTGAATCTTGGAGTTATTATAAGCTGCACCCCCGAATGGTGTATGAGATGCTTCCTGTTGAAAAACAGTGGAGCATTAGTTAAGTTTTTAGATAAGGCTAGGACAGCACCCCGTTATGGTTTTATTCCCATGGTGTATTAGATGTTTCCTGTTGAAAATCAGCGGAGCATTAGTTAAGTCCTTAGATAAGGTAAGAGCTACACCCCCTTAGGGCTTCGTTCTCATGGTGTACGAGATATTTCGTGTTGAAAAACAGCGGAGCATTAGTTAAGTTCTTAGATAAGGCAAGGGCTGCACTCCCTTAGGGCTTTTTTACCGTGGTGTATGTGATGTTCCCTGTTGAAAAACAGCGGAGCATTAGTTGAGTTCGAAGATAAGGCAAGGGCTGCACCCTCGTACGGCTTCATTCCCAAAAGGTGTGTGAGATGATCCCTGTTGAAAAACAGAGGTGCATTAGTTATGTTCTTAGATTCAAATGAGTTTAGACATATGAGAGTTAGGTATTTTCGATGAAATATTTTTCTGTTGGTTTTGTTTTTTCATTGTTACAGATTTTTCCTGTCCCAAACCCCTTTCCTTCCACCCTTGTCTTCGTCTGGAAATCATGGAGTGCAAGATGAGAACAAGACAATGTAGCTGCTGAGCAAAAAAATTTTTGGTACTCTTGTAGTACATACGACACTAACACAACATAAACAGACAAGATATTGCCAGTGCAATAGCGACAGGGAAGCGAGTTTTTTTCCACAGGCTCTTTCATTCGTTTATTGAATCATACGCAAGATAGTATGGTTCCCGTGTTATATTTCATGAGCTCACACTTTCGGAGCACTCGTAGGAGGCATGATGCGAGTTTAGATGCCTGGAATGGGCATGGTCTGTTCTTTTCTGATGGTATTCTACTTTTTTGCTGGTTTTTTACGATTGTGTTTTTCTGACACACCAAAATTATAGATATAAACATTTATTGTAAATACAATTATTCAATTATTCGAATTTTGTAAATCCCTCTTTTCAAACATATATATATATATATTTCCTCCACATAATTGTATTTTGATCGGTTATCAGCTGTCTACTATATTCTACTTTTGTTTGATGGTTCAGGATTTCGCTCATTTATAAGATATATATATATATATATATATATATATATATATATATATATATATATATATATATATCTGATTTCCTATTAAATGAGCCACAGCCTGAACCATCAAACAAAAGTAGAATATAGTAGGATAGCCGATAACCGATCAAAAATACAATTATGTGGAGGATTATATCAAGATCAAGGTTTTTGAGGAGTAGGCCTACTGGGTATACCACGTTCAAAAAACGCACCAAAATACTCATATGTGGCGGGAAAAAAGTTATAAATAAATAAGTTGAGTTGTAGGTATTGATGTATTGATGTAAAAAAAGTTATTAGTTTACAGGGATTATAACAAAAATGATCAAACGAAGTGATTCATTTCGTTTTGACCGGATTCTCGTTAGAATTGACGAACCCGGTCAACTTTGGAGCAGTGTAGCAGCGTTAAAAATGAATAAAATTAACAAAAAAATATGTGAAAATGTTCCTCAAAAGACCATCTACAAGACTGGCTTGGAATAATTTTCCGATAAAATGAAAAGTTTTTGTTCAAAAAAAAATGTTCATAAGAATTTTTCCCCTTCACGGCAAAAAATAATATAGACCTATTTGTAGATAAGGCAATTTGCTACAAATTATGTCCAAAATTTTTTCGATGAGATGTATAGTTACCGAGATACGCTTGATAACAATCGATTTAAGACGATGAATAAATTACAGTAAACGATAAATTTTATCCAATTTTTTTTAAGAACGTTTGGGTGGTATATTTCCTCAATTCATTCTCCTGTAGTATAAGTAGCCTATTATCTCATAGATTCGATCTGCTTTAATTTTACTGAAGAATATTTATCCTCTAAATTCATGAATTCTGCAGTGACAGAGTTGCTATTAAATTACCTTTCATTCAAAATGAATTAGCAAGGCAGCAGTGGGTTTTCACACGACAAACTTTGTTTGAGCAGCCTTTTGAATTAATAAGCGATTAGTATTTCCGAAGTTCATAACTGCAGAATCTCCAACGAATTCCGAACGCAGATATGAGCAATCGATAGTTCGAAAACTAACTTCCGGTGATTCTCGCGAAGTTAAATGGTCCATTTCCCGTGTGGACAAATGTTTAGGAAACGCATATCCAGTCGGAATGAAAATTCAGCGAGCTTAAATTATTTTACCGCATAACGCGTTCGAATTTTATTACCTCTTTACACCGTTGCGTTTTAATTAAATAAAGCTGATTTCGAGTTTCGCGAATCAAGTCAAGATTATAGAAAATTTCGTTTGCCTCTCTCATTCTGATTCGTCGGTGATTTTGTGTTTCGACAAATTGAGTTGTGACAAACTTTTGAGATGGGATAGGATTTCATTCGCTCCTCGAAATAAACTCTGATGATAATTTCAACTTGCTTATAAATCTGGATATTGAAATATTTTCTTGAAGCAAGTGAAAGTTCCCCTTTATTTGTCATATTCGATATTTATTATTAAATGTTTCAGAGAATTATGTTGTACATGGGAAATTTATCGAATTAAATAAGAAAATAACTCTGTTGTCAGAGGTACATCTCTTGAGAACCATCTAAGCACAACTATGTACAGTGTGTTTCAATAAAAATTTGCCACCCTGTCTATCTCAAGATGGACTGATTGTGGCAGAAAAAGCTGAGACATTTCAATGGATTGATTGGAAGGGGAATACTTTCTGAGTTGGTTTGGAGCATGTCAACTCAACCCCTTACCCTCAGCAGCATGTAAGTCAACATTTATTATAAGGAAAGTGGGTCGAGTGACATAATTTTCAAACTGCGTTTGGATTCTCCATTCAAAAAAACAATATTAAAGACGTAATACCGGATAGTCAGAAAAACGATATAGAATTCAAAGAACAATAAAAAACAACAATGAATCACTCCGGAAATATTAGACGACAATTTAAAAAAAATTGAATGAAATACGGAGACCTCAACAAAATCATACGCAGAAAGTATAGGGAAGTCAGAGGAAAATGGCTATCGGAAAAATTCAGTGAAATTGAGGCACTTCAAGAAAAACATGACTCTTACAATGTGCACACAAAAGCAAAGAAATTTACTATAAAGAAACGTAAATTAACTCCGCGATTCTGAAAAATATTAACAATGAAATAATAATAGGATTTGAAATCAAGATCAAGATGTGGGATGAATATATAAAAACACTTTTGGAATAATTTGGAGGATATAGAAGAAACAGGTCTAAACATAACAAAAAGCGAAGTAATACATGCAATAAGATGTTAAAAGATGGTAAAGCTACATGATCAGTTGAAATTCATGCAGAAGCCCTTAGGATCAAAGCAAAACAAGATGAAACAGGCCTGAACCTGTTAATTAAACACTTACAACTGTATATACTGGGTGTTTCACCGATGGTGCAGTGCTCTGTAGCTCATACACTCTGGAAGATTTCATTTTTGTTCGAACGGTATTGTATTTAGAAAGTAAAAATATACTTCAGCAATTCATTTTGAAGTAAACAGGGTGTCCTAATTTTCTATTAAAAAATCTTGGGTTGTTTCAGATTGAAAGACCACTTTTTTGTTGAAGATTCAAGAGCGTCCTAAACTCTGCTATAATGTCTTAAAGTAATAAGTCTTTTTGGTGAGTAGTTTCGTCACAATATTTTTTTCCGTAAAAATTCATGAAAATAGGCTCTCACATCATCGCATGCTCTTTCGTCCGGAGAGGATGAATATTTTCTTCCTTTCGTTTTCTTATTGCCCAAGGATAGCTTTATTGATGATTCGAAATAGATTATCCTCATTTTATACAGGAGTGACTCAAAAAAATTATTGAAAATTGTAATTTTAAAAATATCATATCTTGATTTTTTCAAATGGAACAATCAGTATTTCATTATTCATTTCACAGCATAAAATATTGTGCCATACTTTTACAGAAGTAACCTTATCTTTATCTTCGACTTTTTTGAAATAAAAAACTAAAATAATAAAATCAGAGGTTGCGAAAGAAGAGTTTATTAGTACACATCACTAAACTTGATCAGAGATGTGGAGATATTTTAAGGTAGTCGTGTATGAAATACGTAATAGATTGTTTTTTGGTGAGATTATCTACAAGGTGTTGAACTATTTGACTAAAAGGCGTCGACTATTCTCTGCCTCATATCTAACTCTGCTGTAGAATGAATCTGGTAAATGATACCCCTAATATAGCCCCACAAGAAAAATTGTAGACTTGTAAGGTCTGGAGACCTAGCTGGCCATATAAAAGGATCACCACGTCCTATCCATTTGTTTGGAAATACATTATTCAAATGCTCCTAACCTGATGTGAATAATGTGTCGGTGCTCCATCCTGTTGAAACTACAAATATCGTCTTATATGCTCTGGTACATCGGCAAGTAATATTGGTAGATGATTTTGCAGAAAATCTAAATACATTTCACTATTGAGATGCCTGTCGAAAAAGTGCGGTCCAATTAGATATCCATCTACTATAGCGGCCCATACATTCAAGCACCAACGATGCTGGTGATCTATTTGTCTCATGAGATGTGGATTTTCTGTGGCATAATGATGAAAGTTGTGCCTGTTAACAAGCCTATTCTTGTGAAAAGTTGCCTGGTCCGAAAAAAACTCTACTAAACATATTTGGATTTTCCGCTACTTTGTCACTTGCCCATTGCAAAAATTGATTCGATTTTCATAGTCTTGATTGTTCAGTTCCTGGTGCAACTGTACATGATGTTCATGAAATTTATTCACTTTCCAGATTCTCTGGACGGAAGTTTGACTTATATTTATTAACTGAGAAATCTCCCTTTGGCTGTTATATGGATCCTCTGTCACTGTCAACAAAACTGATAACTGGTTGTTTTCAGCTGTAGCAGTTTAATTGGGTTCAAACTTAACTTCACTTTAACATTGTTTAATAACAAAACACTGATAAGTTCACCATGTAAAATGCAGAATATGATATGTCCGGACAACTGACAGAAGGCACAATTAAAAAATCATGTCAACACATACCTCGATTTATGTTTCAATCATCTTGATTTAATCATTCGTTACAAGAATTATCTTGTTGAGGTTTCATTTTTCACTACTTGAATCATTTCAGAAAAAAAACTTCTGTGTGAATAATGAAGCATGCTGATGAGTTTGATTTGGTTTGTAGAATTTTCATCAGAAATTTTCACAAATAATCGAATATTTCGAAAATGATCGAAGATAAAGGTAAGGTTACTTCTGAAAAATATAGCAAAATATTTTATGCGTTGCGAATAATAAAATACAGCATATTCCATTTGAAAAAATCAAGAAATGATGTTTTCAAAATTATAATATGCAATAATTTTTAGAGTCACTCGTGTATAAAATGAGGATAATCTATTTCAAATCATCAATAAAGCTATCCTTGGGAATAAGAAAACGAAAGGAAAAATTATTCATCCTCTCTGTGCGAAGGAGCATGCGATGATGTGAGAGCCTATTTTCATGAATTCTTACGGAAAAAAAATATTGTGACGAAACTACTCACCAAAAAATATTAATAATTAAAGACATTATAGCAGAGTTTACGCCGCTCCTGAATCTTGAACAAAAAAGTGGTCTTCTAATTGGGAAAAACCACCCAAGATTTTTCTATAGAAAATAGGGACATCCTGTTTACTGCAAAATAAATTGCTGAAGTAGATTCTTACTTTCTACATAGAATACCGTTCCGGAAGACAATGTCGGACAGATGTCGTCCTTCAAGTACCTAGCCACGAGTATAAATGATCGGTGAGACATAAAAAAGGAAATCAGATCACAAACCGTGCAGACTAGAAAAACTTTCATAAACATGAAAAATTTCTACACCAGAACATACATCAACCTGGAACTCAAAATGCGGATGATAAGATGTTATATGTTCTCGGATTTATTATCCGGATGTGAGTCTTGGACCCTTGATCTGGGTATGGAGAGACGCATTGATGCTTTTGTGATGTACCTTGACAGAAGAATACTAAAAAGACCATGGACACACAGAGAAACGAACATTGAACAAGGAAAAAGAACTTTTGTATAATGGAAAAAAACGAAGATATTGTACCTGGGTCACGTTATGAGAAGCGAGTAATACGAAAGATTAAGACTTTATAGAAGGAAACGTCCTGGGAGAGAGATCGGATGGAAAGCGTCAGAACTCCTGATTAAAGAACCTTCGTAGGTGGATTAGTTGCACATCAACAGATATTTTTCGCTCAGCAGTCTCTTGAATTCAAATAGCCATCTGTATCGCCTTCCGGACATTGAGAAATATAAGATTCAAAAAATAGTATCATTATGAACTTTCAACACACAGAAAGTTTAAACAGAACGAAAGTTTGTAATCCAATAAAATATTGCCATATCCTCTTTGTCAAGAAAGACTGATTGCAGCGGAAAAAGCTGAGTCTCGTCAAGTTTTGATTGGAAGGGTACCAATTTCTTACATTCTTCAGAGCATGTTTATCATCTGCTCACCCTCAGCAGCTCATAAATTGAAATTCATTATAGGAAAAGTGGTTGGAGTGATATATTTGGAATAGTCCTTTGATTTTCTGTTCAGGAATTTTATCTTTACGAACGTTTAATGCTATACAAACAGTCCAAACACAACAAGAGTTTGTTTTTCTACGAAAAATTGAAATCAGAGTTGTCAACATGACCTCATCTATTCAATGATACAATTCTAATTCTCTGTTATCATTGTCAAGTGACGATTTTTATACTCAGCACCTCCAAGTTTCTTATTCTCAAGGAAATGTAATAATTTGAGATATTGGTGACAATCACTGCTTTGTAGAGAACGGACAATTTTTTCTTACTTCTATTTCAATGAGAATGTTTCAGCTAATAGGTCATTTACATTATGTTGATACAATTCTGTATCCAGAGCTACATTACAATATTGGTACTTATGTAAGTGTATTGTGGTTTATTTTTTTAACGAACTACAGTGGGATATTGATGTTGTCTCCATTAGTTCTCAGTTATTCTGTCATGCTGTCTGTTAGGTTCAATGTTTTTCTTTCGTCACTAAATTTATGGCAGTTAAGGATAAGATGATGTACTGTATTAGGGATGCGACAAGTATCGCATATGGGGGGATCTTCACGTTTTAGGTGATTTGAGTGACTAACAGCTGTGTGACCGAATCGGAGACTGCGTATTAGGATTTTGTTGTTGTCGGGTTTGGTTCTAGACAGGCTTTTGTGATGCTTCTTCGATCTCTCTCAATTTTCCATCTCTTTTTGACCATTTAGTTTGCCATGCTTTGTACATGATTGTGCTAAGGTAGATCCGAAGATCGTTATCAGTTTGGATGAAGTCTGTGATATGACCTAATAGCGCTGCCTTTTTTACATATTGATCGACATCTTCATTATTTTCTAAACCTACATGTGATGGAATCGATAGGATATTTATGTTTGTTTGGCTAGCAGTAAGATATTAAGTTGTTCGTAGGATTTCAACGACGATAGGATTTTTCATATCAATATTTTGTAAAGATATTATGGCTGATAGTGTGTCAGAACAAATGAGTATTTTTGTTTGTCTTGCATCAACTGAATTGCTTTTAGTATAGCGAAGAGTATGCAGTGTATATTTCCTGTACTTTGTATTTAGTTACAGTCTTGTCGTATCGCTCATCCGAGCGCATTTGAACAATAAAGCTCCAGGTCTCGAAAGTAGATCATAAACTAATTAAAAACCTACCAAAAAAGGGCATAGTTCAGCTTATGTATATCATAAATGCCATTCTCAAACATCAACACTGGCCAAACATCTGGAAAACAGCAATCGTCATTCCTATACCCAAACCAGGTAAAGACCCTAAAAGTTTTAGGAATTACCGACCTATAAGCCTGTTATCTGCGTAAGTAAATTATGCGAGAAAGTTATACTTGACAGACTGAACAAGTTTATCACGAAATTGAAATTGAAAGACACATTTCAGTTCGGATTTAAATCGAAACACAACACTACCCAGCAAATTGTGAGAATTGTGACAGATGTAACGAAAAACTTCAACGCAGATAGAAATACTGTCATGGTACTTATAGATTTAGAGAAAGCCTTCGATAGAGTTTGGATCCATGGCCTTATATACAAAATGATGAAAAGTAAATTCCCTAATTTCATGATCAAATTGATATACTCATACTTAACTGATCGTAAAATGTTCGTAAAATCAATAACAGTAGTTCAACCATAAGACATATAAAAGCAGGTGTACCCCAAGGCTCTGTACTTGGACCAAAACTTTTAATATTTTCATACATGATATTCCACAATTCCCGAACACTAAAATAGCTTTATTCGCTGACGACACGGCAATTTATGCTCATTCTTTTCCGCTCAAGCCGCTAACTCACTAATCAAACATCATTTAATAAAAATTCAAGAATATTACGATACCTGGAAAATCCAAATGAATAAAACCAAAACAGAGCAGATAATTTTACTCGAAAATTCACTAATAATAAGATATTAACTCCGATTATCATAGACAAGCATAAAATAGTTCCTAGCGAATCGGTCAAGTATTTAGGTGTTGAACTAGACAGCAGACTGAATTATAAAAGACATGTGAAAAATACCTTAAGGAAGGCATATGGGGTTACGAAGAAATTATATCCCTTATTAAATGCAAGAAGTGATTTAAGCAAGAAAAATAAAAACTTCTTTTCACTTCAATAATAAGACCGATCATTACTTATGCTGCTCCTGTATGGTGTGGGTTAAGTCGTCCTGTCTTACGTCCTCTTGAAGTATTTCAGAATAAAATTCTGAGACTAATAACTAAGATGGACAGATTTACAAGAATAGACTTGTTACATGAGGAAGCACGAATAGAACCACTCGAGACTATATAGATAACATTTCGAATAAATTCTACAAAAACCAGCTTAATGTTAACGAATTGACCAGATCAATTACCGATATCAGAGCAAACGATTCTCTAAAGCTTAAGCATAGTATTCCATATCAAACGCTGCCAATTTTTCAGGAAAGACTTTAAATAGAAAGAGCAAACGCAGAAATCATTTAATCGTGGTTCAAATATAACATACTGATGTATGACGCATGTTTTGAAGCAGGTTTTGAGGATAGTTTCCTGTATACTCTACGACAAACCTCTGTTAGTACTAAAATCAATGACTAGAACTCCAAAGTGTTAATTATTTAAAGGCATAACATGTAATTAAAGTATACTCATAGGAGCATATAACTAAATTGCATAAATGTCAAAAATACGATAAGTGTAGTAAAACCGTAAGGTAGGAACTGCAAACCATGTACTAATGAATAGATAGATAAAATATATATTTAGCATAGTAATTTTTCTTAGTTATTGTACATTTTATGTAATAAATTGTATTTGTATATATTCTTGTATATAAAATTTTGTTGAGTTGAGTCTATTTCTGAACTGTCTGTATAATAGATCGTATGTTCATTTTATCATATTTTGTCAGTTTGATGTCGATTCTGGGTGTTTGAAATTTCTATGGTGATATGTGGGAACTGTTCGGCAATGGAATGTTTTCTTAATACCTGTTATTATATGGTATCATCAATACCGTTGAATATGCGATATGATTCTTTCTGGCAGATATGTTTGACGTGTTTCGATGCTGGTGTTCTCGCCTGAGATTCAATAGCGGTTCGTTTGCCTCTCTAAGCATACTTTCCACTGGACTTCTTATTTCCGCTTAGTGTATTGTGCCTGATATTTTCAGGTCTGTATTGCACACTGCTCCATAAACTATAGTCCAGTATAGTTTCATGAGGGTTTTCTCTTGCGCCACCCTCGTTTGTGCATAAGGTATAAGGTTCAGTCTTCTTATACATTTCGTTTCAAGATAGTTCAGGTGTGGCCTCCATGTGAGTCTACTGTCTAGCATCATACACAGAAAATTGTGCTGGTCTACTTGTCCTAAATTTTCTTATCATACATTTTACTTGGTTGTAGGATTGTTGGGACTCTTCTTCGCGAGAATATCATTGTACAAATTTTGGAGGCCGAAAAAATTGAACTAATGGATTCTGACCAAAGTTAGATTTGATTCACAGCTGTTTGCATTTGTTTTTGTATGGGATCGATATTTTCTCTCTACAGATAAGGCATAGATCATCAGCGAACTTCATGCATTTGATAGGTTGTTTAGTTGTATTTGGTGCATCCACAATGAATAAAGTTGGACTCCACACTGATCCCTGTGAAGCTCTGTTTTATTGTAGCATAGCGGCCATATTCCCTATTCAAAATTTTTATCTTCACCTATTATTTTATGTACTTTAAAATTCAATCTGGAATTAAGTGCAATATTATTCAAGTACTATGAGTGGCGGCTTGTGAATCAGGCACTGGGTATTTTAATAAAATTTTATAGGAACAGAAAGCATAATAATATTAATTTAAAATTTAATTCTAACATAACTGATCTTCTAATTGTTTTTCTTATCTAATCCTTTTTCAATTAAATGGAAAGGAGAAGTAAAAAGTGATAATTTACTATATTTTCCTTGATTTACTTTGTACAGGTTATCTCAAATTCGTTGTCTTTGAATAGTAACTTGGCTGGTAAAGATAGAATGCAATTTCTGGCAAATTATGTTACTTTTCAACGAAACATGAGGAAATTTTTCTTAGCCCGTTTTGTTTTCAGCTACATGGTAATTTTCGAAATTTAAAATTTTTCTGCCACATGTTGTTTCATAATTATTCTGCGACATTACTCAAAATAAAACAGTGATCGGCAAAGATTTGTTTCAAGGTTTCATATCCCAAACTTTTAGAATTTTTGAAAGGTAACTCTTATAAACATACTAAAGACTCATTAGACTTTTTCTACTTGAAAAATGCGATTGTTTCATTGAAACTATGATTGACATATTATGATTCTCATAAACTTGAGCTTTCAAATTATAAAAACAGTCAAAACACAACAAAAATTTGTTTTCCCACAAAAATTTGAAAACGCTAAAAATCATATTAGGTTCTCAAAATGACCTCATCTATTCAATGATACAATTCTTATTCTTTGTTATCATTTTCAAGTGACGATTCTTGTCCTCAGCCTTTCCAAATTTTCAATTCTCGAGTGAATGTAATAATTTGTCTTCCATCGCGTTCGTCAAGACCTTAAAAAGTTTTTATAATAGTCTGGACAAGAGGAAAAAATTATGTATTAATTTGCGTTGCCCTATTTCGACATTTCTGAATTCTTTCAGCTTCAATTGCAAATTATGCATTCATTCTTGAAGCACACTCTGTGTATGTTTATAGGAGTATTGAAGGGTCATGATACCTATTACATTTCAGTATCGATCAGGAATATATAACACCAACTAGACTAACGTTGATTTATTCATGCGATTTCCATTTGAAAAGTAAAGGTGGATTTTAAGGAATGAGAAAGTTTCTTGCTATAAATCTTGAACTAAATATACTTCCGCGAATATAAAGTATTCCCTTCGTCTACAGTAACATATATTTCGAAACTCTGGTCTGGAGTCATTTTAAGATTGATATTGAACTAAATCCGTTATTTCCAAGGGTCGTTTTTTGATGTTTACCATTTCTTCATCAGTTGCTCTTATTGATTTCCTAAGAGATCACTTATCGTAGTTGGGATTAAGTGCTCAAAACTCATTGAAGGATAATGGTGACAATTATTGACGATATATCGGCTTTTACAATTGTTGAACTATTTCAATTAAATAAAAACCGAATTGCATCTTGAATCATATTTCAGAGATTTGAAGCATTTACGCTGATATTTCGTTTCCGGAAATACCTTCTCTTTGTCTTCTCGAATGGTAACCCTATATTTCCATATTTTTCTTCCGTGTACTTATTCAATTTTGAGTACCTACTGCGACGTTCCACTTAACAAGATGTATTTCCGAGGATGATGGAATTCCGAAGGAAAACTCATTTCTTCAATTCATCGATGTAATTCGTAGAATGTGCGACTGTTTAATGATATTTTTCTGTTCTAGAAAGTGTTTTGGTTATTATTTCAGTCCGGATCACTCACATTATTTCGTATTTTGCTTAAAATAGACTGAAATTGTAACATAAGGTTCTATTGAATCGTGATGTAAGCTCTGTTGAGGAATACCATTGAATTATAGAAAAATCTTCATGGAATTATAATGAATGTCATTCGCAATTATGACAAATTAGGTATCAAACCCATAATTTTTGTTGTTGTTTGTTTCGAGTATTTTTCAAGGAGAATTAATGAGTGAAGAGACTGTAAGTCAAGTGTTACAGACATGATGCAAGTTTATATCTTTTTTCTAACAGAAATAGTGCTCGAGCATCCCTTCTCTATGCGCGATGAACTAGAGCCTAGCAAGTTTCCTGGCTTAAAAAAACTACGCTTCTTTCAAAAAACTGAAATCTCTCTAAAGGAAGATTAATGAAGACACAAAACTGTAAGTCTTGATGAGTATAAAAGGAAATCGACAAACATATCCCGATAAATTTCTGCTGAAACTGACGACTGTTCAATCTGCTTTACAAAAACGCGAATACAAGCCTAGTTTTTCAAGAAGTTCAAGCTTTTGAAGATTATGACAGTATTAGTTTTTTTTTGAATTTGAAGGAAGATCGAGGCTGGCACGGGAGTTATCCGCGGATATCCATCTAGACCTTCCGGGTTTGGACTGTCGTTAGACATAAGTCCAGAAGGATAATTGTCTATACCATACATTTTATGGTGAAACTTTGACTGTTAAGTTTTTAAATACACACACAACCTCTGAGAAATCCAACCGACCCGTGTTTGCTCATAAATTAATATAAGATTTCTTTATAAATATGTATATATTTTCCGTTGGGGTTGTTGAGTGCGAAAATCTGTTCAGCCTGATATGGCTGATGGAGTTCGGTGATTTCACTCAAGGTTAAGCATAGCAGTTGAATATTTCGAGTAATTACATTGAAACAGAAGGTGGTTTAAGGCTTTTATTTCTCCATATGAGCAATTTCATTCTGTGAAGATATTTCGAAAAGAGAGCGTGATCCCTTCTCCTTCTAGAGATAGTACGAATAAAATCTCGTTTGAAATTCCTAATGGGATCAAACTTGTCTACTCTTCATCAAAGATGTTATCCAACCATTACGAATGTGGCGGGGGTGGTGTTGAATTGATTCATAGAACTGTCCGCTTGGGTTTGATTTAAAGGTTTCTTTCCATCTTGAAGTTGCGAGGTGTATAAAGAGGGGGACAAAATCGTTGCAGATGGCTGAAAGAAGGTGAATGGGGTCGAGAAATGCCGCTTTTTTGGCCAAGAAATCAACATTTTCATTGCCCACTATTCCTGAATGGGCCTTAGCCCAGAGAAACTCCATCGTACAGCCTAATGCAAATAGCCTGGACAACGCTTCTAATATATCTTTATGAGTCAGACTGAAGTTTGTGTTATATTTCAATTTCTTCAAGCTCATCAGGCTGCTCAGGCTATCTGATATTATTTTTTGAGGAAAATGTATCGATGTTTGGTAGAATGTAATCTAATGCTCTACATAGAGCTAGAAGTTCTGCCGAGAAAATAGATAAGTTATTGCTGAATCGAAACATTGAAGGAGAGGTGTGTTAGGAATCGAAAATAGCACAACCGACGTTATTATCTTGTTTGGAGACGTATGTGTGTACAGGCGATGAAAATTTTTGAAGCGTGAGTCTGTCAGTCGGTAAATCGGCATTTGCCGTCATTTCTCCGGAACATGAATATTTTCTACATCTCGCAATTTGAAGAAATTCGTTTTGTACATGACTAGTTTATCCGATGTGGTCATCCTTTCCTTATATTCCATTAATAGGTCGTAATTCGCTATCAAGGGTGGATCTCTATTTTGATGTGAGTGTTAGAATATATAAGCTGTGAATCTTGATCATAAGTGGAGAAGGAAAGGCGTGTTTTATCGAGTCAGCAAATCTCTGCGTTGTTTGAGAGGCATTTCATTTGATTCTGCGAGTACGATATCATTAGGTGTGCTTCTGAGATAGCCGAAACAGATTTTCAGCGCCTTGTGTTGTAGAGTGTCCAACTTTTAAAGCCAAGTGTCTGCTGCTGATCCGTAGAAGATATAACCATAGTCAATAACTGATCTTACGAATGATCGATAAAAAATAAGGGCGATGAGTTGGTCGGCTCCCCTTTTGTTATGACAGATGAATCTCAGTAATTGAATGTTCTTTTCTGCACGGTTGAGAGTGTTCAAGATGTGATCTTTCCAACTTGACTTGTGATCTAACGTTATTCCCATAAATTTCACGGAAGTCTTGTGAGGAAGTGACAATTCCCCAAACTTCAAGTTATCTGGTAGTTGGGTGCGTTTCCTAGTGTACAAACCGATGACGTAGACGGTGACATCTTTTGACCATGTGTGTTCGGGAATTGGTTGAATTCTCTGATCGCAGTATCTAGGATCTGTTGAACTTCAGTTAGGTCTTTGTTTGAGCAGTATATGCAAATATCTCCTACAAATTGCAGAGCTTTCTCTGCTGGGTTAGAGAAGGTAGTCTCCAACTTGTGGTACAATATTATATATAAAAGAGGTGACAAAATACTGCCTTGGGGTAATCCCATGTTCGACACAAAGGAAGCCTGAACAGACTTTGTGGCCAGAATATATGCTGTTAAACATTGAAATTGATTTGACTCAGTATGTAAGGCAATCAACCTGACCAGTCATGATAAAGTATACTAAGATCGACTGCCTACTGATGAAGTTTAAAAGAGGTATTAATTAAGTTTTCCATATGCAAGTTGAAAATGAGTTTCGAATGGAGAATACCTAAGTTACTGTCTCCATCAACTCTTTTTCAAAGAACATGTGTCAATATGGTATGGATGCTTTACAACATTTCGATTGCGGGTAAAAGACATAACTTGGCATTTGTCGCCATTCAAGTTTATCCTGTTCTTCTTGCAACAAACAATCAGTTCTTCCAAGTCTAAGCAGTCTATCTCATCCCTAACCGACAGAAATAGTTTGAGATCATCTGCAAATTATATATTTTTGCTACGTACAAGGCATTTTGATATCGTTAGTATAAATGTTGATTAAAGTAGGCCCCAAGTGGGAACCTTGTGGTATACCGGTAACTAATCAAATAGACAGGATTCAACGACTTGACTAAATACATATTGTCTTCTACCACTCAGGTAAGACCTGAGCCATCTCAGAAGCGCCTATTCGAACCCAAAATTGGGCATATTTTGCAGCAGAATGAGATGATCGATCTTATCGAAGGATTCACAAAAATCGGTGTAGAGGGCATTCACCTGAACCTGATTATCGAGGTGCTCATATAAAAAGTGAACGTATCAAATTGAACTTTTCTACTGACTTCCTAACCATGAATCCGTGCTGTTCAGATATTAAGTTACTTTAAACAATTGAGTAGATATTTGCATATGAGAGATTCAAACATAACATAAGCATAGTGGATAATAATTTCCAGCCTAGATAAGTGTGAACGTCTGGTACGCAATTTATCGCTGATGTATTCATTGATGAAACTTGAATCAGAACAAATATGATGAAAGTCTTATTCGAATATGATCAGATTTCCTCGATGATCTTACTCCAGTAGAACGGAGAAAAATCTGCTTCCAACAAGATGGTGCTGCTGTTTCCATTGCAGCTTCCAATGTGAACTGACTGAACAATCTTTTGGTGATCAATGGAGAATGATAAATGGTCTTGTGGTAGCAACTCGCTACCCAGCTTTGTCCCATTTTCATTTTTGACTCTGAAGTTACTTGCAGGTTTTAACTTATTATGGTGGATCTTATTCCATCAGTTCTGCCGAAAGTTCTACTAGATGAGCTCGATGAGTTGCCAGATTTGATGCAGATGGATTTGTTTATTACCATCACTTGTCATGGCATCTCATATGTGCTGAATCCAGAGATCAGAACTTCAGTCACCATCACATAACTGGCGAGTAAGTCGTGATTGGACAAATAGACATCAGTGCGTGTATTTAAAGATAAGACATCTAAACTACCAGGGATCCACCGTTGAAAGTGACAGTTTCCGCAGTGTAGCACTGCGCAAAATTTTCGTTTGCTCGTCTGAAAATCTTGTGCCACGATCAATACTGAATAACTTATATCTCCTAATATTTTCTCTATAAAGTGAAAGGAAACTTTTTCTAACAGCTATCGCAAGCTAACAGAGTTTCGATGAAGAAGGAAAAAGCTAAGGTTGCTTCAAAGTTCGGATACATGGGAGGGTTTTCTTACTTTCTAGGCAAAGCTTCAGCACAGATAGTGACAAGGATGGTAAGTTCAGATATCAACGGTGCAACATGAGACTGGAGAACAATCCCTAGTAAAATACAAATTCATTGTATGACCACACGCTTGGTATGGATACCGACATAACCGACTGGGCGCGGAGATACTGGAAGTGATTGGTCTGTCGAAGATACCCTCTAGTTATATCAGGGACTTGTTTGTAAGGCAATCCTTACAGCAGGGGATATAGTTACAACTAAGGGGAACACAAAAAGCCGTTGGCCCAGGTGTCGATATTCATGGCTGATCTCTTGATATAATCTCTACTATAAGCAGAATATTTGGCCCTTTTAGAAGGAAATTCCAATTATTATTCAAAATTGTCTCCATGCATATTTCGACCACAACTTGCTCTTGCGCAATGCTTGAAATTGCGTTCTCCAAAACAGCATCCATATAAGAACTGATTATTGAAATACATTCATCGAAGCTATTTTATTCGACGACAAAATGCTTGAGTAGTTCAGCAATTGAGCAACTGTGAATATATTTCCTTCTTAGTCGTATCTATCACCATTTAAATGAGATATTCTAGATTAAGAAAGCTGAATAATAGAGTTTTTATTTCTTTGATCTTCCCCCGTTTTTCCATGAAAATAAAAGACAACGTTCTCTCTCAATTAATTTTGTTGAATGTGTGAAGATGCTGAGAGAATTTTATAGCCACAGTTGCATCAGAGGATAATAGGGCGAATTGTACGGAAAATTGCGCGACATTGATGGGTTCATTAATCATTTCGTAAGTGCAGGTTTTTGAAACTTAAATTGGAGAAAACTGTCCATATTTTCATGTCTGAGAATAGAGCTGCTATTGATCGAGTTTTTCTTCCTTTATATGTACAGGATGATCAGATTTCGACGTTTTAGTACCGCAGACCTTCCCCTTGTTCTTTTTACGTGAAGAATTTATTAGTTGTCGAACTATTCGGAAATTTCGAAAATTTGTTTAAATCAGTATATTGCCCATATCTCGGTTTTTAGGTTAGGTTAGGTTAGGAATGTTTTGACATTCACAGGCACATGTTAACATACAATTGAACTACATGCGGAATTTTATTCTTTGTCCAACTGTTTTTGAGTTATAACAGCAACTTGTTTTTCTTAGTATGTTCCATAGGTACCTTTGATTTCCTTAAATATTCATTGATTAGGGAAATATAACTTCTCCAAAAATATATATCACAAGTGCACTCAAGTTTTTCATCTAATTTTATTTATCAATGTCCATTCGCAAAAGTTACATGGAATGATTGAAGCAGCTGAAGTATGTTCTGTGCTCTCATTAAGACAGTTCGAAAATAAATTTTTTTTAATGTCAATTCAGATAAATTATTCGATGTTTTTTCATAAAGTTACAACTATTGTGTGAATGTAACATTGCTTGAAATACGATCTAAGGAAGCAGCTTCTGCAGCATCACCAACATGATTATTTTTAGTATAACATTCAGTCATTTTCTTCTATTCAGAATATTTTACATGGAAAATTCGGTTGCGGTTTCGTATACGGCCGAACACAAATTTGAATATTTTTAAGTTTTTTTAGCGTAAAGAGACCCCTTGAAGTCGAAAATGACAATGGTTTTAGGCGAATTAACCGTTCAATAAAAAATTCTTAAATATTTTCGAACATTTAAACGAACATTTATCGCTATATGAGAGGTGTACTTAGGTTTATTTGAGTTAATTGAGAAGAATATAAATTTTGAGTCATATAAGAATAAAAAATATGAAAACAATATATCCCAATTCACAAAATATTGAAAATATTGGTTATTTATCTCACTCATAAGACTATGTAAACAAATAGTCATCTATGTTTAAGTTTTATAGAACTCGGTGAATTCTGTTAGGAAATGATAGGTATATTAATAATTCGTCAGAGTTGTCAGATTGAAAAATTTGTCCGGAATAACACAGGAAAAAATTGTTGGAAGAAACATATTTTAATAAATACTCTAACCTGTGATTTTGGGTAAAAGTTTGGAACTGTTAGAATACTCAGAATTCAATGAAAATGTTATTACTCACTAATCTTTAGGTTAAATCTCTCAAACTAACCTGACATTACCATGTTCTATAGCAAAACGCAACCTAACCTAACAACCTGCGAGGAGTGTGGGACACAACCACTAAACTTAACCTCCCTCTCCCCTGCCTGCAGTATCCGTATTTGCCCATCGCAGAACTAACTAGGCCGATATGGCCTTTCTATTTCTACGAGGAGAATCTCATCTACGATACATTCTCTTTATGATATTCTCGGTCCTTTATCTCCTTCCGTTCCATCGCGTTGATTATCACGCTGAAACCCTCCGTCCATTTCTGCTCATCTCAGAGCATTTCGGAGACCATTTCCTGGTACTCCCTAATACCACCAGAGATATAATTTAGCTTTCCTTTTCAGAGACCCATTTAGTGCAGCTTGACACCCTGCGTTGGACACTATCCAACACGCCACACGTGTAGCACCCATCGTCTTCGGTTTTGCCGATTCTGTGGTGAAATACTGGTCCCTTATCCAGGACTATCCCTAGGTAGTTGACCCTATTTCTCGCTATAAATTCCTGCCTCCACAGTTCGCCCGCTGACCTCGGTCCATTCAATAATCCCATCCCGGTCTTTCTAACCGCAATCTCCAGCCTGTTATCTGTCATTAACCCTTTTATCAGGTCCGTGGCCCTGTTAATCTTACTTTGGGTACCTCCTTACCTAACCTAATATACCTAATCTTACCTAACCATGTTGTACAGCAAAGTGCAACCCATCTTCTTTTGCTTTGTAAATTTGTAAATGAATTAGTTATTGTAAAACGAAATCATATTACTTACTCAAAAATTAGATATAATAATTTTCGAATTTCAATATTCCACTAAGAATTCTTTGAAATTTTGAACAATTATTACAATCTGACAATGGCGCAACTCTGTGACTCCGATCTACATATCGATCAGTACCAAAGATCATTTATGTTTTATGAAATTTTAAAGTTTATTCAGATAATTCTAGGAGTGGTAAGATAAACACGTATTAACATTGCGTTTTGAATGGATATTATAATAATAATAATACAGTGCATGAGGGATGGCGAAACATACAAATATCTAGGGTACCAACAAGCCAGATTGCTAGACCAAAAACAATTAAAGTAGAAGATTCGTTCAGAATACAGTCAGCGTCTGAAGACTGTGCTGAAATCAATGTTGAACTCGGGGAATCTAGTCAAGGCAATTAATACCTACGCCATTCCAGTAATGCGTTACTCATTTGGAATAATCAGATGGACTAAGACAGAACTGGATGATATTCAAAGGCAGACCCGAACGATTATGACAAAGTACAACAATCATCATCCAAAATCGTCTGTGATACGAACAAGTTCGAAGCGGAAAGAAGGAGGACGCGGATTAATAGATGTTGCAATTAACACACCGAACAGATAAAAAATCTCAGGGAATTCTTCTCTGCAAAAGCTCTCACTTCTGACCTCCATAGAGTGATATCCTTGGCTGATAAGGGATAAACACCTCTAAATCTTGCTACCAGAGATGACCTGCTGAATCTACCGTTCCTATCAGATACTGAAAAACTAGAGCAATGGTCAAGAAAGGAATTGGATGGACGACATCACCATGAGACTAATCAACCACACATCAACAAAGAAGCCTCCAACAAATGGCTGATGAAAGGAGAATTATTCAGGAAACAGAAGGACTCCTTAACGCCATTCAAGACCAAGTGATAGCTACAAACAACTACAAAAAAATTATTATTAAGGACGAAACATTACAAACAGATAAGTGCAGAAAATGCCATATAAAATCGGAGACTATACAGCATATTACGTCCGGTTGCGAGCAACTGGCCAATACGGACTATCTTCACAGGCATAATCAAGTGTGCAACATTTTCCATCTGAAACTTGCACACAAGTATGGACTTCTGAATATCTCCCAGCCATATTACAAGTATCAACCGGCGCCCGCATTGGAAAATGACTCTATCAGATTATACTACGATAGGCCTTTTAGCACTGACAGAATGGTGACGAATAATAGGCGGGACATAGTGGTGTATGATAAGTGGGCCAGAAAAGCAATGCTGGTGGATGTCGCCATACCGAATAATAACAACGTGCTGGATGAGTTCCAGGAGAAAAAGTCCAAATACACAGACCTTGCTATTGAGATCAAGCAGATGTGGCACCTCGAAAAAATAGATATTTTTCCTGTCATCTTATCCTCGACTAGGTTAATACCCAAAACTTTGCATGATAGCCTTAAGAAATTATAATTGCATAAGAATACTTATATAGAAATGCGAAAAGTTGTAATTCTCAATACATTTAGGATAGTTAGGAAATTTTTGTCAAGTATATTGTAATCGAGCCTATTCACTTTGATTGCTGAATATTGGAAAGATAAATTATATCCAGCTAACAGCTGAGATAGTGCATAAGTCTACGATGATAAATATTAATAATAATAGTTTAATTCTTATATTAGAAATTAGATCTTTTAGAAGAATTGCTCCAAACAATCGTATACCATTTTTATATGCAGATAAATGGCAGCCAAAAAGTAACTTTATTCGAAATTAATTTCTCGTTTTTTCAGAAACGGTACATTTCCCGAAAAAAAAGTTTGTTTACTCATATTTTACTATAAATTGTTCACTTTCTCGTTCTGCCATTTACGGAACTCTAGCCGAAAATTTTATTTGTCTTACTGAAGTCTATAAATTTATTTGACCAATTTTTTTTTTCTTTGCAGGTATGTACACATATCTACACAAATGATACTCAATTGGAAAAAACGGTGAGTAATAACTTTCCACTAAAATCGGAATAAATAATCGTTATTCCGGTTGCTTCCATAAAATTGATTTAATTTTGATAGTTTTCTAGAACCAGTAGGAGGTTGTGCATAGTGTTTCATTTGTCTTCGTAACTTATTTATGAAGACAACATTTTTCCTGGCGTCTTTAGCTAGTTTTTTATGGAGAAAATCTCACGAATTTGGGTAACCAGGATGCTGGTTTTTGATGTCACGTTGTCACGTCAGCTACTCTTACCTTGCGCTAATTAATCTTAATATTTGGAAACTGAAGATATTATCGATTTTTTAGACTAAAAGTTTCTTTTTCAAACACTCAATAATAATAATGAAGAAGTCCCGCGCGGCCTATTGTTTTAATACTATTGTGTCCAAAAAGTAAGGTGACATTTGAATTTAAACTGCATGCGTAAAGGAATTTGGAGTTGTTCTCTCATTTTTAGGTTGGTAGAACAGTCTCTGATATCTGTGCCTAGGGCTGCAATCTCTAATACCTGCCCTCCAGGACCATCAGCGTAAGTTCCCCGGATTTTGGAGCTTTCACTCCGGACATTTTAATACTTTTTTCATTCACTCACATCTTGATTAATATATATTTTACTCTGTACTCGATAGAAAAGACTCTAATTTTAAGCCTCTTTGTTGCATGGAATAGTGTGTTCAATCGTTCTTGTGGCGACATGTTCGTAATTTTGCTTTATTTTTAACCTACCTAGTTTACGTATTGTATCAAAAATAAGCAAACCGAATTATTATTAAATGAAAACCTGTTTAACTTTTTATTTTTCAATACAATTTACAATTTCTATTTTAAAACAACTTAAATCTTAAATCAAATTCAGAAAATTATAATAACTCATAATAAGGAACAATTTTATTAGCTTCACTTGTTTATTGCTTTATATTTCAAGAAAGAAAACACAATTTATCGTGTTGTGATCTATGTAACTAAATTAAATCAATATTGAAACCAAATAAAACTATACTTCTGAATTATTTGATAACTTTTAAAGTAATAACATTGAAATGTCTTCAAATTTTAAACTTAAATTACTACATTATTAATTTGAACTTTTGGCAACACTTAATGTATCCAAATAAATGAATACTGAAACAAATACTGTAGTTCTTTATGGAACTAACAAAATTAAATCAGTCTTTAATTTGTATTTATTTATGTCAAATAATGATGCTCTTATTGTCTTGGTAATTCTTAAAGTATTTCTAATTAGGTATATCAAAATATCCTAAAATTTTGAAAAAGACTAGAATAGAATACTGCTTTGTATATAAATGATAGAATTATCAGCTAATTCCATTACATTCATATATACAAATAAATAAAATATGAAATAAGATTCTGAGCAGTATAAACTGAGGAGAATACCTATGACTCTACCTCATTATTTTTTTCGTAAAGAAGCATACAAAGGACATCACAAGATTTCATGAATGTTATCTTCTAAAATTGTTCAAATGAATAGTTCTTCAGACCTAAAATCTCAATATTTTTGTGAAGATTCCTACGAATAACACCTGTTGTAGAAATAATAATCGGTAGAATAAATATTTTTTCATTTTCCACATTTTTCAATCTCATCGGCAACCATCGTACATTTAGAAATTTTTTCATTGTATTTATTTTTTTATTATGTGTGTTAGGTATAGCAATATAAATTATATGTGTTATTCGATTCTGTTCATCCGTAAGAATGATATCTGGCCTACTGTGATTTACAGCTCTGTTGCATAGAATTGTTTTATCAAATTAAAGTTTATATTTCTCGTTCACAAATAATCTGAGGTTCATATCTGTAACATTTTTTTCTTTTGGAAATGAGGTCATGTTTTATTCCTCAATTAAAATGAATAATATTAACGACGGCATTATGTCTTTCTAAATAGTCTGTTGAGGCAAGTACTGAGCAAGATGATAATATATGAAAAACTGTTTCTGAAGAACAAAAACATCTGGGGCAAGAATCATCTATATTTTGTTTGATGATGTGTTTTCTATAATTTTTTGTGAGAACAACCTGATCTTGGATCGCAATTGCCAAGCCTTCTGTTTCAGCGAACAATTCTCCAGATACTAACCATCTATTTGATGCGATTTCATCAATATAATTAATATAGTCATTTTGTGTAATTTCTTCTGCATCCAACTTGTCTTTTAGAATTATTATCAAATATATCAAAATTTACCTTCTGCATTGTCCAGTTCAGAGGTGTAAGATTATAATCTTAAGTATCAACAATATCATGTAATATTTAGACTTCTCTGTTTATCATGAAAATGGAAACGTATATATATATATATATATATATATATATATATATATATATATATATATATATATATATATATATATATATATATATATGACACTTTGGCATCGTCGCGGCATGCTCAATATTGAATTGTTTATTACATTTTGGCCTAAGTCATTCCAAGCCCCTGAACTTCTAATCGAAGCTCCTGTTCATGATGGAACACGTTTTGACGCAGGAGATTTCTTTTTAGGGTGTCCCACACATGCTCGATGGGATTCAGATCTGGTGAGCAGGATGGCCACGGTAGAAGATCGATATCATTCTCTTCAAGAACGTTCAAGACAACTCTTGCACGATAAGGAGGGGCATTATCTTGTTGGAAAGTGGATTTCGACCCATTGTTCAGAGATTCGGTACCACTACAGGTAAAACTATCTCATTCGCTTAAAAATTTCCCGTGAGGTTGTTCTGTATGAAAACGAGGTCAGCTCTTCCACCAAAGTGTGTGTATATCTCCCCAAAACATCACTGATCCGCCTCCCTGTCTTACAACTTCTCGAGCATCCATGACGGTTTTGCTTTCCAGGTTCCCTTCATATTCCTCCCGAATCAGGATAATAACTAAATCTAGATTCATCACTGAAGAGAACTGTGGCCCACCTCTCTTGATCCCAGTTTACGTGTTCTCGTCACCAAGCTAAACGAGCAGCGCGATTTTCATGGGTCAGTTGTGGAACTCTTAAAGGATATCTGGAGTGGAGTTGACCTTCGTGCAGTCGATTTTTCACAGTTTGGTCAGAAATTTGTACATTATGAACTCGTGATAGCTCTGGAGCTAATTGAGATGCTGTGGTAGTACGATCTCTTCTGGCTTGTCAAACCAAAAATCGGTCTTGGCGACTGTAGTAGTCCTGAAACGACCTGTATGGCGTTTTTTCACGCTACCTGTTTCATTGAAACGCAACCATAAACGGTTTATGACACTTGGGATACTTTTAGAACCCTGGATACTTCCCGTTGTGAGCCCCCTGCTTGGAGCATGCCAACGGCTCGTAACATCTCTTCTCTAGTCAAATGTCGTCTTTCCATGGTCAAATCACAAAACTTGAATCTTTTATTTGTGCTTACAACAGAATCAACGTGCCAACTAACTGATTTCAAACACTGAATACATGAAATGATGATAAAGCAGCGTCGCATCTGCTGCATTTTTAGTATTTTATAAAAAAAACTGAAATCTGTTGCGGCACTTTACATAATTTGGTGAGAAATTGATCGTTCTGGATACGATATAATCGATATTCAGAAGTGTTCCCTAGACTTTTTGAGGTATTTATATATATATATATATATATATATATATATATATATATATATATATATATATATATATATATATATATATATATATATAGATCATGATTATTATGAATGTAAGTTCGAAATCGTTGTAATTTTGAAGTTATTATAAACATTTGTGAATAATATTCCTGGCTGTAGAAAACTCTTGATGACTGAAAATATGTTTATCATATACATCATGAAATATATTGAAATTTTCATGTTATCATTATTCTGATAATCTAATTTTCCTATCAAAATACGTAAATCGGAATCTTTTAGTTCATAAAAATGAGAGTTAGACCTTTCGAAGGTTCTTAAGATGAACGGTATTTTCTATTTTCATTTCAGGAAAGTCTGTAACCAAACAGAAAAATATACATATTGATAGGGTAATGCACATTGAATACACATATTCTCAGATTCTTGAATGGGGAACATTTTTATCTACAAAATGAGTATGAAACACACAGTATACAGGAGTCCCCAAGTTAAACTTCCACATTTCGATTTTTCGAGACATTTGCCGTTCTAACCTCAATTCCTCCACGTCTTAGTCCGTAGCCGTCCTCGACCTCGACAGTGTCACACCCGTAAGGCCGGTTGGTGGCGGCATCGGCCATACCACCGCCACCTCGTCCGCACCGTTGCCGAACTCTCACTCGCACCGAGCTCCTGCCCCCGCTCGCGAAAATCAATAGTTTCGCTCGTTTGAACCACCACCCGTCTCAGGCCACTAGGGGTACAGTCGCGGCCCGAACCCCCACAACTGGTCACCAGCAAGTGACGTGGATAAAAGTTCAATTCCTGATTGATTCATTCAATATCCTTTACTATTATACGCGAAGAGTCGATTAGAAATATCGGAAGACATTGTTGCGAAAATGTATTCGTCGAATCATGATCATTATATTTACGTGGTTTCTAATATCTTCTTTAATTCGGTACAATTGCAATTTCAATTCCATGTTTCCTTTCAGAAATACATTATGTGGAGTTAAAGAATTTAATCAGAATATTTGAATGTACATCAATTTCAATAGACATATATCTGATGATTTGAAGAATGATATACATTTTTATTCAAATAAAACAGTGATATTTAAGTTTTCACCAAATTGACAAACTTATAACGTGTTTCACCAGATACGTAGTACATTAAAAGGATTGATGTGCCTTATGTATTTCATTATTCAACTAAATATGACGAAAATCCAAGCATGATTACTTCTTTTGAGAATTGAAAAGATTAAGAAAAAGTGACGAATTTAAGTGTATAGTAATTGAGTATTAAGTAGTTTTCCGAAATTTTTCTGTATATCGATTTTCAATTCTTCCAAAACGCTCTGTTTCAATCTATCAATTTCATTATGTACAATATCAGAATTATTAATAAAGGTATGGTTTTCTACTAGTAGATGATTTGATGAGAATCTGATTTCCGATTTTTCTTTGACGAAACTGAGTGTAACTATATGAATTAAACTATTATAAAATATAAAACTGATCAACAACTGCTGTTATTAATATGTGGTGGCTGCTTGCAGAATCTCGATTAATTTCTTAGATTTTATTTCTTATGTTTCAAGAAAAACATTGAACTTTATTGGAATATGTTCGGGTATTTCCGAAAAAATAATTTTCATATTTTATTTTTATTGTGACACAAAAATAAAAGCAAAGGATTCGAAGGTGTTCGGTGAATTAATTGAACGGGAAATATAAATGCACCAGGATAATTCGAATTTTAGCACAAGGAATTTGACAAATCGGAGAAAATTCAATTCGACATATATTCATGTAAAATTATGGCTTACCTTCTTTCTTCATAGTAGTATTCATCTGATATTCAACGAAAGTAGATGTAGATGACACAATAAAATAGAAATGAGATTGAATACACGTTTGTTATTTTTTCTAATTGTATAGAATTATTTGAGGAATTATACACCATGTGAATTGCTTGTCCCCGAATGTCTCACAGTGTGACCTAGATTTTGTCACTGTCTCATTTTGTATTCTTGTCAGAGTTTTTCTCACGTACACGATAATTTTCCAAGAAATGTTTCAATTTCAGGTAATTTTAAATCAACTGTATCTATAGTTGACTCTTATTCAAGAACCATAAATGAGGCATTACTTTTCGAAACCTTTTATAAAAATACATGATAAACACATTCAATTTACTTTCATTTCATAAGTAGCGACAATGTGCAGGCGAAAAGTTATTATTATTATTTTTTCATGTGCACTATCACAGCTTTTAGCTGGATATAATTTCCTTTCCTAGATTCAGCAATAAAAGGGAATAGGCTCGATTACAATATGCTTGACATAAATTTTCTTACTCTCCTACATGTATTGCGAATTACAGCTTCTTGCATTTTTATGCAAGTATTCTCATGTAATTCTAATTTCTTAAGGCTATCATGTAAATTTTTGGGTATTAACCCAGTCGAAGAAATGATGACAGGAACGATATCTATTTTATCGAGGAGCCACATCTGCTTGATCTCAACGGCAAGGTCTGTGTATATGGCGACATCCACCAGCATTGCTGTTCTGGCTCTCTTATAATACACCACTATGTCCGGCCTGTTATTTGTCACCATTCTGTCAGTGATAACAGGCCTATCGTAGTATAATCTGAAAGAGTCATTTTCCAATACAGGCGCCGGTTGATACTTGTAATATGGCTGGAAAGTATTCAGATGTCCGTACTTGTGTGCAAGTTTATGACAGATAATATAGCACACTTGATTACGCCTGTGAAGATAATCCGTATTGGCCAGTTGTTCGCAGCCAGACGTAATATGCTGTATAGTCTCTGATCTTATATGGCATTTTCTGCACTTATCTGTTTGTATTTTTCCGTCCTTAATAATAAATTTTTTGTAGTTGTTGGTAGCAATCACTTGGTCTTGAATGGCCATAAGGATTCCTTCTGTTTCCGCGAATAGTTCTCCTTTCATAAACCATTTGTTGGAGGCCTCTTTGTCGAAGTGTGGTTGATGAATCTCATGGTGATGTCGTCCATACAATTCCTTTCTCGACCATTGCTCTTGTTTTTCAGTAATTGATACGAATGGTAGATTCAGCAGGTCATCTGTGGTAGCAAGATTTAGAGGTATACATTCCTTATCAGCCAACGATACCACTCTATGGAGGTCAGAAATGAGAGCTTTTGCATAGAAGAATTATCTGAGATTTTTTATCTGTTCGGTGTGTGAATTGACAACATTTATTAAACTGCGTCCTTCTTCTTTCCGCTTCAAAGTTGTTCTTATCACAGACGATTTTGGATGATGATTGTTGTACTTTGTCAGCATCGTTCGGGTCTGCCTTTGAATATCATCCAGTTCTGTCTTAGTCCATCTGATTATTCCAAATCTGTAAAGCAACACTTGAATGGCGTAGGTGTTAATTGCCTTGACTAGATTCCCCGAGTTCTACATTGATTTCAGCACAGTCTTCAGACGCTGATTGTATTCTGGATGAATCTTCTCCTTTGACTGTTTTTGGTCTAGCCATCTGGCTCGTTGGTATCCTAGATATTTTTACGTATGGCTATCCCTCATGCACCGTATAATACACCGTTTGGAAGTTGTGTTTCACCATCTAATGACTTTCCCCCTTTGAATTTTTAGGGTCTTACAGTTTTCAATCTCGAATTACATATGAACATCTGCCGAGAACTTACTGACAGTTTCCAGCAGATCATCCAATTGCAATTATTATTATCGATATTCAACCTAAGGTTTTCGTACTCCCTCTAAGGAGAACACTCACTGATCCCAAATGTCTTCGATATCAAAAGGATTCAGCTCTGATGTGACTCTTTCCAGGTTATCAGGTCATTGTGGCGTAGCCCGGTGTTGACGCGTTTTTATGTTTCCCATATACCTCATCACGGTCCTATCTGTCGCCAACAGTACCGCTTTCTGCATGGGTTTGTCCATATATTCGTTCAGTCCCAGTTCCATTCTCCACTGTTTTCTTATGCCCTCTTTCAGGTTTCTATATTTTACGCAATTTTCTCGGCATGTTTCAGCTCCAAATTGTCTTTGTTGGGGATGGCCTCGTCTATCAAAGTTGCCTCCCTAGAAAATTTATTTATAACTATGATGTCAGGTCTATTGAGTGAGACTCGTTGATCGGATAGAACTGTACGGTTCCATTACAGTTTATAGTTTCTATTTCAGGAATAGGTATTTATTTGTAGTATAGCACCTTAGTTGCTTGCGTGAGCTTTTGTGCCAATTCTTGGTGCATGATTTTGGTCATCGTATACCTCTTCATATTCTGTCTTCGCGAATATCTGACATGCTCCTGTTATGTGTTGTATCTACTCCGAAGTCTGGCATCCGTATCTGCATGTGTATGTCGCTACAAATGCGTCTTTGGCGATAAATTTTAGATAATTTATGATTGGAATAACTTGGTCTTGTATCGCCAAAAGTAACTCTTCCGTCTCAGGAAACATCTGTCCGCAGGTCAGCCAGTAATTCGACGCAAATTTGTCGACATGTGCCCTGCCGACCTCGTTGGAATGTCTCCGGTGTAGAGGTTTTTCCTTACATATCTGTAGTTTTTCGTCATCCTATGTTCTTGTTCGTTTAGACGTAAAGGAGTTGAGTTGTATACTTCACAGATAGTTTTATGGAGAATTGAAGTATTCGCTTTTTGTTAGAAATAGTTTCGCCAATTCGAAATCTGTTGATCCAACTTCTTCATGATATCGGCTAGTCTTCTGCCTCCTAGATGTCTCGGCAATGTAGTTTAGGCAAACTACATCTATTTTATCATTTTGGTGAATTGTAAAAGCCATTTAGAGTCAAAAATGACTGTAGATCCCTAGAGAAAAAAAAAGAACAAAAAGTACGACGCAATTGTCGGATGAGAGCTGTCGACAGTAAAAGTGCCTGAGGCGCAAAATTTAAAAGGCAAACTACATCTATTTTATCTTTTTGGTGAATTGTAAAAGCCATTTAGAGTCAAAAATGACTGTAGATCCCTAGAGGAAAAAAAAAGAACAAAAAGTACGACGCAATTGTCGGATGAGAGCTGTCGACAGTAAAAGTGCCTGAGGCGCAAAATTTAAAAGGCAAACTACATCTATTTTATCTTTTTGGTAAATTGTAATAGCCATTTTGAGTCAAGAATGACTGTAGATCCCTAGAGAAAAAAATAGAACAAAAAGTACGACGCAATTGTCGGATGGGAGCTGTCGACAGTAAAAGTACCCGATGCGCAAAATTTAAATGGCAAACTACATCTATATTATCATTTTGGTGAATTGTGATAGCCATTCTGAGTCAAAAATGACTGAGGATCCCTAGAGAAAAAAATAGAACAAAAAGTGCGACGCAATTGTCGGATGGGAGCTGTCGACAGTAAAAGTGCCTGAGGTGCAAAATTTGAAAAGCAAACTACATTTATTTTATCTTTTTGGTAAACTGTAATAGCCTTTTTAATTCAAAAATGACTGTAGATCCCTAGAGAAAAAATAAAACAAAAAGTACGACGCAATTGTCGGATGGGAGCTGTCGACAGTAAAAGTGCCCGATGCGCAAAATTTAAAAGGCAAACTACATCTATTTTATCATTTTGGTGAATTGTAAAAGCCATTTAGAGTCAAAAATGACTGTAGATCCCTAGAGAAAAAAAAAGAACAAAAAGTACGACGCAATTGTCGGATGAGAGCTGTCGACAGTAAAAGTGCCTGAGGCGCAAAATTTAAAAGGCAAACTACATCTATTTTATCTTTTTGGTAAATTGTAATAGCCATTTTGAGTCAAAAATGACTGTAGATCCCTAGAGAAAAAAATAGAACAAAAAGTACGACGCAATTGTCGGATGGGAGCTGTCGACAGTAAAAGTACCCGATGCGCAAAATTTAAATGGCAAACTACATCTATATTATCATTTTTGTGAATTGTGATAGCCATTTTGAGTCAAAAATGACTGTAGATCCCTAGAGAAAAAAATAGAACAAAAAGTGCGACGCAATTGTCGGATGGGAGCTGTCGACAGTAAAAGTGCCTGAGGTGCAAAATTTGAAAAGCAAACTACATTTATTTTATCTTTTTGGTAAACTGTAATAGCCTTTTTGATTCAAAAATGACTGTAGATCCCTAGAGAAAAAAATAAAACAAAAAGTACGACGCAATTGTCGGATGGGAGCTGTCGACAGTAAAAGTACCCGATGCGCAAAATTTAAATGGCAAACTACATCTATATTATCATTTTGGTGAATTGTGATAGCCATTCTGAGTCAAAATGACTGAGGATCCTAGAGAAAAAATAGAACAAAAAGTGCGACGCAATTGTCGGATGGGAGCTGTCGACATTAAAAGTGCCTGAGGTGCAAAATTTGAAAAGCAAACTACATTTATTTTATCTTTTGGTAAACTGTAATAGCCTTTTTAATTCAAAATGACTGTAGATCCTAGAGAAAAAATAAAACAAAAGTACGACGCAATTGTCGGATGGGAGCTGTCGACAGTAAAAGTGCCCGATGCGCAAAATTTAAAAGGCAAACTACATCTATTTTATCATTTTGGTGAATTGTAAAGCCATTTAGAGTCAAAAATGACTGTAGATCCCTAGAGAAAAAAAAGAACAAAAAGTACGACGCAATTGTCGGATGAGAGCTGTCGACAGTAAAAGTGCCTGAGGCGCAAAATTTAAAAGGCAAACTACATCTATTTTATCTTTTGGTAAATTGTAATAGCCATTTTGAGTCAAAAATGACTGTAGATCCCTAGAGAAAAAATAGAACAAAAAGTACGACGCAATTGTCGGATGGGAGCTGTCGACAGTAAAAGTACCCGATGCGCAAAATTTAAATGGCAAACTACATCTATATTATCATTTTGTGAATTGTGATAGCCATTTTGAGTCAAAAATGACTGTAGATCCCTAGAGAAAAAAATAGAACAAAAAGTGCGACGCAATTGTCGGATGGGAGCTGTCGACAGTAAAAGTGCCTGAGGTGCAAAATTTGAAAAGCAAACTACATTTATTTTATCTTTTTGGTAAACTGTAATAGCCTTTTTGATTCCAAAATGACTGTAGATCCCTAGAGAAAAAAATAAAACAAAAAGTACGACGCAATTGTCGGATGGGAGCTGTCGACAGTAAAAGTGCCCGATGCGCAAAATTTAAAAGGCAAACTACATCTATTTTATCATTTCGGTGAGTTGTAATAGCCATTTTGAGTCAAAATTGACTGAAGATCCCTAGAGAAAAAGAAAAGAACAAAAAATACGACGCAATTGTCGGATGGGAACTGTCAACAGTAAAAGTGCACGATGCGCAAAATTTAAAAGGCAAACTACATCTATTTTATCGTTTTGGTGAATGAAATAGCCATTTTAAGTCAAAATGACTGTAGATCCCTAGAGAAAAGAAAAGAACAAAAAGTACGACGCAATTGTCGGATGGGAACTGTCGACAGTAAAAACGCCTGAGGTGCAAAATTTGAAAGGCAAACTACATTTATTTTATCTTTTGGTAAATTGTAATAGCCTTTTGATTCAAAAATGACTGTAGATCCCTAGAGAAAAAAAATAAAACAAAAGTAATACGCAATTGTCGGATGTGAGCTGTGGACATTAAAAGTGCCCGATGCGCCAAATTTAAAAGGCAAACTACATCTATATTATCATTTTGGTGAATTGTGATAGCCATTTTGAGTCAAAAATGACTGTAGATCCCTAGAGAAAAAATAGAACAAAAAGTGCGACGCAATTGTCGGATGGGAGCTGTCGACAGTAAAAGTGCCTGAGGTGCAAAATTTGAAAAGCAAACTACATTTATTTTATCTTTTTGGTAAATTGTAATAGCCTTTTTGATTCAAAAATGACTGTAGATCCCTAGAGAAAAAAATAAAACAAAAAGTAAGACGCAATTGTCGGTTGTGAGCTATCGACATTAAAAGTGCCCGATGCGCAAAATTTAAAAGGCAAACTACATCTATTTTATCATGTTGGTGAATTGTAATAGCCATTTTAAATCAAAATGACTGTAGATCCCTAGAGAAAAAGAAAAGAACAAAAAATACGACGCAATTGTCGGATGGGAACTGTCAACAGTAAAAGTGCACGATGCGCAAAATTTAAAAGGCAAACTACATCTATTTTATCGTTTTGGTGAATGAAATAGCCATTTTAAGTCAAAATGACTGTAGATCCCTAGAGAAAAGAAAAGAACAAAAAGTACGACGCAATTGTCGGATGGGAACTGTCGACAGTAAAAACGCCTGAGGTGCAAAATTTGAAAGGCAAACTACATTTATTTTATCTTTTGGTAAATTGTAATAGCCTTTTGATTCAAAATGACTGTAGATCCTAGAGAAAAAAAAATAAAACAAAAAGTAATACGCAATTGTCGGATGTGAGCTGTGGACATTAAAAGTGCCCGATGCGCCAAATTTAAAAGGCAAACTACATCTATATTATCATTTTGGTGAATTGTGATAGCCATTTTGAGTCAAAATGACTGTAGATCCCTAGAGAAAAAAATAGAACAAAAAGTGCGACGCAATTGTCGGATGGGAGCTGTCGACATTAAAAGTGCCTGAGGTGCAAAATTTGAAAGGCAAACTACATTTATTTTATCTTTTGGTAAATTGTAATAGCCTTTTTGATTCAAAAATGACTGTAGATCCTAGAGAAAAAAATAAAACAAAAAGTAAGACGCAATTGTCGGTTGTGAGCTATCGACATTAAAAGTGCCCGATGCGCAAAATTTAAAAGGCAAACTACATCTATTTTATCATGTTGGTGAATTGTAATAGCCATTTTAAGTCAAAAATGACTGTAGATCCTTAGAGAAAAAGAAAAGAACAAAAAGTACGACGCAATTGTCGGATGGAAGCTGTCGACAGTAAAAGTGCCTGAGGTGCAAAATTTGAAAAGCAAACTACATTTATTTTATCTTTTTGGTAAACTGTAATAGCCTTTTTGATTCAAAAATGACTGTAGATCCCTAGAGAAAAAAATAAAACACAAAGTACGACGCAGTTGTCGGATGGGAGCTGTCGACTATAAAAGTGCCCGATGCGCAAAATTTAAAAGGCAAACTACATCTATTTTATCATTTTGGTGAATTGTAATAGCTATTTTGGGTCAAAATTGACTGTAGATCCCTAGAGAAAAAAAAGTACGACGCAATTGTCGGATGGGAGCTGTCGACAGTAAAAGTGCCTGAGGCGCAAAATTTAAAAGGCAAACTACATCTATTTTATCATTTCGGTGAATTGTAATAGCCATTTTGAGTCAAAATTGAATGTAGATCCCTAGAGAAAAAGAATAGAACAAAAAGTACGACGCAATTGTCGGATGGAATCTGTCGACAGTAAAAGTGCCTAATGTGCAAAATTTAAAAGGCAAACTACATCTATTTTATCATTTTGGTGAATTGTAATAGCCATTTTGGGTCAAAAGTGACTGTAGATCCCTAGAGAAAAAGAAAAGAACAAAAACTACGACGCAATTGTCGGATGGGAGCTGTCGACAGTAAAAGTGCACGATGCGCAAAATTTAAAAGGCAAACTACATGTATTTTATCATTTTGGTGAATTGTAATAGCCATTTTGGGTCAAAATTGACTGTATATCCCTAGAGAAAAAGAAAAGAACAAAAAGTACGACGCAATTGTCGGATGGGAGCTGTCGACAGTAAAAGTGCACGACGCGCAAAATTTGAAAGGCAAACTACATCTATTTTATCATTTTGGTGAATTGTAATAGCCATTTTGGGTCAAAATTGACTGTATATCCCTAGAGAAAAAGAAAAGAACAAAAACTACGACGCAATTGTCGGATGGGAGCTGTCGACAGTAAAAGTGCACGATGCGCAAAATTTAAAAGGCAAACTACATGTATTTTATCATTTTGGTGAATGAAATAGCCATTTTAAGTCAAAAATGACTGTAGATCCCTAGAGAAAAAGAAAAGAACAAAAAGTACGACGCAATTGTCGGATGGGAACTGTCGACAGTAAAAACGCCTGAGGTGCAAAATTTGAAAGGCAAACTACATTTATTTTATCTTTTTGGTAAATTGTAATAGCCTTTTTGATTCAAAAATGACTGTAGATCCCTAGAGAAAAAAAAATAAAACAAAAAGTAATACGCAATTGTCGGATGTGAGCTGTGGACATTAAAAGTGCCCGATGCGCCAAATTTAAAAGGCAAACTACATCTATATTATCATTTTGGTGAATTGTGATAGCCATTTTGAGTCAAAAATGACTGTAGATCCTAGAGAAAAAATAGAACAAAAAGTGCGACGCAATTGTCGGATGGGAGCTGTCGACAGTAAAAGTGCCTGAGGTGCAAAATTTGAAAAGCAAACTACATTTATTTTATCTTTTGGTAAATTGTAATAGCCTTTTTGATTCAAAATGACTGTAGATCCCTAGAGAAAAAATAAAACAAAAGTAAGACGCAATTGTCGGTTGTGAGCTATCGACATTAAAAGTGCCCGATGCGCAAAATTTAAAAGGCAAACTACATCTATTTTATCATGTTGGTGAATTGTAATAGCCATTTTAAATCAAAAATGACTGTAGATCCCTAGAGAAAAAGAAAAGAACAAAAAATACGACGCAATTGTCGGATGGGAACTGTCAACAGTAAAAGTGCACGATGCGCAAAATTTAAAAGGCAAACTACATCTATTTTATCGTTTTGGTGAATGAAATAGCCATTTTAAGTCAAAAATGACTGTAGATCCCTAGAGAAAAAGAAAAGAACAAAAAGTACGACGCAATTGTCGGATGGGAACTGTCGACAGTAAAAACGCCTGAGGTGCAAAATTTGAAAGGTAAACTACATTTATTTTATCTTTTTGGTAAATTGTAATAGCCTTTTTGATTCAAAAATGACTGTAGATCCCTAGAGAAAAAAAAATAAAACAAAAAGTAATACGCAATTGTCGGATGTGAGCTGTGGACATTAAAAGTGCCCGATGCGCCAAATTTAAAAGGCAAACTACATCTATATTATCATTTTGGTGAATTGTGATAGCCATTTTGAGTCAAAAATGACTGTAGATCCCTAGAGAAAAAAATAGAACAAAAAGTGCGACGCAATTGTCGGATGGGAGCTGTCGACATTAAAAGTGCCTGAGGTGCAAAATTTGAAAGGCAAACTACATTTATTTTATCTTTTTGGTAAATTGTAATAGCCTTTTTGATTCAAAAATGACTGTAGATCCCTAGAGAAAAAAATAAAACAAAAAGTAAGACGCAATTGTCGGTTGTGAGCTATCGACATTAAAAGTGCCCGATGCGCAAAATTTAAAAGGCAAACTACATCTATTTTATCATGTTGGTGAATTGTAATAGCCATTTTGGGTCAAAATTGACTGTATATCCCTAGAGAAAAAGAAAAGAACAAAAACTACGACGCAATTGTCGGATGGGAGCTGTCGACAGTAAAAGTGCACGATGCGCAAAATTTAAAAGGCAAACTACATGTATTTTATCATTTTGGTGAATTGTAATAGCCATTTTGGGTCAAAATTGACTGTATATCCCTAGAGAAAAAGAAAAGAACAAAAACTACGACGCAATTGTCGTATGGGAGCTGTCGACAGTAAAAGTGCACGACGCGCAAAATTTGAAAGGCAAACTACATCTATTTTATCATTTTGGTGAATTGTAATAGCCATTTTGGGTCAAAATTGACTGTAGATCCCTAGAGAAAAAGAAAAGAACAAAAAGTACGACGCAATTGTCGGATGGGAGCTGTCGACAGTAAAAGTGCACGACGCGCAAAATTTGAAAGGCAAACTACATCTATTTTATCATTTTGGTGAATTGTAATAGCCATTTTGGGTCAAAATTGACTGTAAATCCCTAGAGAAAAAGAAAAGAACAAAAAGTACGACGCAATTGTCGGATGGGAGCTGTCGACAGTAAAAGTGTCTGATGCGCAAAATTTAAAAGGCAAACTACATCTATTTTATCATTTCGGTGAATTGTAATAGCCATTTGAAGTCAAAAATGACTGTAGATCCTCAGAGTAAAAGAAAAGAACAAAAAGTACGACGCAATTGTCGGATGGGAGCTGTCGACAGTAAAAGTGCACGATGCGCAAAATTTAAAAGGCAAACTACATCTATTTTATCATTTCGGTGAATTGTAATAGCCATTTTGAGTCAAAATTGACTGTAGATCCCTAGAGAAAAAGAAAAGAACAAAAAGTACGACGCAGTTGTCGGATGGGAGCTGTCGACTATAAAAGTGCCCGATGCGCAAAATTTAAAAGGCAAACTACATCTATTTTATCATTTTGGTGAATTGTAATAGCTATTTTGAGTCAAAATTGACTGTAGATCCCTAGAGAAAAAAAAGAAGAAAAAGTACGACGCAATTGTCGGATGGGAGCTGTCGACAGTAAAAGTGCCTGAGGCGCAAAATTTAAAAGGCAAACTACATCTATTTTATCATTTCGGTGAATTGTAATAGCCATTTTGAGTCAAAATTGAATGTAGATCCCTAGAGAAAAAGAAAAGAACAAAAAGTACGACGCAATTGTCGGATGGAAGCTGTCGACAGTAAAAGTGCCTGATGTGCAAAATTTGAAAGGCAAACTACATCTATTTTATCATTTTGATGAATTGTATTAGCCATTTTGGGTCAAAATTGACTGTAGATCCCTAGAGAAAAAGAAAAGAACAAAAACTACGACGCAATTGTCGGATGGGAGCTGTCGACAGTAAAAGTGCACGATGCGCAAAATTTAAAAGGCAAACTACATGTATTTTATCATTTTGGTGAATTGTAATAGCCATTTTGGGTCAAAATTGACTGTATATCCCTAGAGAAAAAGAAAAGAACAAAAAGTACGACGCAATTGTCGGATGGGAGCTGTCGACAGTAAAAGTGCACGACGCGCAAAATTTGAAAGGCAAACTACATCTATTTTATCATTTTGGTGAATTGTAATAGCCATTTTGAGTCAAAGTTGACTGTAGATCCCTAGAGAAAAAGAAAAGAACAAAAAGTACGACGCAATTGTCGGATGGGAGCTGTGGACAGTAAAAGTGTCTGATGCGCAAAATTTAAAAGGCAAACTACATCTATTTTATCGTTTTGGTGAATTATAATAGCCATTTTACGTCAAAAAAGACTATAATTCCAGAAATTTTCATCAATAAAATCATAGCTCAATGTTTGTTCATTTGGAATAGGACAAATCTTAACGAAAGAAGCTTCAATAAAAAAATTGAAAGTATAAGAGCATGTCATACTTGAAGCTACAAAATCATAAAAACATCTGGAATTCAACTGTATTATGATGGTACCTTCTTGGAAGGTATTTTAATCGTTTATCGTAAAAGTAAAATTATAGTAACTTATTCTATGAAGAATAAATTGATGAAAACAAAAACGAAGCTGAGTTAAAAGGATCGCAGTCAATATTTCGAGTAATACGGGTTCGAAAGCATCATTTTATCGACATCCAAAAATAACTCGTATGCAATTCTCCCGGCTAGCATTCTCAAAAGATTGAAATGCACAATATTCATGCATCACGTGAAACTGCCGATAGGTGTGAGCTATATTTACCTTCTCGTTGCGTCAGGGTCATTGCCAGCACGATTATTATATCTGAATCCACAAGATTGAAGGAGATGAGATAGAAGAGATCGACTGGTTACGATTCTCTCTCAGGTGCATCGAGCGATGACTCAGGCAGACCTGAGAACATTGCGGAACTCCATTCCCATTTCGATAGTTAGACGTTGCAGGTGCAGCGTAGGAAGAACAACTTCCTCGTCGGAGAAACGAGTGAAAGATTGGTTCACAAGAGATCAAGCGACCGTTCGCAGTACATTGCATTGTACAGGGAGGAAGCTGAACCACGTCTAATAAATACGTCAGTTGTAAAACCGCTGAGAATCCGTCTCGTTGCTAGAAATAGATTTCAAGGACCTCCTTCCGATTAATCTAGGAGTCCGGATTAGAGTATACAATATTTCAATAAGAATAGAATACATTTTTAAATTAGATTTCATTTATTGAAGTTAAAATGTAGGCAAGATTATGTACGTACAATTGTACTTATAAATTTTCAATTGAAACTCATTTAACACGAATTAAATATAAGAAGAATAAATTCCACTGGTCTACAATGGTTTTGTTGCCCTAGATATGAAAATGATTTTGGGTCTATTTATGCACACAATTCGTGAAACTATCAATGATTTTGTAGGATTTGCTGTGATTTCTTTTTAAATCTTTATTTTCATTTTACATAACAAAAATCGTAAAACAAGAAACAAAATAACAGATATATGTATAATGTCAGTTATGTTTTGAGAAATTCGGATACATCGAAGTAAATAAAGAGGAAAATGTCGAAAATATATTTCATATTTCCATAAAACGCCTTTTATGAGCTTTTCTTCTATAATTTTTCAGGGGACAATCTCTTTTCAAAGACCAGCAGTAATCTGCCATCATGTGACAATCCCATCGACCTTGATACCTTTCTTCCATCACTTTTAGATCTTGATGAAACCGCTCTCCCTGTTCCTCACTATAATTTCCTAAATTATCCGGAAATTTATCTAGATGATTGCGGAGATAGTGTAACTTAATACTCATATTTGCTCCTAAAGTCTGAAAGTTTGTCAGCATATTTTGCACAATTTCTTCATAATTTGCTGCTTTATGGTTACCTAGGAAATTTTCGACAACCAACACAAAACTTTTCCAAGCTTTACTTTCCGGAACAGTCATAACTTTGATAAAATCTGAGTCTTTCATCAATTGCCGTATTTGAGGACCATCAAATATTCCACCTTTCAATTGTTCCATACTAAGCTTCGGAAATTTTCTGCAAATGTAATTAAAACAATTTCCGTCTTTGTTCAACGCTTTTACAAATTGCTTAATCATACCTAACTTAATATGTAATGGTGGAAGTATGATTTTGTCTCTGCTCACCAGCGGCTCCCTTATTACGTTGGCTTAACCGACAGTTAAAGAATTTCTTACAGGCCATACATCTTGTTCCCAATGAAGTTGCTTTGCTCTACTATCCCACATACAAATAAAGCAAGGGTATTTTTTATATCCACTTTGTTGGCCAAGTAAAAAATTAACCATTTTTAAATCCACGCAGATCGGCCATTGATGCTCAGAGTATTTAATTTTGTCTAAAACTAATTTTACATTTTCATATTGTTCTTTGAGTTTCGTTGAATGGGCAATTGAAATTGATGCAAATTCATTTCCATTGTGCAATAAGACGCATTTTAAACTTCTTTTGCAACTATCAATAAAAAGGCGCCATTCAGTAGATTTGTACTCTTTTAAACCCATGTGTATAAGTAGCTTCGCGATATCATTACAATACACTAATCCTTGATTTTCACTAAAAAATTGTAATAACTTTCTCGCGTTCTGTATGTTGTAATTGTTACTGTTGGTGCCAATAAATTTTTTTCTTTCAATCTTGAGGCTAACAGTTCTGATCCTTGTTTTGATAAATTGAGATCACGTATTAAATCACTGGGTTCATTTTGAGAAAATAACTTTGGCGTAGATGTTTCACCTTCCCATTCACTTCCACTAGTAGATGGTCCCGATTTCTGTGAATTTGGTAACATCATTGTTTCTGAGGGCATGCAAATTACTTTCGAAATGTATATGGGCCGAGGGAGATTTTCACTGTGTAGAACCGGACATTTCGTAGACTGTAAGTCTGGGTATCTCCACGTTTGATTTCGATTAAAACCTTTAACATCTACTACGCAAAAGTAACAATCATCTAAATGATTCGTAGGCTCCATCCAGATCATAGGAATACCAAAGTCAAATCCAGAACGTTCACCTTTTTCCACAACCGTAAAGACTCAACACAGGACTTACAAACTTTATTAGGAACCCATGGTTTACCTAATTTGTCCATTTTGAAACCAAAATATTCAACATAAGTCTCCTTGACAAAGTCTGTGATATTTCTTTTGTTTTTTTGGTATATAAACACCGCAAATATAACAAAATAAATCACTACAATATTTACACTTTCTTCGTGACGAACTCATATTTTAGACTAGAAGACAAATATATAAGAATGGACATTCAGTAATTGAAACAAAATATTAATCCATGACACTTTATCCAGATTTACGTGTATATGTACTTCAATATTGTCAAATAACTGAGATCTCAGCTGCTCTGTGGATCAAGGGGTTTGAGAGTGGGGATCAGGTGATGTTTGTATGCGCGAAAAAGTTGCGCAGAAGCCTAATCATGACTGGAAAATTAAATTTTATTTCTAACAAGCTTATAATTGTTCAAAATATAAGAAATGCAAAAATCATGAAAATACGAGCACATTGAGAACTTTCATGAATATATTCGTAATCTGGGCATTTGAAAACATAAAAATTTGCGATGATATCCAGGGCAACAATAAAAAAAATTTTTTTTTGTAGAGCTGTGTTCTTCTTCTCAAAAAAGTCTGTCATATACATCTGTTCATAATTTTCGCGCTTGATTCGAAAATTACGGTTTCTAGGTATATAACTTCTGGTGCCACAGAGCAGCCATTTGGGCCCACTTTTGTTTTAATTTTCATTAACGATATTGGTTCTGTCATTGCGCATTTTGACTTTCTGCTTCATGCTGATGCCCTTAAAATTTTCAATGGCATCACTGATGCATTGTCCCTTCAGGCAGATTTCGATGCTGTATCTGACTGGTTTGTCAGAAATGGCTTGGAGGTCAGTTTAGATATATCCCAGTGCATTTCTGTTTATAAGTTAGATTGTGTAATTAATTTTGATTACACTATTAGTAGTATCAAACTCAAAAGGGTTAATGTTGTTAGAGATCTCGTGGTGTTCATCGATTCACGAGTTACTTTCAAGTTTCGTTTCGACGCAATTGTAAACTGAGCCTTCAAAACCTTGGGCTTTATTAGGCGTAACACAGCTATGTTTAAAGCCCTGACATTTTGAAATTGTTATTCAATTGTTTTTGCAGGCCTATTCTTGAGTTCGCCTCGACTGTCTGGTCACCTTTCTATTTGGGAACTTCTTCTTTATATATCGTATGAAATGTCTATCCCTAGGATATAGTTTTCTGCAACATTTGTCAGGGCTGAAGTCAACATAAGAAAGCTATCCAAAAGGAGAATTATGCTGGATCTTCTCTTTCTCTGTAGTTGTCTTGATGGTGAGGTGGATTATCCCGATTTGTTGTATCAGATTGGTCTTCATGTTCCTGGAAGGATTACAAGGGGTTGGCCTCCCTCCAGTGAACCTCTTCATCGGACAAATTATTATGTCAACTCACCTGTTTCCAGTTTGCTACGATTAGGTAATAAGTACCTGAATGTAGACTGGTGTTTCAGCTTTTCGCCTGCTGAATTGAAGTCGAAAATTCATTCAATTATTTTTCCTACTGAGTAAGGGTATTTAATTGATTTCTTTTCATCCATATTGTTTTTGTTAATTTTTTCTTATATTATAAATTCAAGGTTCATACCGCTGATAAATAAATAAATAAATAAATAAATAAATAAAACATACAAATTCAACACTTTTAACAACATCTTGATCGGCGTCCTCGCACATTACCACTTTCATAAGTTTCTCGTCAATTGGACTTCATAATTCTCTATCCATACTAATTAGCAGCCCATTCTTGAGCTTCTGCCTAACTTACTTGGGGATCATTGACCTTCCTCGACCCATTAAAAATCTCGGATAAAGGTACATCATCTTCTGGTTCAAGATCATGATCAGTTAGAAATCCAGAATGTAAATTTCATCATATTGAGTGATTGTTATCTTCAGGCTTAGGCAATGGTGAAAAATGTCACAACTATATGCCGATCTCCCTAATCTCGACTTTAGCCGAAATTGTTGAAAAAGTTATCAAAACTAGAATATTAACTTTTGTAAATGAACATAACATTTTGTCAGACCATCAGCACGGATTCAGAAATAAGAGATCCACCCAGGACGCCATCGCAGAGTTATCTGAAAGAATTTATAGTGCTTTCAATACGAAAAAAGTTTTCTTGTGCATTTTATTCGATTTAGGGAAAGCATTTGATACTGTAGATCGTGCTTTTTCAATACGGTTATTGAAAGATTTGGGTTTTGGAAAAACTGCATTGCAATTACTACAAAGCTATCTCTGGGATAGAAAACAGCTAGTAAGAGTGAACGGGGAGGTTGAAAGTATGTGCCATTTAGTATGGAGTCCTACAGGGAACGGTATGGGGGCCCCTGTTATTCACTCAAATGGTTTATAGTGTTTACCTGCAAGGGGACATATAATCAGTTTAACTGACGACACGGCTGTCACCATATCGAATTGTCAAAGAGGTTACTATTATTTAGGACCTAGAACTTTCAACAAGCTTCCCATTGAATCAAAGACTAATATAAAGACATTTAAATCAAAGTTAAAGCATTGCCTGCAGAAAAGAAATAGACAGTGTATAAATAGTTTGCATAAAATTAAAATAATTCATACCTTCCGTTTTAATCATAAATTTTTTGTAGTTGTATGTAGAGATGATTTGGTCTTGAAAGGTTTTAAGGAATCCTTCTATTTTCGCGAATAGTTATTATTATCATTATAATTATATTATACAATATGATTTTGAAAGTTGTCTGATGTAATAACGGTTAATGACATGGAGTATTCCTAGGTCCATAGGTTGAAGCAAAGATGTTGTGTTGGTAATAATGTCACTTTTGTATTGGGATGCATTGTTTCGAGAGCGCGAGGAAGACTCGGTGCTTTGTTCGAAACTAGAAGAGCTCTTAGGTCTAGATTCTTTTTTCTAAATAAATTTCAAGTGGAACCCATGTTTTCTTAGTAGCACGACGAAACACCGATAGGTAGTTCTTGCTCTGATTTTTCAAAACACAACGATTTAACGATCTGTGAAGCATCGGTGGTTCAATGACACAATCTTCAGCTGCCTTAAATCCAGGGGAAGGATTTCGCTTTTGGAAATGATTTTTTTGTTTGGCATTCTCTTCAAAAACAGTGGAGTTTTGTCTGCATTAAATAGTTTCTCAGGCTTTTATCCTCTATCAATTAGCTACTAGGTTTGCAAAACCTTCTGGATATCTTTCTGCTGCAGCTGTGTTTTAAGATGCAGCTTCTCCAACGATTTCAATGTTATGCAATAAGTGTCATACCTTAAATTTATTAAATCAACCTTCCGATGCATGAAATCCTCCACTATCACAACTACCACCAGGTTTTTTAATATGTGCATAAAGACGTTTTGGCTTCTTTCGGATAATTGGACCACTTAGGGACACTGTTATTTGGTCGGATCTTCGATCCATTATGACAACGTCACTTCCATTTCAGGATCAGGTTATTTTCACAAGGAATTATAGAAAACACATCATCAAGCAAAATATAGATGATTCTTGCCGTAGATGTTCTTGTTCTTCAGAAACAGTTTTTCATATATTGTCATCTTGCTCAGTCCTTGCTTCAACAGATTATTTAGAAAGACATAATGCCGTCGCAATATTATTCATTTTAATCTAGGAATTAACATGACCTAATTCCCAAAGAAAAAATTTCACAAATATGAACCTGAGATTATTCGTGAAAATGAGAAATATAAACTTTATTTTGATAAAACAATTCTATGCAACAGAGCTGTAAAACACAATAGGCCAGATATCATTCTTACTGATAAACAGAATCGAATAATATATATAATTGATATTATTATACCCGACACACATAATATACAAAATAAATACAACGAAAAAATTTCTAAATATATGATGCTTGGCGACGAGATTTAAAAATGTGGAAATTAAAAAATTATTATTTCTACAACAGGTGTTATTCCTAGGAATCAAAAATATTGAGATTTTGGGTCTGAAGAAAAATTTGTTTGAACAGTTACAGAAGATAACAGTCATCAAATTTTGTAATATTCTTCGTAGGTTTCTTTCCGAAAAAATAATGTGGTAGAGTCTAGGTTTTCTCCTTAATTTATACTGCTCAGAATCTCATTTCATATTTTATTTATCTGTATATATAAATGTAATTAAATTAGTTGACAATTTTGTCATACTTATATTCAGAGCATTATTCTATTCGATCGTTCATCACTTCACACGAAGATAATCATGAATGAGTAACATTCAGTGTTACTTGACTAAGGTCCGTACGCAGGATTTTTCCGGGGACAAAGCCTCTGACACTACTTGTTGGTACATTGATGTCATTGTCCGATGATGCTATAGTTTGTATATATTCTGCTAGATTGATATATTCTCATAACATTTAATGTCATCCTAATAACTGTTGCCTAGCAATGTTATTAATTACCGGGTGGATTTATATTTTTTCATGAAATTAGTTTGATTTCATGAACAGATATATGGGCAGCTCGTCGGGGTTAAATCCTTTATATATATATATATATATATATATATATATATATATATATATATATATATATTTGTATTTACAATAAATGCTTATATCTATAATTTTTGTGTGAGTCAGAAAAAAGTGCGAGCTCAGGTAATGTAACAGGGGAACCATTCTATCTTTTATATGATTCAATAAACGAGTGAAAAAACCTGAGGGAAAAACTCGTTTCCCTGTCGCTATTGCACAAGCGAAAGCTGGTCTGTTTATGTTGTGTTAGTGTCGTGTGTACATAAAGAGTACCAAAGATTTCTCTGCTTAGCCGCTTCATTCTCTTTTGCATTCCATGATCTCCAAACGAAGACAAGGGTGAAAGGAAGGGGGTTTGGGACATGAATCTGTAACAATGGAAAAAGAAAACCAGCAATAAAATATTTGAACAATCCCTTCAATATTCAAACTCAACAAAACAATTTCCTCTCTGTTTGACCGAGAGAGCCCCGATGGCCAAGTTCAGTCTTCCAAGTGATGCCGATTATGATTTATAGATGTTTTAGAATCATTTTCGACCCGATAATTTGGGTTGACATCGCCCATATATTATTTATTATGAAAATACGAAGCAAAGTGGTTGGGGAAATGCCCAATTCCTGTGATCGTCTCGAAATTAGGTTTTTCAGCCACACCATCACCTACAGCGGCGATATTTTCAGCTGTATGAACACGTGTTAGATGTTGCACATCACTAACTTCTCCGCAACATTCAAACTTGTGGATTAAATTCACTACAGATGGCAAATAGATGCTTGATGATGACCAAAAGCAGTAAGAACTTTTCGAACCGGTTTTGTAGTGAAATTTCACTATTTCGGAGCGTTGTGTGAGGATAAATCTTTCCATCATTGAAATTGTCCTAGTTTTCGCTTGTTGAATCACCATGCAATGACAATTCAGAAATGGCGCAACTTTAAAATGAAATGGCACTAATGCAATTATATGCTTATAATTCCCAATAAACCATTTTTTTTTGTGCACTGTGTGAAAAACTGCGAACAATTAACTTTATCAAAAAATCATTTCCGATGTGCGATAATTCGTTAAAGAGATAAAATCCTTTGTGCTGAGTATTATATTATAATATTTCCCCGTAATGAGGTAGTGGCTAAACCCATCATTAAACACTTCGACATTAAATCTCTCACTACCAAGTGTTGGAGCGATTTATATTAACAACGAAATTAAGGTATAAACAAACGAAACGGCGAGAAGAGATTCCGATGCACCTGTTTCAATTTACATAAAACAAGATAATACAAAATGAACGTATATTCAGTCCACGAGGTATTGCCTTGGGCCTTTACGTGTGTAATACCTCGGAATGAATGAAAGGGAACGGAGTGAAAGGCAGAGAACCAGTTCAAATAAAATCAAGCGGCAAGCCAGGTAAAAATCGACCAAATTATTTTATTACACAATATAACCATCGTTTCGGCGGAACAGGTTGGCTACGAGAACAGAACAAAGAAATAACGGAATCATCGTGATGAGTTTTGTTCCAGCGATTTCCATTGGAAGGACTCGATAGAACAAGAAAGTTCCCTTTGATGTTTTCAATCGTTGAAAACTTTGTTTTCTATTGCTGTCTATTCGTGGCACAAAGAAAGCGTTTTTACGGCTAGATGAAGAATTTCAGAAAACTAGGAGATTAATCGGTGGGAAAATTCATCTACTTGACAAGGGCAGCGGAAAAATTACTACTTAGAGTTGTTGTTATTATGGGTCATACAGAATTACGGATACATTCATTTTTGATACGTGCATGAAATACACTACTCCAAAATATGGTTGCTCTACCTTATGAAGGTGAATTTTCGTCGTCTTAGGTACAATATGATTTGATTATACATAATAGAGAAAGTCTTTTTTTTTCCTCTTATTTTATTTACCCGTCCACGATAACTTTTTTCCCTCATCCATTAGAAGATCTTTCAAATACACTCGGAGGCAAATTAGCGGAACACTCGAAAATTTAACCAAATTCGAAGTCCGATAGTCCGATATTTTTCCTAATTCTCAACCGATTTAGATGATTTTTTCGGCAAGTTATAGATCAACTCTTCTGCTTTGCAGAAATTATAAGAGAAAACAAAAAAATTTTGAAAAAAATTTTATACGGGGGCAAAATTAAAAGTGTTTTTTTTTGTGAAAAATTCGTAACACCCTGTGGAATTTCGTGGTCCGAGTTGAAACGTACAATATCATGGTCTGTCAAGACACACCTTCCTACAGTAACGCCCTTCTTGTTTTATGCATTTATCTCTATTTTTACAAGAGATATCCAATTTGAATCGAAAAGTCACAAATTTCAAGAATTTATTTTTAAGCTTGCGTAGGTGCACAACATCGGAGGTTAGCCAAAAAATAAAATCAAAATTAGAGAAGCGGAAATCTAACGAAACGAAAATTTTTGAAATTCATTGGCCAATTTCACGCTTCGGGGGAACTCGAAGTACACTGGAAAAATCGTTGATTTTGCACATTCATTTTTGAATTTTTTTGTGTGACACTCTATAATAATTATCATTCCTGTCCAAAATTAAGAGCCTGGCGATACACTCGTGAAATGAAATGAACATGTTGAGGAAAATGTTCATGATGACCCACAAAAAAAAAACATTTGATTTTAGTAGCGAGTATAACCTCCCCGAGCTCTTATTATTACAGCGCGCATACGATTTCGCATACTCCCAATGATGTTGTCTATCATATCTTGAGGTATGTTGTCCCACTCTTCCACCAAAGCCAATGTCAGATCTTCAACGTTGCCTGGATTCCGTTGTCGAACCCTTCTTCAAAGAATGTCCCAAACGTGTTTGATCGGGTTTGAATCCGGTGACCGCGACGGCCAGTCCATTATGGGGGCGCGCGTTATCGTGCATAAAAAGGAAATTTTTCCCTATGTAAGGAGCAAAAGGCACAACATGGGGCTCCAAGATTTCTGTTATATACCGATGGCCATTAAGTGATCCATTGCCAATAATCTCCAGTTCTGTTCGTACTCCCAAGCATATGCCACCCCATATCATAACTGACCCTCCACCGTATTGCTCAGTTCCTGCGAAGTTCGCTTGATTGTACCGTTCCCCTCGATGTCTCCATATTCTATCTCTACCATCCACGAAATTCACACAATATCGGCTCTCATCACTAAATAAAACTCGTCTCCACTCATTGATTGTCCATGCTACATGCTCCCTAGCAAACGCCAATCTTGCTACCCGATGGGCTCTATCGAGTCTTGGTGCTCTTGCTTGCGCGTATGATCTCAGACCAACTTCATTTAATCGTTTTCTGACTGTCCTCACACTGACGTTAATGTTATCCACTGCTTGTAAAAGGTTACTTGCCTGAACAGCAGTAAGACGAGGATTTCTTATGGTTTGATTGACGATGAAACGGTCATGTATAGCGCGGGTTGTCCGATTTCTTCCTTGTCCTCGCCTCCTCACGTACAAACCAGTTTCCCTGTAACGTCGGTAGATTCGATGGATAACCGACGTCGAGACACCCAACATGGTACCGACTGAGCGGTAGGTGCGCCCTTCCTCGATCAATGTAACTGCCCTTGCTACTGAGGTTGGTGGTAAATCTCTCATTCTGAATGAAAAATACCGTTTCGAATAGTAAACAATAAAAGAATCACAAAACACCGCAACCGATCGAATTTGTATCAAATCAAAGAATGGAAAACTCTCATTCTTTAAACAAGTGCAAATGTGGTCATATACAAAAAAACGTGCGTTGTATTTCATATTTGATAAAAAAAGGTGTGCACATGTGTAAATGAAAAGTTTTATCAATGGTCCCAGAATTCGGTTGTGTATTTTAATACCTACCGACTGTTATCTATGAATTCCTAATTTTCACCAAATTAACCAAATTGTCATCAATAACTAATGCAATTCGAACATAAAAATCGCAAACGACAATTCCGACACGCCTGAGTGATAATTAGAAAATCCCAAATTGATAGACAAATTTTAATGACAATTTCTTGATTCAATGGAATTTCTCCAAAATGGTGATTTTCCACTTGAAATTAAATATATTTTGCAAAAATAGAGATAAATGCATAAAACAAGAAGGGCGTTACTGTAGGAAGATGTGTCTTGACAGACCATGATATTGTACGTTTCAACTCGGACCACGAAATTCCACAGGGTGTTACGAATTTTTGACAAAAAAAACACTTTTAGTTTTGCCCTCGTATAAAATTTTTCTCAATTTTTTTTGTTTTCTCTTATAATTTCTACATAGCAGAAGAGTTGATCTATAACTTGTCCAACAAATCATCTGAATCGGTTGAGAATTGGGAAAAATATCGAACTTCGAATTTGGTTAAATTTTCGAGTGTTTCGCTAATTTTGCCTCCGAGTGTAGTTGATTGATTTCGGCGTAACGACGTAATAGTTAATCATGATAACGAGAAATTAAACTATGTATTATACTATCACAAGAGATTTATGTTAGATTTTATTTTCTTCGAATAAGGGCAGAGTGAAAGACCTATGAATCATTGAATTAAACGCAGCGTATACGAGGTATGTCAATCAAGTTTGCGGAAAAATGCCCGGACGGCCCGGAAAGTACATAAATACTTGAGAATATCTTATATTCCTTCGCAATAGTCTCCTTCGAGTTCGATGCATTGGTGCCACCCTGAACCCCCCTGAAGATAGGTCACTCTTCACTGGACTCTAGGGGGGTTGTAGAAGTGTTGGTACCGTTTTGGGCTAAAAAATCACGAACTGTGAATGACGAGTGAAACACCCTTCCGCGCTACGCCAATTCGGGTCGTACATGAAACACACGGGCCTTCAGACGTTTCAAAACTTCAATGTAGAACACTTCGTTGATTGTCTAACCTGCTGGAACTTATTCGTGGTATACGAGTCCATTAATATCGACTAATGCGATGAGTAAAGATTTCACTTTCGATGTTGACATTTTGGCTTTTGTGGAGCGCTTACCCCCCTTCTCTACCCACTGTATGATCTGCCTTTTGGTGTCAGGGTCGTATTCGAACACCCACGACTCGTCACCAGTGATAACATTCGTCAAATCGAGAAATCATGTCTTAACAGATGGACAATAGGAGCTCTTCCTGCTCAACTGTGAGCATTTGAGAACCATTTTCGCACACAGCTTACGCATCCCTGAATCTTCGTGTAGCATCTGCCAGATCGTCCTCTTGTTGATGTCCAACTCGTCTTCCAACATTCTAAGGCTCACCCGCGGTCTCCGAGCACTCGCGAGCGCAGCTGATCGAGGTTTTGTGCGTTTCGATAGGTGGAGGGAGCTCTCTCGCGTGGCATCATCCTCCACTGACTCTCTGCCACTTCTGAACCGCTTTGCCCAACCGCACACAGCTGATTTTTTCAGACAATCTTCCTCATACATGTTGGTTAACTATTTCATAATTTCCACGGTAGTTTTTTGCTTAGTTATTTTATCACTCATCTTCCCAACAGTGGGTCAAAACAGGTCAATGTTCAAAGAACAATAAAATACGAAGTATACAACCGATCAGCACGAAACTTGCACAAACTGACGTAGAAATGAATTCTGTTCCGAATGAAACCAATGGAACGCTGCAGTTACCAACCAACCGCAGCATTGCCAACTTCCGGGAACTTCATTGACATACCTCGTATATAAGATTTGGGTAGTTTTGATATATATCGAAAACCCACCTTTACGGATATTTGCTTATGACTAAATACACCCAAAATCTCATAAATACGTTGCGTTTAATTCAGTGATTCATAGAGCTTTCTCTCTGCCATTGTCCCAAAAAAATATGTCCAGGAAAGTGTTAACTATTGAAGAAATAGCTAAGAACAGTGGTTATCCCTCAAGTATAATAAACGGAATGATCAAGAAAAAACAACACAAATAGCATATTATAATATTTACCCACGTATAGAATGGAATAATACTGATAAATATCATTAACATATTTTGGCCCTATCATCGAAAATATTGGAATGTCATTTCTAAACATAATGAAAAAGTAGCTTTCAATGCCAACATGAAATTCTTTCAGGAATTATTCAATAATAAAAATAAAACTGATAAACTTGGCTATACACGAATGAAGATGAGGAAGAGTTTACTATAAATTAATCATCAAGAAAATTCATACTTTGGCCAAAGAATTGAAGAATTCGGAAAATTCACCTAACAATTCTAAAAAATATTGCGTTAGTGTCAGTTTTAAAATGAGGATGCTAAGACTCGACATCATTACCTGAAGGAAATCCAACCTCAAAATATTCCTGTGTGATAATACTGAATTAAATAATTTGAAATAATTTGACAGGCAAAGGCTAGTTATTGACAGAGAAACTGTTAAGACACCCAAAAATTTTAAAACTAATTCAACAATACTACTACACACTTCTTCTACTTCTCCTTGTATACAAAACCCAATTTAAAAGGAATCACTCGGTATTTCACATTATTGATTGTTTCTAAACATGGATCTTTTGACTACTTGTGAAAATTTTTGTTGTTAAAATGTTGTATTATCACCACGTATTCGGGATATTGTTCGTTATTATTATTTAGTTCTATTTCTTTTGTATTATTATCTTTTGTATTATTTTTATTTCGTTTTCTTTTTATATTTTATTTCCAATGTTGGTAAATTGGCCTTTACTATATACTTTACTTTCTCTACTCCAGAAAATCAATTCATTGAGTCAGATCTTTTCAGTAAACGACATTTGATGTTAATTTATTTTGTGGCAGCAAAATAAATTGATTTTCAGGACCACCGACCTGCGAAAGACCAACATACAGTTGGCCATGAGTAACACATTCTTTTCGTAGTTCAATCCCTACTAATTCGAATGTTTGAAAAAACACTTATCGTGACATAACTTTAATAGTTACATCAGGGATGCTCAAACTGGAACTGTTGGCGATCTACCTCAATATTTTTAGACTACTTACGATCGACTCTGAGAGGCTGTAAGTATGTGTGATGTAGGGTTGTCGTACATACACGATACACCTTACCTACCTAGGTAGGGTGTACCGTAGCATATATAGATATTAGCTTTCCGCACAATATACATTATTTTAGTCAATGTTTGTGTTAGGTTTAGTTAGATTCTTCTTTATAATATCAATGAAAAACCTCATAGTTATTCAAAATTGCGAGTATATTGGTTGTTACAAAACAAAAGAGTTACATATGGTGTTAAACTTAACTAAGGAGTGACTCTCGATTTTGAAGCATGGCACTGCATGTCATCAGCATACTTTTCATAAGATGGTATGTAACCACTGAGTGCTAATCGCAAGCATGATGACATATGATCGTCAGTTAGTCGATTGCGATATTTTGACTCAATTATCTTCATTTCTGAAAATGCAGACTCGCTCAAGTAAGTTGACCCAAATATTGACGACAGTTGAAGGGCGATTTGCGTTAGATTCGGATATTTATCTTCAGATATAAAACACCAGAAACTTCTATCAGATGCTGTAGCTTTGAGATGTATATCTGATATAATATGCACCAACTCATTTTCAACAGAACATGAGTTCATATTAAACTGACTTACTACTCGAGTACCTAATTCCTCAATGTTTTTACATGAAAAAGGATTACTCCTAAATGATGCTATATTTGCCAATTTACTGCAATCATAAAAACGCATTTGGAATTGTCCCAAAATATTTGAAAATTCAGCATCATACGTATCATAAGTCAACTGAGGAATCCTTGCTTTCAAAGACGGAAAATGTTTCAGATCCTTTCTTTTCTATTGGTCTATCATAAGTTGCAATTTAATTTTGAATGCGTTTACTGCGCTCATCATCTCCATAATTGTTTTTCCTTTGCCTTGAAGCTCCAATGGTGTATAAGTGCATTGTGATGTCAGTCAAAAATTCCAATTCAGTCAGCCATTTCTAGGAGTTTTCCGCGACTCAACCACCTGACGTCGGCGTGACAACTTAATCAGTGTGTTCAACTATCTCCCTACTATGCCTAGTGACTGTTGGACCAGATAACTGAAGTTCTCTAATAGCAGACATATTTCTGTTTTATTTTCAAGATCTCCAAATGAAGTCTCACCAGCTTCAATGAATGCTTTCTTCACAACCGATCTATCTTCGAATGATTTCTTGGGTTTCGCTAATATATGAGATATTTTAAAGGACGCGATCGTAGAAGCTGTTTATTGTTTGGCAGTCTTGTGAACATGCTTCGTTATTTTTTCCTTAATTCACTCTGTAGCGGAAAATCCTTTTCATAGTTTTTATGAACAGTTTTATGATGCCTCTCTAAGTTAATACTCTTAGGTATTGCAACTGACGCACGACAAATAAGACGAATTCACTTATCCTTCACCATAAAAAAGAAGAATTCTTCCTCACAGTCGTTATTAAGATGAAACGTTTTAGATTTCTTCGCTGCACTCATTTGTACTATTTAAAAATAAACTTTGTATCGACGTAGTATTGCCTTAAAGTTACAATTCAACATGTTTCCAATTCCTGGAGGCGCAACATTTATATCGGCGTGAACGAAAGGGTTCTAGAAGAGCGGCAAGAATCAGAAACGCGGCTTTTCTTTGACATGTACGGGCGTTCTTTTGATAAAGCCGCCTTTTGTCGCTAGCAGAGTGTTATTTTATTACGTAATAAGTTTCTGTTGATTAGTTTCCTACTTATTAAAAATTTTTTTTCCCTTTTCGACACAGTTAAAAATTTTCGAAAATCATATAAATTCATTACATCCAAAAATTGGATTCACAACCGAAATAGAAAGCAATAATTCGATAAATTTCTTAGACGTAACAATTTCGAATGAAAATGGAAAACATGTTTTCGCAATTTACCATAAGCCGTCACATACAGATATTATAATACATAACTGGTCTGTCATCCGTATCAACATAAAATGTCAGCATTCAATAGTTTTATTCATAGATTAATTAACATCCCGTTATCACCAGAAAATTTCAACAAAGAATTAAATTATATTAAACAAATAGCCAAAAATAATGGTTACAATCCCAAACTAATATTTTAAATAAAAACAAAGTAGAATCGCATTGAATAAGTTTTCCTGTCGATAAATTGAAACAAAAATTCAACACCTTAACCTACCTTGGCATTACAAGTGAGAAACTGAAATCATTCTTGAGTAGCAATAATTTGAACATAGCTTTCCAAATTAATAATAATTTAGGCAAATATATAAAAATAATAAAACCAAATCAGGTAAAAACCATAAATCAGGTTAGATTATAGATTGAATTGCAATGACTGTGATAATTTCTACATTGGTAGAACACATAGAAATTTTAATATTAGAATATCGGAACATAAACGCAGTTTTTCAAATAAAAGATCAGATTCAAATTACGCGAATCATCTCTTAGAAAATAATCACTGTTTCGACCCACAGTTTGAAATTTTGCATACAGTTAATAAATATTGGAAGGTAGATCTTTGGGAAACGTTAGAAATCAATAAATACAAACACTCAGGCAGACTCATCAATGAACAAGTCGATTTAAGCCCTTCACCTCTATTGAATCTCTTCGGGGAGCAATCTATTCCTTAATTTTATTGGATATACCTGTCATCAATAACCACTTAAGAAGGAGCAACCCAATAAGCTTTTAATTATTTAGGAACATTTGTAATTATATTCTCATTCTTATTTTCTGTACATTCATTCGTTTGAAGAACCTACGGTGTAGTGAAACGCGTTACGAATCGCAATGATTAAGTAAAATTCCCTAAAACACAGTACTTGTTTTTTATTACTTATAAGATGTGAAAATGAGCGGTCTTCACTACAATTGGTGAAAATTAGAAAGTTATTGTAGCAACTGCCGTATTCGGGAAAGTACCTTCCAATTTAGAGACCTTTAGATTATGTGAGGCTGAGATACTCAAGTCCTCTGATTCCTTTACAAAGATTCATTGTCCAGAATATATTGAAATGTGATTTGGTTTCTGAGGGTAAAAGGAGAATTCGTAGTGAAATAAACGTAGAAATTGATTTTTTTTCTGTGTAAACATTAAACGAATGCGTCAACATCTGGTGACTCCCGTGAGCCCTTTTGGTAATTGGAATCGGCTGCTTGGTAACGTGTGAACATTATTTAAAAACAAAGGAAACTAATGACAAATATTTCTCGCCCCAGAAATCTTCGAAGCTAACAATCATAAAACCGTTCACAAATTTTACGTAAGATTTATGTATAACATCAACCGCAAATATTTGAGTTAATCCATAAAACAAGTTTCCTCACAAACTGTTTACTGTACTCCACATTGTTTATGTTTCGAATTTAATAGGTTTCAGCTAATAAAAATCCAGATTCGCTTAAACAAGCTCCTGTAATATTATGTATAGCTTATTAAAAGTATCATCGTCACCATAATCGAAATTGATCGTGAATTATAATTATCTGTTCGAGACTGGGTGATGAATATTTTGTTGGTATTCAGGTATTCATCCAAAAACTAGATTTGAGATGAATTAATATCTTTATGAGTTGCAAATGATCCAGTGACAAATTCTGGAAATGTACAATTTTAAATTTATTCTTGATTAATTTGATCCGTGTCGCTTTTGGATATTTGTGGGAAATATTAGGCTACGGAGGGTAGATAAACATTTCTTATTTTTTTCATAAATGTGAATTATATATCAGCAATAACCTTAATACGAACCGTCACGTCCCTGAAATTCTGAGTGACACTACTGTGCGTAGGTGTACGTATATCGACGCTGTAAAATAACTGTCAACTTATGACATTTAGGAAAGATATTTACATGGTATACTTACAGAATATTGAATTAATGACCGATTCTCTATATTCTTACTTCTTTCCCAAAGTTGGATTTACAAGGTGTTTCCTAAGAAATCTGATATATTTTTGTTCATTCGAGATTGAATTTCAAGGCGAAAAGTGTGATTAGATTTTTCGTTCATGAAATACAGGAGTCTCGATAGTTCTTATTTAATATATCAATAAGAACAATTCTGGCATATCTGAAAGATTTTTTTTGTATTTCGGAAATGGCAAAATCATTTCAAATTGAAGAGTTCAGGGGAAAAACCTCGTATTTGACTGACAATTGATTTCGAGAAAAATGAATTTTAAATTTTACCAACTATTAGAAACTTATTGTTTATCTACCGTCGACTATGCAGAATTACAATGTTTTCCACAAAACCATTTTTCAAACTACACACAACCAAATTTATATGGAATCACTCGGTATTTCATATGATTGATTGTTTTTAACCATGGATCTTTGACTACTTGTGAAGAATGAAGTTTTTTGTTGTAAAAAAACTGGATAGTATGATAAGAAATGTTGAGTTATCACCACATGTTCGGGATATTGTACTCAGTCGTCAATGAGATTTGAAACTGTGAATTTCAAAATTTAAAAAAGCCTATAATCATAATTGGAAATGCCTTAAGTTGGATTGTCCGATGTGCAGAAGGATCCAGATCTAACCAGACAACAAAAAATTAACAGACTTAATTGGTGTATCGATCACGAAAATTGGAATATTGAGAAATGGAGAAATGTTCTTTTTTTCGGATGAGACCAGAATTGGTGTTCGATCAGATGACCGCCGGATTCGGGTTTGAGGGGTCGTGGAAGACAAGCAAGACAAATTCCGAAATACCAAGGGGGCAATGTGATGATTTAGGGTGGAATTATGCTGGGAGGCCAAACAGATTTGATTTCGTTTCCTGGTTTTGGTATATTCGATTGGATATGCATGAGGCGAATATTATTATTATTATTATCATCGTGGACTTGGGGGGTGTCACTTGATTCTGATTCTTTTTTTTTCATAAGTACTTTTACTTTTGTTTTTTTTGTTTCCTTGTATACTTTTCACATATAGTATTTCATTTTTTATGTTTTCATTTATATATTCATATTATTCTCATAATTGTTATTATTATTATCATTTGGGAGTTAGATGTAAGAGTAGCCCTCGGCTAATTCTCGCCCAAGCGAATGTACAACAATGTTTTGTGCAATAAAGGCATATTTTTATTATTACTATCGTGGACTCATGCACTATCTCAGCTGTTAGCTGAATATAATTTATCTTTCCCACATTCAGCAATCAAAGGGAAAAGGCTCGATTACAATATACTTGACATAAATTTCCTAACTATCCTACATGTATTAGGAATTATAGCTTTTTGCATATAGGTATTCTTATGCTATTCTAATTTCTTAAGGCTATCATGAAAAGTTATGGGTATCAACCCAGTTGAATATACTATGACAGGAACAATATCTATTTTATCGAGGTGTCACATCTGCTTGATCTCAATAGCAAGGTCTGTGTATTTGGACTTTTTCTCCTCAAACTTGTTCAGCACGTTGTTATTAGTCGGTATGGCGGTATGACATTCACCAGCATTGCTGTTCTGGCTCTCTTATCATACACCACTATGTCCGGCCTATTATTCGTCACCATTCTGTCAGTGATAACAGGCCTATCGTAGTAAATCTGATAGAGTCATTTTCCAATACGGGCGCCGGTTGATACTTGTAATATGGCTGGAAGGTATTCAGAAGTCCGTACTTGTGTGCAAGTTTCTGATGGATAATGTTGCACACTTGCTTATGCCTGTGAAGATAGCCCGTATTGGCCAGTTGCTCGCAGCCGGACGTAATATGTTGTATAGTCTCCGATCTTATATGGCATTTTCTGCACTTATCTGTTTGTAATGTTCCGTCCTTTATAATAAATTTTTTGTAGTTGTTTGTAGCAATCACTTGGTCTTGGATGGCCATAAGGAATCCCTCTGTTACTGCGAATAATTCTCCTTTCATCAACCATCTATTGGAGGCTTCTTTGTCGCTGTGTGGTTGATTAAGCTCATGGTGATGTCGTCCATGCAATTCCTTTCTTGACCATTGCTCTTGTTTTTCAGTATCTGATAGGAACGGTAGATTCAGCAGGTCATCTCCGGTAACAAGATTTAGAGGTGTATATCCCTTATCAGCCAACGACAGCACCCTATGGAGGCCAGAAGTGAGAGCTTTTGCAGAGAAGAAGTCTCTGAGATTTTTATCTGTTCGGTATGCAAATTGACAATATCTATTAATCCGCGACCTCCTTCTTTCCTCTTCAAAGTTTTTCGTAACACAGACGATTTCCGATGATTGTTGTACTTTGTCAGCATCGTTCGAGTCTGCCTTTGAACATCATCCAGTTCTCTCTTAGTCTATCTTAGTATTCAAAATGGGTAAAAACAACACTGGAATGATGTAGGTGTTAATTGCCTTGACTAGATTCCCCGAGTTCAAGATTAATTTCAGCACAGTCTTCAGACGCTGACTGTATTCTGAACGAATCTTCTCCTTGATTGTTTTTGGTCTAGCAAACTGGCTTGTTGGTATCCTAGATATTTGTATGTTTCCCCATACCTCATGCACTGTATAATATTACCGTTTAGAAGTTGTGTTTCACTATCTATGACTTTCCCTCTTTGAATGTTCATGGTCCAATTGCTTATTGTTCGAAGCATATAATTTGATGTCATCCATTTACAGCAGGTGGGAGACTGTATGATAATTCCTATATGCTTTTATCCTTAATACGTATACTGTTCTATTGAGCATTAAGGACAATGGGTTTATAACTAAACAGAACCATAGTGGACTCAAAAAGTCTATTTGAAAAATTCCACTACTTATGGGTATCTCGTGGGTTTTAATTGATTTATTGTTCATTTTGACCTGCAGAGACGTTCGCCAGTGTGTCATTGTTGTCTTCAAGAATTCTACCAAGGCTGGGTGAATTTTGTGTATCTGCAATACTTCAACAAGCCAAGAATTAGCGGTACTATCGAATGCCTTCTGATAATTGAGAAAAGGTGAATGAACATTCCAAAGCCCAACGTGTGCCTGTTTCATTATCACAGAATCGATGATGAGTTGTTCCTTGCACCCGTGGTGTTTCTTTCTGCATCATTTCTGCCCCTCTGTTAATATATTGTTGTCGTCAAGGTGTTGGTATATTCGATTGGATATGCATGATGTGAGTATTTTGTAGATTGTTATTATTTATTATCGTGGACTTATGCACTATCTCAGCTGTTAGCTGGATATAATTTACCTTTCCCAGATTCAGCAATCAAAGGGAATAGGCTCGATTACAATATACTTGACATAAATTTCCTACATGTATTGAGAATTACAGCTTTTTGTATTTCTATATAGGTATTCTTATGCAATTCTAATTTCTTAAGGCTATCATGCAAAGGTTTGGGTATTAACCCAGTGGAGGATACGATGACAGGAACAATATCTATTTTCTCGAGGTGCCACATCTGCTTGATCTCAATAACAAGGTCTTTGTATTTGGACTTTTCTCCTGGAATTTGTTCAGCACGTTGTTATTATTCGGTATGGCGACATCCACCAGCATTGCTGTTCTGGCTCTCTTATCATACATCATATTAATATTATTACATTGCATTCATACGCTGAGTTATCGTTTGGTCGATTGAATAATTTGTGATATTGTTGGTATGTGATTGTATTATGCAAAAGAGTGGTAACGAATATATCTATCGATCACCAATGAATGACATTTAACAAGTCGATTAACGTTGGATAACACTTATTTTCTTTCCTAACTAATATCCACTTTACTACGTAGTATTCGGTTATCTAAATATTCAAAGTTGCGTGGTATGGCGAACCTAACTTGTTTTTTAATAGGTGTTAATTTGTTGCTTAGATATGGTCCTAATAAATCAATTGTACAGGTCTAAATTTCACTTGAAATGTTAATTGCACGATAAATAGTTCAGTAGTAGTTGTTTGAACGTTTCGCCTGGGTGGTCACGATTTACATCTCCGATGAGGGGGGAAATATTTCGAAATGGGGAACTTGGTAGTGTTCGGAACTTTCGTGTGAAACGTACATGACGCGATGATTCGTTTGCCGAAAAGTTGTGCTTAGGTGAGGCGGAGAATTTGAATGAAATAAGTAAATGTTTGCTATGAGGAGGAAAACGTCGCGCCGTTTTAGAAAGTGTTGACTCATTTTAACATGAGTTTCTTAATTATCTTTGGAAGTTGGAATCTTTGGATTTTGATAATCTACCGAAATTCTGAACATGTCGTTAACATTTGTATATAGGATGTTCGAAAAAGACACGCAAATATTCAAGGAGGTGATTGCTGAAGTCATTTATGAAAAAAGATCATACAGGGCTTTCCAATAAGTGGTTTCATTTTGATATTGAGAAAATACGAGTACTTTTTCCTAGGAAAATCAATATGCCCTGAACGAAGGACTAGCAGGAAAATAAACCAGTCAACAAAGTTGAAAAAAAAAACAAAGAAACCATAGAATTAAGAAAACAAATGGATGCTCTTGCCACGATTAAAGACGATTCCTTAAGTAGGGATGCTTATAACATGTCGAAAAAATCGACAGAAGTAAATTACAATAGATGAAAAGGAAACATAATTCGAAAAAGACTGATGAAGCACAAAACAAAACTAAGGCAATATGGGATATCATACGAACACAAAGTAATAATAGGAAAGAGAAACATTCATCCTGCCTGAACCTGATAGTCCCAACGAGTTCTTTTTGAATGCGGGAAGAATGCAACAGACAGTTTCAAACACAAGAGAAAATCCCATCAATCTGTTGACAGAGGCCAAAGAAAAAGCTGAAAATTCAATTTTCCTATCAGAGGTCACAAAATAGTCCGAAAAATTAAACCGAAAGATACAAAGGACACATATGGCATGTCAACTAATATGCTGAAAAAAAACATATCATTTATCGCAGAACCCACTAGTTTTCTGATAAACAGGTGTTTTGCAGAGGGGTTTTTTTCAAGAGCAACTGAAAAGAGCAAATGTGGTTCCTATATTCAAGGCAGGAGATCCAAATTAATCAAATAACTATCGACCAATATCGATTCTACCTGCAGTATCAAAGATTTTTGAATCGGCTATAACAGAAAGACTGTTGGATTTCTTCGAGCGAATTAGTGCTTTATGCAAGCAGCAAAACGGTTTTCTGAGAAAGAAATTGATAACAACGGCACTAACCCATATATTGGGCGAGATAGCTAAGGCCTTTGATGGTGGTAAAAAATGCAAGTTGTCATCCTGCGATCTAAGCAAAGCCTTTGACAGCATAGTCATTCAAATCATGCCGAGGAAACTAAACTACTACGGTATAACAGGCGTAGCTCTAGAACTCATAAAAAGCTATCTAAGCAACCGATTTCAGCAAGTTTTGTTTCAAGAATGAAAAGTCACAGTGGCGAACGATCATCCATGGTGTACCACAAGGGTCCATCTTGGTCCCACTATTGTTTGTCATTTATGTAAATGAGTTGACAGATAATGTGACATCAACCAGCTCAGTTCATTTTGCCGATAAAACCAGCTTTTTGCATGTAGGCACTGATATAAATGAGGTAAATAACCTTCGGGTTTTAGGAGTCACCCTGGAACTGGAATTGAAGTTTGCTCTTTTCATTGAAGACCTAGCGCATAGACTCTCGGGTGCCATCTTCACCATCCGTAGAATGAAGCAAATTGCTGGTGAGATATCTACTCGAACCGCTTACTTTGGGTGCTTTCACAGTTTGATCTACGGTGTCATTTTATGGGGTGACCATCACGAGAGTAGCAGAATATTCCTAAAGCAAAAATATGCGCTCCGAATCCTGTGCAACGTTTGAAGAAGGGAAAGCTGCAGAAACCTGTTTAGATTAGAAAGGAAGGAATAATTACCTTGACATTTCTTTTCATACAAGCGTGCATACTTTTCATTCATGATTCACGGGATTCACGGGATTGACTTTCCAAGAAATAATTTAAATCACACCTACTCCAATAGAAATGCCGAACAATTTGTAATACCTTTCCATAAAATTAATTCGTCAAAACTCAGCATAAACTACAAAAGAGTATGAGAAAATGAAGAGACCACTGTTGCAGAAAAACCTCAAAAAAAAACTGTTATCGAAATCCTACTAAATGCTAGATGAATATTTCAGTGACAAAATTTCTAGAAAAACTTATTTAATTATTTATTCAATAGTTATGTTTGTCAATATGTCATAATATTTATTGTGCTTCATAATATTTATTGTTTTTTTGACTCCCCATGTGAGTTTTTGATGGATCAAATTGTTCATTAATGTAATTATTGTTGTACCCTAGACTGGAAGAACAATAAATGAAATGAAATTACATATATGTTTATTTCATTATTAAGAGAAAGTATGCTATTAGTAATGGAAGACGATATTAGTCAAAGCTTCGTTTGCAGGACCATGTCCTTTTCATGGAGTTTTCCAACACTAATTCGCATAATTGCCGTATGTCCCCGATAACTTCACGAATTCCATCTTTAATGTCTTGGATCGACTGTGTAGCATTAGCATAGACCTTATTTTCCACGTAGCCCCTAAGGAAAAAGACTAAGCTATTAAATCAGAAGATCTCGGCGGCCAATTGTTATCACCATTTCGAGAAATAGCACGGTCAGGAAACTTTTATTTCAAAAGAGCAATTGTTTCATTGCTTGTGTGGCACGTAGCACCGTCTTGTTGAAAGTTAACGTTGTACAGATCAATCCCCTCTAATGTCGGCCATAAAAAAACCATTAATCATCGCCCGATAGCACAATCCATTCACCGAAACAGTTGCTCCAGTCTCATTTTCGAAGAAGAAAGGTCCAATGATACCGTCAACCCAAAATCTGCACCAAACAGTGACACGCTGAGGATGGAGAGGATTTTCAACAATAACTCTTGGGTTTTCCGAAACCCAGAGTCGACAATTTTGCCTGTTGACGTAGTCACCAAGGTGGAAATGTGCCTCATCACTGAAGATGATATTTCGATGAAAATCTGGATCATTTCGATTCATTTCAAGAACCCAATCAGCAAAGATATGCCGTTGTTGATGATCGGCTGGCTTGAGTTCCTGTGTTAACTGAACACACTTTGGGTTGTAGCCAAATGTGCTGAAGATAACCCAGGTCTATCCATTCTTAGTCGTTCTTTGGAATGAGGCATTTCACAAAAGTCATTACACCGTATTTTGTAGAGAGACTTGGGTCTTAAGGCTTATAAACACTTTGGGCTACAGCAGCAATATTTTCCGTTGTTCTTGTGCGTCGTTCACGGGTTCGATTTTTCACATCACTAGCTTTTCCCAACAACTTGAATTTTCCAACAGTTTCACCGAGAGGGTGCTTCACGACGACTAAAGATGTTTTAGTTTTGCGAACTGTGACTGCAAAATGGTCACCATTTTGTAGTGAATTTCAATGATTTCAATGCGTCGTTGAAGCGTGTATCGTTCCATTCTTATTAATGGCGTAGTTTCTACTGGTCAAACGTCCAAAACTGGAGGCTTCAAAAGTGACAGGTACCGAAATAGCAGGCTATTCAAAGTGAAACCTCTTATTGGAAATCCTGTTACAAACATAAGTAAATATTTCATTACCGATTTACCGAGTACAGATCGGTCTGGTGTCATGAACAGAAACAATAGACTGCATCATGCGTCAGTATTGCATACCCATTCAAAACATCAGGCCAGACTGTCATCTACTCATCTCAATTCGTTGGAGCGCAACGAATCGTGTAAATGTTATTGCACCCTCTAACGAGCCGAGACAGAGGCAACTCACCATTGCCATAGGGAAACCATGATAACAAAGGTTAGATAAACAGAAAACTTCAAGATGTCATACCAATTCGACTATTCACCGCAACACTACACACCGTGTCATCAAGGGAGCGATCTGTCGCCCCTTATTTATATCTGGTTGTACAATCTCAAAAATTACAACTTTCCGTAGAATGTTAAATTGCATTCTCTAAAGGAGTTGGTTTTCTAATCCACCCTTCATAATCACTGTCAACCAGGGCCACACAGCAGCAGCGGTACAACTCGCTTGGATGTCATGAATAGGAGCAATAGACTACAGTTTCCTTCAGGGAAGGATATTCAACATTCTTTTCCAATGTGTCTACACATATAATTAAATATATTTTTTTCTTGAATGTTACGTAAAGGGTAGTTATTGACTTCAAGTTGGTTATGGAGAGTAGTATAATGTGGGGTCATTTCCAAACTTTCCAACAGATTCATTCTTCTTCCTTTACTGCATTTTTGGAGGACATTGAAATTGTCTGAAACTGGTTTGTTGATTGAATGTAGGGGATTTCTGGTCTGATGATATATGTTCTTTGAATGTACCTGTGACCCAGATAAGCAGGGATATACAGATTTCCTAAATACCAGACTGTTTGAGTGTATTCCTTTGTTTAGCAGTAAAAAAACAATCTGCTAAGATTGGAACCGCTGTAGAATGAGGCGCTTATTTCGAATTTTGAGAAATTTTATTGTATGAGGAAGTGAGCCGACATTAAAACTACTATATCTTTTTTCGGGTTTTTCTTGAACGGTATTCAATAATTGTGATGTTCCATTCTGTTCTTTGGGTCCAACGATTTCATGTATGAAGAAGTTGGTATATTGTTGATGAAGACTATTTTATTATGGTATTCATTTTCGTTCTGGAATCTTGAATTGAAATTGGGATATTAAAAGCTGTGTAGAACTCAAAATAACCACCTCACTCCTAAGCGATGCAAATCTTAGCAAATTACTTTTGAATACAAAATTTAATGTAACGAATGCTCTTCAGATTATGTAGGTCGAATAAGTTGAAGTTGTGGCTGCAGGTTCAAAGAACATATATCATCAGACAAGAAATCCCTATTATTTCAGTTCATTCAATCAATTTCAAAGTCCTCCACAAATGCAATTGAGGAAGAAGAATGAATCTGTTGGAAAGTTTGGAAATTAATAAACTCAGGAAAACCTCACATTATATTTTTTTCACTAGCCTACTTGAAATCAATAACATTTAAGGAAAAAATATATCTCGTTATCATCTTTGTACCTTAGTGTTCAGCACTTTCAAATGACAACTCCCCGTCGTATGATAGCACTTTTTAAAGCAGCATGAAGCTTCTAGATAACTGTGCGAAAAATTCCAGAAAAAACGATTGCTCTCTTGAATACAGGGTGTTAAAATATTGAAATTCATGCATAATATTGATAAGTATCATATTGCGAAAAATGTTGCGAGCTGTGAAACCAACCGCCAACCCGAAACCAATTTTGTGAGAAAATGATAAGTTGGTGTAACGAGAATAATGGGTATTTATATACCCTGTATTTAACGGAGTAATCGGTTTTTTCTGGCATCTTAAAGTTTCATAGCTTAAAAAGAACAATCACAAGATAAGACTTGCCATTTAAAAATGAAGAGTCAGGGTTCTTAGGGGTAAATTCCTCAATTCATTATTAAAAGTGAGCTATCAAATTCAAAAATCGACTTAAGCGATTTTGTTAAAAACATTGGGTTAAATTGGTATTATAGACTCGTGAAATCGAAATTCTCTTTCCTGGAAATGAAAGTTTCAGTCTCAAGATAATCTATTGACCATAAACATAGATTTACATACCAGCAAAGGTTGTTAACTGGCTGAGTACGGATTAAGAGGATTAAACAGCTGTGATTTGCATATGCCCTCCTAAATAGCTACTTGTGATAAGTTCTTGTCAGATTTTTATCTATTACTTGGAGTATTTCAGAATTCTTATATTTACAGGGTATTCGGAAATAGTTCAAACTTCAGGATGCAATTTTAGCATAAAACTATGAAAAAGATTTCGTGCGTCAATAAAGGATAAATTCGTTTTTATACCGAGGACAACATTCTATTCTGTTATGCACATTTAAGAGAGATTTTTCATTTTGAAAATAAATCTGGAATTTTTGAATAATCACTATATTACAGTCCTTAACAATTGATCAGGATCATACTCTACTTGTGTAATAAAAGTTGAAATAAACGGATAATATCTATTATAAAACTTTATTTTCACTTTACTATGATTCATTCTCCTCTTTGAGTAGGGTGTATTTGAACAGTTCACTCTAAATTCCTGCAATTTATTTTTAGTTTTTTTATCATTAAGTATTCTTGCAACGCTTGAAATCGTTATTTTGATTTTATGTTAATTTTCATAGTTTTGCCAATATGTATAGTATTTCCAGTAATTGGGTTAAATTATTATTATTTATTATCGTGGACTTATGCACTATCTCAGTTGTTAGCTGGATATAATTTACCTTTCCCTGATTCAGTACTCAAAGGGAATAGGCTCGATTGCAATATACTTGATATAAATGTCCTAACTTTCCTACTTTTTGCATTTCTATATAGGTATTTTTATGCAGTTCTAATGTCTTAAGGCTATCATGCAAAGTTTTGGGTAGTAACCCAGTCGAGCATACTATGACAGGAACAATATCTATTTTACCGAGGGGTCACATCTGCTTGATCTCAATAGCAAGGTCTGTGTATTTGGACTTTTTCTCCTCAAACTTGTTCAGCACGTTGTTATTATTTGGTATGGCGACATCCACCAGCATTGCTGTTCTGGCTCTCTTATAATACACCACTATGTCCAGCCTGTTATTCGTCACCATTCTGTCAGAGATAACAGGCTTATCGTAGTATAATCTGATAGTCATTTTCCAATACGGGCTCCGGTTGATACTTGTAATATGGCTGGAAAGTATTCAGAAGTCCGTACTTGTGTGCAAGTTTCTGGTGGATAATGTTGCACACTTGATTATGCCTGTGAAGATAGTCCGTATCGGCCAGTTGTTACCAGCCGGATGTAATATGCTGTATAGTTTCCGATCTTATATGGCATTTTCTGCACTTCTGATTGTAATGTTCCGTCTTTATTCATAAACTGTTTGTAGTTGCTTGTAGCTATCACTTGGCCATAAGAAATCCTTCTGTTTCCGCGAATAATTCTCCTTTCATCAACCATTTGTTGGAGGCTTCTTTGTCGATGTGTGGTTGATTAATCTCATGGAGATGTCGTCCTTGCAATTCCTTTCTTGATCATTGTTCTTGTTTTTTAGTATCTGATAGGAACGGTAGATTCAGCAGGTCATCTCTGGTAGCAAGATTTGGAGGTGTATCTTATAAGCCAACGATACCACTCAGTGGTGGTCAGAAGTGAGAGCTTTTGCAGAGAAGAATTCTCTGAGATTTTTTATCTGTTCGGTGTGTAAACTGACAACATCTATTAATCCGCGTCCTCCTTCTTTCCGCTCCAAAGTTGTTCGTATCACAGACGATTTTGGATGATGATTGTTGTACTTTGTCAGCAAAGTGAATATCATCCAGTACTGTCTTAGTCCATCAGATTATTCCAAATGAGTAAAACAACACTGGAATGGCTTAGGTATTAATTGCCTCGACTAGACTCTCCGAGTTCAACATTGATTTCAGCACAGTCTTCAGACGCTGACTGTATTCTGAACAAATCTTCTCCTTTGATTGTTTTTGGTCTAGCAATCTGGCTTGTTGGTATCTTAGATATTTGTATGTTTCGCCATCCCTCATGTACTGTATAATACACCGTTTGGAAGTTGTGTTTCACCATCTACGGCTTTCCCCTTTTGAATGTTCAGGGTCTTACATTTTTCAATCCCGATTATTACTTATTATTTATTATCGTGGACTTATGCACTATCTCAGCTGTTAGCTGGATATAATTTACCTTTCCCAGATTTAGCAATCAAAGGGAATAGGCTCGATTACAATATACTTGACATAAATTTCCTAACTATCCTACATGTATTAAGAATTACAGCTTTTTACATTTCTATATAGGTATTTTTATGCAATTCTAATTTCTTAAGGCTATCATGCAAAGTTTTGGGTATTAAACCAGTCGAGGATACGATGACAAGAACAATATCTATTTTATTCAGGTGCCACATCTGCTTGATCTCAATAGCAAGGTCTGTGTATTTGGACTTTTTCTCCTGGAACTTGTTCAGCACGTTGTTATTATTCGGTATGGCGGGATCTACCAGCATTGCTGTTCTGGCTCTCTTATCATACACCACTATGTCCGGCCTATTATTCGTTACCATTCTGTCAGTGATAACAGGCCTATCGTAGTATAATCTGATAGAGTCATGGTGTTCAGAAGTCCGTACTTGTGTGCAAGTTTCTGGTGGATAATGTTGGACACTTGATTATGCCTGTGAAGATAGTCCGTATTGGCCAGTTGTTCGCATCCGGACGTATTATGCTGTATAGTCTCCGATCTTATATGGCATTTTCTGCACTTATCTGTTTGTAATGTTCCGTCCCTCATTATAAATTTTTTGTAATTGTTTGTAGCGATCACTTGGTCTTGGATGGCCATAAGGAATCCCTCTGTTTCTGCGAATAATTCTCCTTTCATCAACCATTTGTTGGAGGCTTCTTATTATTTTTATTGTTATGTGTGCACATGTTCTTATATACATGTATAAACACACAGAATTTAATGTCAACTTTGTTGTTGTATGATTGTTTTTAGTGTTGGTGACCATGTCGAAATGATAAACAGGTTTTCTCATTGCTAAGCGAAAGTCTCCGTTGGATCATCGAAGGATTTAATACAGTATGAACTGTTAAATTAATTCCACAGTATGTTTAGTAAGGCCTAGAACAATTATCGAAGAAATATAGCTTCATTTTAATGCTGGAAGACAATGAAGTACCGCCCCGTCCAAAGTCCTGTACTTGCAAATAACCTCAAAAACAAATTGCAGCATCAGCCTTCAATAAAGCTTCTAGAATTAATATTATCTAACCAAATGGTGACAAGGAGACTACGCAATGGAAACAGAAGAATTCTCGAGTCTCGATATATGGCCGTTTAAGCTATCACTCTCCCTCCATTCCAATGTGGACAAATGGACCAATTCGGTCCAAATTTCAGAGGAAGAATTGGGTTATTTTAGAAAACCTCTCAGATATGCATTCTTTCGAATTTTTCGGCCTGGTAAAAAGAATATTCTTTATTTGGATGGATGGAATTTTTGTTTTTCCGCGCACTGTGCACTTCCTTCGTTTTTTTTTCGAAGGGCCCTAGCGCAGCCCGCGGAAGTCGCTTGGACGCGAACTAGAGTCTGCGAGCTCTAAAATGAGCCATGTCAATCATCCTTAAGGTTCAATATCGATTATCAGTTTTCAACCACTTGAAATGTAGAAAACAAAATTCCAAGATTTCTTTCCAGCATGCTCGAATTTCGGGCGTGTACTCTTTTGCAAGCGAAAAAAGAACCATAATAGAAAATATATATAAGATAATCATTTAAGAACTGAATTGGTCTATTGTATCCCAAACTTCCAGGTAGAAAGGGAGATACCATAGACGGCGGTAAAATTAGTTGCAAAAATAGGTTTTATACATTTGTTTATCCCCTATTGTTTGGTTTATTTTCATAGCTAGGTATTTAGTTGATGATAATTTACATGCTATTAATTTAACAATACCTAAATTCAAATTCCTAATCCTATTCATTATTAACGACATAAAAGTTTATAGATTTTAAGACCTGTTACCTGCATGGATTTAATTATTGAATCATTAAGATGAACAACTCTCTGAAAATAACAAAAACAGGTTCTTTATTCAGTTCTGAAACTAAACCTATAACAATGATAGATATTTGTCAATTAGGGTGATTGAAAATGATTGAAAATATTTAAGGTTCTCATATATATTATTAGTGATTAATTTTTCAAGAAAAAGGTTAATCATTTCTATCATCGGTGTCCTCATCATCACTGTGTTCATAACAGCTATATTCACCTAAATGAAAAATTATAAGATCCACATTATGATCATCCTCAATATGTTCTTCTTAATTTTTGTTTTCTTCAATTTTTTTAACTTCTTTATATATTAACTTGGCAACAGTTGTACATTACGAAAAGCAAATTTTTGAATTGCTAGATTCTTAACATTTTCTAACTTGAAAGTGACCTCTTTTGAGACATATACCCACATTCTTTCTATTAGGTTTATTTCAGGATGATAGGAGTGTAAGCGGAGAACCGAATGTCCATGAGCAGCCAGTAGGTAATCGATAACACATGTCTTAACCCGTGGTTTATGCTCCTGAATTATATTATATAATTCGAGTTTGGTGGCTTGTTGTTCATGAAATGGACCTTTTTGATCCAACCATTGCTGAATTTCGGCCTTTTTATTAGAAAACACAATAATTTTTTATGTAGCTACATTGTGGTACGAAGCGTTATCCATTACAACCACAGAATTGGGTGGTAAATTTGATATTAATTCATCTTCTATCCACTTTTTAAAATTTACATGTATTATACCATCTTGATAGTCCCCTGATTTTGCTTCAGATTTGAATATTAAAAGTGAATCTGGAACGAATCCCTGCTCACTGACAGCAGTTATAACCAAACGAGGACCTTTTCCAATTTTTTTATGTAATCCGTGAACAGAATTGTCTAACCACTGATGGGAATTATTGTATAGTTGGAATTGATACATTTTTCATCGATATAAATAATTGGTCTATTTCTTTCTAATGTAGTCGTTTTGTCTTAAAATTCAGTAATTCAACAAAATTTTTCTGTTATCCATATCTGTTGTTCCATCTGCAATCAATGAATTGCTTGCAATTTTGTGGTTATTGTAAATATGATTTCTAATGAAGTCATCTCTTCCCACTTCTATTTCAGTTTTGGAAAAATTTCGCCGTCGTTTTAGGGGGTTTGAAAAGTCTAATGCTTCACCACATTACAATAAGTCCTTCCTATTTTATTCTTTTTACCGTACTTGCAGATATATTTATTACACATACGATTTATAACTAAGTTTAATGGAAAACTCAAACCATTACACGCTTCATTTTCCATAAATATAATCAAATCAAAATTGGGTTTTTCACATTTACCACCAAACACTATTTTCACAATAGATCTTTCACAACTAAATAATTTGACGAGTTTTAGGTTCACAATGAGAATGAGACGCTACGCTACTGATAACTTTCAGCTGGTAGTAAGCACCGCCTACTAGGCTGTTCCGTATTTAGAATTTGCACTTCGGATGACCTTGAGGGATCATTTTAGAGCTCGCGGACTGTAGGAGTCGCCGGACAGAGAGAGCTTAAATCTTTCCGAAAAAATAGTCTGCTACTTGAAAACAAATTCTCCGTCTAAAAAATTGCTTCCCAATATCCCATGCTTTCCCCCACCGATTTCTTCCATTTATCAACGCCCATTCCTTATGATATAGTATAGTTAAATTAATACATTTGTATCTACCGATGTACCAATTAGATCCGCGTACAAGGAAAGTTTTAACCGTAGATATAAAAATTGGGTCGCATTTCTTTGCTCTGGATTCAACAAGTAGCCAAATATCACGTCAATATAAATTCCATGAACCTTTCCGCAAGAATTGCCAATTTATATATTTCGAAATTCATTTTTTACATGAATATTTTATTAATCCTTCTGCATACGATAATATGTTCACAATATAGAAAAATTAAATTGATCCCTAACAATTTAGTGGAGTGTATTCACAAAACTTGTTATATTATTTTCAGTTCGATAACTTGCAGCAAACATGTTGAATTCGTGCTCATTGATCATGTAGCCGAACAGAAATTATGTTCGCCCTTATAATAACTTGGAAAACCATAAATATTCCGTGTTTTTTCCGCAGTAATGAAGTCATCATCCATTCTCCTCCGCAACGGTGTATAGCATTTAACAAAAGATTAATGTGTAACAGAGCCACAAACAGAATCTGCCAGAGAACAAATTGCCCACTGAATGTTCTCAGTGAAATATAGCTTGACGTGGTGTTTTTCTTCGCCTAATAGGTAATATAACTTTTCGAAGCACGCTGAGAGAATGTCAATCATTTATTTATGTTCTATTCAACTTATCGTGCGCTCAACTGAATTCAGTGGCGTACGTATCCGCACTTTAGTGAAAATTATTTGATTCGTTTTATGTGTTTCATGCACATGAGAGACATTATAGCCAGCAGGTGAAGCTAAGAATATGACACGTAAATATTGATTTTTGTAAGACTATCGCATAACGGTTTGTCATTAAAGCACAAGCGCGACTACACTTTGTTAAGTGGTTACTCTTATTTAACAAAGTTGCTTAAGAAATTCGAGCTTTGCATTGTAACAAATTAGCAACGGAGTATAAATGAACAAGTTACAAGATAATGGTTTTTTTTATTTCCAACTCCTGGGAGGAGGCGATGTTACTGCTGTGGCCGCTCAAAATACTCAATGTGAGTGTTCACTTGCTTCTTGAAGAATGACGAATTAAGTTATAAGAAATATATTTGATGGAAGCGAGTTCCTCAGCACATTAGCCTTCTAAACAACAGAGCTTTTATAGAAAGAGGTACGTAGTTATATATATAATAATATGAATATGAAGTTTGCAATGAAATATGCATATTTCTGGAAACTGCAAGTTCATTTTGTAGCATTCTAGCCGTACAGTGCCGAACTCTTAGTGCAGTTAAACGAAGCCAACGATCATCAACTGGTGTTGTTATCCGATTTCTTCCCTGTCCGGCCCTTCTTCCATATTCCCCTGTTTCGTGGTACCGATTAATTGCTCTTGAAATAGTGCTTTGGTTAACATTCAACAAGTTAGCCACGTAACGTTGGCTTCGCCCCTCCTCTAGAAGTGTTACAATTCTTACCACTTCATGAACACTCAAATAGCGTCCAGGACGTTCAGCAGCCATTACAATAAATCCAAAGGATTCGAAAATCAACAAGAAACACACAAAACTTGCATTAATTTAGCGTGAAAACTGAAGAGAAATTGAATGAATACTGATAGTCAAATAAACTCATTCTTGTTTCAGACGTGTTTGAGATCATATGAAAACAAATGTTACTACATAGATGAGATTTTTCCCCTCATATGTCCAAAAACATATGTTAACAAAGAAACTGCGATCGAGCTGCTTAATCGATTGTGAAATTCATAATACCAAGTGATGCGACAATTTCTAAAAAAAAAAAATTTTTATACTTTATTAAGCTTGCCTGAATCAGGCTACAAAATGGTTTTTATTTTTATTTCGAAAATAGACACTTCAGAGACTGAAACAATCCATACATCGATCTATAAGAGACAGAACAAAATACATTGATGTAATGCAAATTGCAATATCTGAATGATCTTATTTTTCTTCCCACATTAATAGCTCAGACCAAAAGGATCGGTCAAATGAAAAGTCATGTGATCGTCTACAACCTGAACTTGTCTTTAAATTCTTTTTTTATAATAGAAGCTTACGTTTGTGTTGTGTTGTTCTAGTATAGGTTCTTTAATATGAGGTTTGATATGATAAGACCAATACTTCGTCGCTTGAATCATAGGTAAGAAAATGTAAAAAGCTTCTTCAAATAAATTCACTAGCATATAGAGCACTTCACAACGGACCTAATTGGCCCTTAACCGTATTAAGAGTGATAGCTGTTTTGGTAATATGATATGATTTATGATTTATTAAGCCATTGCCTAATACTCTAATCTCAGAGATATGATTTTGAAATTTTAAGGAACACGTCCTGGGGTTGGCAATCTACGAGTTTCAATTCGCTCGTTTATTTTCTACCAATAATTCGTGTAGGGATAATCCAATAAATATATATTTGATGAGCTTAAAACAAAGTTTGCAAAAGCCTTTTGGCTCAACTGAGTGCCAACTGACCATAATATGTCACTGACTCTGAAGCATACTCTAGGTTCCCATATTCACGGATTCATCAATCAAGAAATCGAGCCCTCTGATCATACACCTGTATGACCTTGTTTGCTATGTAAAATCTTTTCTTAGATTTGTTTAGACATATAAGAAGTTTGATTGTTGAATTATTTTTCTGCTGGTTTCTTTTTCCATTGTTACAGATTTCTGTCCCAAACCCCCTTCCTTTCACCCTTTTTTGGAAATCATGAAATGCAAGAGAGAATGAAGCGGCTAAGCAGAAAAATCTTTGGTACTCTTTATGTACACACGACACAAGCACATCATAAACAGACAAGCTATTGCTAGTGCAATAGCGACAGGAAACGAGTATTTTCCTCAGGATTTTTCACTCGTTTATTGAATCATATTCAAGATGGTTCCCTGTTATATTTCCTGAGCTCACACTTGTGCTTTTTCTATAAAGCATTTATTGTAAATAGAAATTATTCAAATTTTTGTAAATCCACTCTTTTCAAAAGAATAATATATATATATATATATATATATATATATATATATATATATATATATATATATATATATATATATATATATATATATATATATATATATATATATATATATATATATATATATATATATATATATATATATATTAGTTTTCACACTTTTAGTTCCTCAGAACAAGTATCTATACAGAAGGAAAAGATCAAGAACCTGACGATTTTGAGCAAGAGGGTGGTGATCACGCTTGATCCTTGGATGATCGATGAGGCGTACTATCCAATAGATGTATTGAATGTTTGTGTGTGGAGCCCCACATGTAGAAACAGTATTCCACACCTGTACTGCTGAGCCCTGAAAAGAAAACTGAGCTTAGCAAAAGCAGATTTGGCAATGCCTGACATATGGCCATGACAGCAAACTCTTGTGTTGACAATGATGTCGAGTAGATGCATGTTCGTTTCTGAGGCTATTCGATGTCCTCGCATGGTTGAAGGAGGTTCTCCAGCAGAGACTTTCATGAAGAAAGTTGATGAGAAAGAGAGAGAATTTTACGTAGATGCATAATTGTGTGATAGACTTCTGTGAAATCGATATTTTCGGTTCACGTTTCTCACGCTACTCGTGGATAGAATAGTGAATGTCATATACTTATACATGTATACTATAAAAGATGCTAGCTCAAGTCATTTGCAACAGAAAATGTCCGATAACATTTTTTCGAAAAGTTGATAATTATCGAGTTATTCAACACTTCTTGATTTTAAGAAAGTTTTTGCTCCTCCCTATGAAAACAAGAATATCTCTGTTACTCCTACAGCTACATCAAATCTGACCATACCATCGGAAAGAGCATTGAATTTGCTATAAAATACTAATGGTTAAAACATTTTGTATACCGGGTGTTGTAAAAGTCTAAATGAAAAAATTGTGAAATGAACAATATTAGGGGTATTATCTTGTTAGCTGTTTCACTGAAAACTGATTGATAAGTAGCTGTTTTTCTTCAGTAAAAACTACTTCTTTCAACTGGCGTTCAAATGGTATTCCAACTTTTGAGCTAACTATTTTTTTTCAGTAATATCATGGGTAAGAGTAATAAGAACATAAAATTCGAAAACGCAAATATCTTATATTACTTAATGAAATATGAACAAGAAGTAAAAATTAATGAATCATATTTTCACGAAAGGGACTTAAAAACTATAACAGGTGTTCGAAATGTCTTCCCTTTTCTAGAATGCACTTAACACATCTTTTTCATAAACTATCAAGTACTCTTAGAAGTTCAATGTGTTTTTGACTCATTTTGTTTCAACAGATTCGAATCCTTTCTAATTCTTCTCGAGTGTTAAAGGGAATTCTATAAATATTAGTCTTTAATGAGCCTCACACATAAAAATCAAGCAGTTTAATGTCAGGGAATCTGGGTGGCCATCTCACTGGCTCGAATCGACCTATCCATTTCTCTCCAAATCTCTAAGCCATCCAGTTCTGGACTATTCCGGAATTATGAGCCGGCGAATATTATTCGTTATTTAATAGATTTACAAATTCGTTTGAATTGAGACGATCGGGAAGTATAACTGGCCCGACAAGCTGACTCCTCCTTAACCCCAACCACACATTTACTCTAATCTCGTGCTGAGAGTGTTACACAATAGTCCATGAGGATTTTCTGTATCACATATTTGGCAATTTCTCAAATTTATCATACCAATTTTGGTAAAAGTTGCCTCATCCATCCATCCATAGAATTTTATCTGATCCCCAATCCTGTAATTTATTCATGTACCACCTACAAAATTGCAACCTCACTTCACTATCCACTGGCAATAAGTCTTGAACCTTACTCAAACAGTAAGGATGTAAATTATTTCGCTTGAGAACGTTATGAACCGTGAATTGATAAAGTCTCAATGTAGCACCAATTCTCCAAGTACTTGTTGTAGGGTCCTCGTGAACAGCCTGCAATATTGAGGTGCTTGTCTCCATTGCTGATTATTTCCACCACCTTCTCTAATTCTCAAACCACTGAATGAACCAGCGTCACCGGAGCGCCTAAACACTTCAACAAATGTCTTTCTGCAAGCTTGCTGTCTGTTTGGAAAGCGCAATGCATACTCCCGCACCTCGGCACGGGAATTTCCATTCGCGAAGCCATAAACAATTAACATATCTCGATATTCAATATTTCAGAAACTAGGCATGTTTTCTTTTTTTCGAAAAAGAAAATGGAACCGTAAGAGGGGAAAATATGAACTTCAATTCATTAATTCATTCAATGACAGTTCCTGTCAAATTCTAAATATTTGTATTTGTTTTAAAATCAAGTAATACAAGCCTTATGTGATTTATCTTTTCACGATACTCTTTACTAAATTTCTTCTTCTAATCCGAGAAAAATTAATTATTCCTAGTTTCTTAAACATTCAATATACAGATATGTTATTTATTTATGGCTTATTATCATTGAAATCAGACATTTAAAGAACCACAAATCCCCTGGCCCAGACAACATACCAAGCGAAATCCTGAAGGCGGATGCCCAAGGTGTAGCGCAATTACTACAACCGATTATGAGAGAAACTCAGAAACTATTCCTGTCACCTGGAAAGAAGGCCTCATAATAAAGGTAGTGCATCAACTGGAGAGGTATAACGCTTCTTAACAACATAAATAAAATCCTCTCCTACACCCTTCTCCAGAGGATCAAAGAACAAATGGAAACCCGATTGAGGCCAGAGCAGGCCGGTTTTAGAGCCCACCGATCCTGCGTAGACCACATTAACACGCTACGAATAATAATAGAGCAATCCTCGGAATTTAACTGAAAATTGTATATCATCTTCATTGACTTCAGACGTGCTTTTGATAGCCTCAGCCAGGCGGCTCTGTTTAACATTTTGGAAATTGTGGGTTTCCCCAAAAAAATCATTGACATGCTAAAAGAGCTCTACGTACATTCTACATGTCGGGTCCTCCATAGGGGAAAAATCTCAGATAAGATCGCAGTAAAGGCGGGGTTAAGCAAGGATGTCTATTATCGCCCATACTTTTCAACATAGTTATTGACTGGATAATGAGGGAAGTTAACAATGAAAGAAGAGGAATCACCTGGGGTTTGACCGGAAGACTTGAAGATCTCGACTATGCGGATGATATCTGCCTACTATCTAACACCCATCAAGATATGCAGAACAAACTGGACCGTTTGAACAGCATAGCCAAACGCACAGGTCTTCAAATAAACGTTGGCAAAACAAAGTCAATGCGTATAGGCACTGCAAACTCACAGCCTTTTATGATAGATGCTATCCCCATAGAAAAAGTGGAGACTTTTTGTTACCTGGGCAGCCTCATAACGACAGAAGGAGGGTCAGAGGCAGACGTCAAAAACAGAATAGCCAAGGCCAACCAGGCTTTCGCAATGTGTGGAGATCAAACGCCATTACCAACGCAACGAAATTGCGCATCTTCAACTCGAATATCAAGTCGGTACTCTTATATGGGTGCGAGACCTGGAAGCAAACAAGAACAATCGAGCAGAGCCTCCAGGTCTGTGTGAACAAATGCCTCCGTAAAATCCTACACATCTACTGGCCTGAACGGATAACCAATGAAGAGCTTTACAACATCACCCATCAGAGCAAAACTAGCCAAGAGATAAAACTGCGAAAATGGAAATGGATCGGCCATATCTTGCGAAGGGAAACCACGAACACCACCCGGCAAGTGCTGGAATGGAACCCGCAGGGAACAAGACAACGAGGAAGGCCCTGAAACACATGGAGGAGAACAATTCTCGACGAAATATTACCAACTGGTAAGACCTGGAACCAAGTGAAAGGAATTGCCAGAAATAGATCCAGATGGAAGACCTTTCTAGAGGCCCTATGCTCCTTATAGGAGTTCAAAGGACTATATATATATATATATATATATATATATATATATATATATATATATATATATATATATATATATATATATATATATATATATATATATCATTGAAAAGTCATTTGTGGAATTGTTCAGACGCTCCGGTGAAACTAGCTCATTTGTGATCGAAGGATAAGAGAATTTAATGTTCTTACTCTTACTCTTACCCATGATTTTGCTGGTAAAAAATAGTAATCTCAGAAGATGTTATAGCTTTTGAAATCAAGATGAATGTAGTAGTATTTTCCATGAAAAAAAACGGCTACTGCTCGATCAGTTTTGAGTGGCATAGCTAACAAGGAAATACCTCTAATTTTTTTTATTTCACAATTTTTCCATTTTCAACTTTCACAACACCCGGTATACAAAATTTTTTTGCCATTAGTACTTACCTATCTCATAGCAAATTCAATATCATTTCCGATGGTATGGTCAGATTTGATGTAGCTGTAAAAGTAACAGAGATATTCTTGTTTTTATAGAGAGAAAAAAAATTTCTTAAAATCAAGAAGTGTTAAATAACTCGATAATTATCAACTTTTCGAAAAAATTTTATGAGACATTTTTGTTGAAAATGACTTGTACTATCACCTTCTGAAGTTTGGCACCTTTTATAGTAGACACCCTGTATAGACTCATAATAAGTTTGATTTTATGTGTTTATCGTTTCACTGACGATATAAAAACTTGAAAATAATACAAGAAATCTACAAAAATTCTCACCCACCTATCTTTATATGAATTTGCGTATTATTCGATTTTCTTGTTCCAAAGACAAAAATTTGTTCTCTCGAGATGTTTTAGAACTGAAATACCCAAAGAAAACTATGGAGGTGCATGATTTGAGTGTCGATGAAATGAACAGAATAGTTAGGATGTTTGAGGGTGAGGCAACATAGCAGGTGCACAAACGATGAGTAGTAGACAGAGCGTTATTTCACTATTTACGGAACAGAGTAGTTAGAGGATCTCGTACCAGAATTACACTCCAATGTGCAGTGAATTTTTTAAAGTTCATCTTCACTTCAGCAGACCTTGAAGGTATCATATACTGACAAGAGGATACCCTGTATCTCGATAAGAATGTGCTTAACATCGTATAGAATGGTAATCTCATCGTTTTATTCTCAGGTGAATCTTGTTTTGTACTGCACTTAGATTTGTGACGAGTTCCACTTTCGAGACAAGCAGAAGTATTAACGAAGCTCTGGAAGTATACAACTAAAGAGGACCTGGGGTGAAATCTCTTTCAACTCTCTGAATGAAAATCTTTGCGTTAATTAGCTTCTTTTACCTTTTGTACTACACTATGCTGCAGCAATTGGGGAAAATTAATTATGACGCGAAATCAGTAGTTCAATATCGTACCAATCATAACCAAATATCTGTATATTTTAGCGATGTGCGTGTGAAATAAAAATAACTGCTTTAGCTGCAAAGGTCACAATTATGCCAATAATCAATACTAATAATAATAATAATAATTAATTAAGATCGGAGACTATACAGCATATTACGTCCGGATGTGAACAACTGGCCAATGCAGACTATCTTCACATTCATAATCAAGTGTGCAACATTATCCATCAGAAACTTGCACACAAGTACGGACTTCTGAATACATTCCAGCCATATTACAAGTATCAACCGGCGCCCGTATTGGAAAATGACTCTATCAGATTATACTACGATAGGCCTATTATCACTGACAGAATGGTGACGAATAATAGGCCGGACATAGTGGTGTATGATAAGAGAGCCAAAACAGCAATGCTGGTGGATGTCGCCATACCGAATAATAACAACGTGCTGAATAAGTTCCAGGAGAAAAAGTCCAAATACACAGACCTTGCTATTGAGATCAAGCAGATGTGGCACCTCGAGAAAATAGATATTGTTCCTGTCATCGTATCCTCCACTGGGTTAATACCCAAAACTTTGCATGATAGCCTTAAGAAATTAGAATTGCATAAGAATATCTATATAGAAATGCAAAAAGCTGTAATTCTTAATACTTGTAGGATAGTTAGGAAATTTATGTCAAGTTTATTGTAATCGAGCCGATTCCCTTTGATTGCTGAATCTGGGAAAGGTAAATTATATCCAGCTAACAGCTGAGATAGTGCATAAGTCCACGATAATAAATAATAATAAAACAATCAAGATAGATTATCGAAAAGCCCTCGGTACTATACTTCACAACAGCTCAATGGAAACCACAATTTATACAGAATATCTCTAATAATGCTGTCATTATTCAATCATAACTGCATAGAAGATTAACTTGCATCTATCCAATCATCCAACATCATAAGCACTTGAAGGTATGAAAAAATCTGGAATCTACCAGGGAGACTCCTCAGTTCCTTCACTCTTCTGAATAGCTTCAATTTTCAATTGAGCTCTTGGCCACGTGACCGGCAAAGTTAACGTGCAACAAGGTTAGGGACTATTTCATCCACTCAGATGTTCTTTTCGACCAAATTCTCGGGAAATGTTGAAAAATTATCCCGCAACTTTAAAGCTATAATCAAGACTATACTAAACAAATTTCAGGAAGTGAATTGCTGATGTCTTGGTTGAGTGGCCAGATGAAAGGCTGATAATAATGAACAACAACACTTTGTGACAGTTTTAGGAATTCTGTGAAAATGAAATCTTCATTCAAATTGAACATGACTTTGTAAAATTAATTCCCATTATTCACCGAGCGAAATAATATCCCTATGCAATAATTAAAACATTCAAACACGCACTGGTCTTACGCGATTAAATTTTCATTCCTTCAGTCTTGGCTTTCGTCAGAGCTTCGCGTGTACAATCAATTATGAATGACAAGTGTCCTAATTGAAAACTGCAAAGGGCATAAATTACAAACTGGAAAAAAATGAAGTTCTGTAGTGAGCTATGAATATTTCAGTTAGATTAGTTTGCCGTGTTTAATTCATCTACGTGACTTTCAAAACAAAAATGAATAAATTTGCTGATAGATTAGCGACTGGAAAGAATATCCATATAAATTGAGTCGGTAATGGGTTTTCGCAAAACAGAGCCGTGTTTTTCTTTCTTCCTTTTTTTCGACGTGGTTTCATTCCATTCCGATAATGGAAAAAGCAGTTGGCATTCGAAAATTTATGGCGGGAATTAGGATTCTCAATGAAGTGTTAACAATCCTGTTGATGAAATAATTTAAAAGCAAATTTTCGGTGTTACTTCTATCGGTTCTTCTCTAAATGAAATTCTGATATTTCCTTCTTGGCCTTTCTCTATTAACGAATTGATTTCATTGTTATATTCTCATGACAGTTTTAACCACAAATCTAGTGAGCCCTTTAAGGTCGCCTTTTATATCTAAACAGCTACATACTGAACTGATAGTATTAAGGATTTGTTTATTTTATGGAAATTCATTTTTACAGTAAAACGAAATGAGACACTTTTGTCACTTTTCCACAATTTATTCAATAATCACGACTGGTTTCGACCCTACGGTTATTTTCAAGTGAATAACAATATAATACATGAGTAGGCAAGTACAAGTACAAAATGAAATTTATCCTAAATATTGAGTAGTGATGATACCTTATGCTCTAGTTGGCTGTAGAGGTTAATAAATTGTGGGTTTTTACATTGTTTGTTAAACTCCAAACTTTCCAACAAATTCATCTCTCTCCCTTTGTTACATTTATGAAGGATTTTAAGAATGTTCAATGATATCGAGTGGTTAGTTGATTTTATGTGTTCAAATATTGGCGAATTTTTATCTGAGGAAATATGTTCCATGGATCTAGCTTCAAAACTTCTCCCTGTTTGTCCGACTGATAAACTAGCAAAATTCTTGAATCAAAAATTTCTAGACCTCTCGAATTTTCAAGCACAATACACTATAGTATCTCTGATTCTGTAGATCTCATACATAAACTTTCAAATCTCACAATCTCTCAAGATATTAAGTTAGTATCTTTCGATGTCAAAAATATGTACCCGAACATTCCAACGAATGAGTGTCTTCCCCTTGTTACAGATATCTTATCCGAGTGTAACACACCGCCTTATATCACTAATGAATTTAGCAATCTTCTTCAAATATGTCTATCTCAAAGTTACTTACAATTTCAATCTAAATTCTTCCAATGGGTTCACCTGTTACCCCTATAGAAGCTGACATTTTCATGAATAATTCAAAGGAAAACTCAAAACCAAACACAGATTTCGCTAAAAACGCATTACTTTCTGGTACAGATATGTAAATAACATTTCAGTTGGTTTTCGTGATTCAAACAGTCAAATTCAGCAATTTTTAAATTTCCTGAGTAAAACACATTGCCGCATCAGCTTCACTTCTGAATTAGAAAATAATAACTCAATTAATTTCCTCGACTTTACCATTACAAATTCAAATAACCAACTCACTTATAAAATTTACAGAAAGGAAACATTCACAGACCCATCGATTCCAATGGACTCGTTCAGTCATTTAAGTCACAAACTAGCTGCACATAACTCCATGATTCATAGAACTTACTCTGTTCCCCTTTCGAAAGAAAAGTTTCAAACTGAACTTAATATCATCAGAAAAATTGCCTCAAATAACAACATACCACAAGATTTCCTAAATACAATCATTAAACGCAAAGAACAACGTATTACTTCTCAATTACTATATAGCATCGTAGAAACCCCGGAAAAAAAGATACACTAGTTTCAGATAAACCGGCGAACTCTAACAAAATCAGTAACTACTTTTCCAAATTGAACATAACTTCTTCATTCTCAAGCGGCCCCGTTTTGAGCAGATTATTATACAATGCCAAACAAAAAAACGATAAATTCAAGCAATCAGGAATTTATCAAATCAAATGCAATGAATGTCAGGTAGCCTATGTCGGACAAACAGGGGGAAGTTTTGAAGCTAGATTCATGGAACATATTTCCTCAGATAAAAATTCCCCAATATTTGAACACATAAAATCAACTAACCACTCGATATAATTGAACAATCTTTTAATCTTTCTTAAATGTAACAAAGGAAGAGAGATGAATTTGTTGGAAAGTTTGGAGATTAACAAACTATGTAAAAACCAACAATTTATTACCCTCAACAGCCAACTAGAGCATAATGGATCCGCACCACTCAATATTTAGGATAAATTCCATTCTGTACTTGTACTTGTCTACTCATGTATTATATTGTTATTCACTTAAAAATGGCCGTAGGGTCGAAACCGGTCGTGATTATTGAATAAATTGTGGAAAAGTGACAAAAGTGTCTCATTTCGTTTTACTCTGAATATACTAAACGCTTAATTTACAAAATCGCCTAATAAACTGAACGCCCTATATACAATACGCCTAATATATTAAACCCTAAATATACTGAACGCCTTTTCATATCCAACTCTATCTATACTGAATGCCTCATTATATTCACTGATATTTATACTTATTAGTTCCTTATGTTAAATGGAACTCCCTTATATATTGCCTCACACATCCTCAGGGTAAAGCAGCTTCCAGTATTGTTTCATGGATACTGACTCATCAACCATACAAATTACAGCACTATTCACTACTATCCCAATTCAAAGAAATACATTAATTTGAAAATCTCATTTTTCTCCAATTGAGCTAGCATAAGAAGAAATTAAAGCAGTTCCAACATTGATTAAAAAAACAAAATGTTCAATCATCAACAAATCAAACATTAATTCGCAATATCCCAAATTTTAGTTCCAAAAGTATTAAGTATATACTTCGGAAAGATCGATATGTTTTCCTCGAAAGATGAGATGGTTGTTCATATTTCTCTATTTGCAGTATTCACATAGATGCCTTAAAAATCTTGGAATTTTTATTTTTTTGTCGATATATGATATGACTCTTCGTTGCAGTTCAATAATTAAAATTCACTTTGATCGTATATTTCAAAGACTATCCCAACGTTTAGACAAAGTGATAAACTCAATCGTCAAAACTGTTGATATTGGTCTGAGAAGAACCCCAACGGGATTATGAAAGATCCATAGTTACCATAAGAGCATTCCTAATTTGTGACTGTATTATACGTCCAAAATTCATGGATAACAATCTCACTATATAAATTTATCTCATTTATTTACGTTGTCGAGCTAGTTTAGTTTCAACAAGATGGGGCGCTTTCACATTATGCTTCAAAATGCGTCGATCCATGGATATAGTTATACGAATGAGGGGAATTGAAAGGGGGACCAACTGAGCAGCTGCCCAGATCAGCATTTCATACCTCTAGGTTTCTTCTATGAGAATACCTGAAATCGTTTTCGAGAATGAATTTGATTCTACTGAAACTCTGGAGAAATGTATAACTCATAAAATTAGGGAGATTTCATCAAATGTGAAAAATAGCTGCTATCATCGATGAGGCTACTGTTTGGATGTAAATAGAGCCCAATATGAACCTTTTAAACGATTTTCATTTGACTGAAATATCGTTATGATATAAGTGCATAAAATTATGAGGTTATTTCGAAACAATAAATTTGTCTCCTTCTTTTTATGCGCGCTTCACAGGAATAGGCGAACCTGTTACAACACATGAGTGGGCACCTGGGAAGAATTGAGGTGTCTGTTTACTGTCTTCTTAAAGAGGGCCAAATTGTAGGATGTTGGGAAGACATTGACGGAAGCGAGTTCCACAGCTCACCGGCCCTGTAAACGAAGGAATTCTTATAGAGACAGGTTCGAGGGGTCGTTAAACGTACCGCCATATGATGAGAAGGCTTTGCCAGCCTATTGTTGCGGCAAAACAAATTTTCCTGGAACAAGGTCTTTCAGCTCCTTGAGCATCTTCCGTAGAAGTATTTGTGGAACAGAGAAAGCTCAGCAACTTGTCTTCTGAAAGCCAGCGGATGATCTCTGGGTGGTCGATGAGGCTCACAGTCCGTTTCTGCACACTATTCGACATCCGGAACGGATGTTTGAGCGCAAATCCCCATACATGGGAAAAGCAACAGCTGAGATGATATAAAGTATCGCTTGGCTCTGAAAAGAAAACTAAGTTTAGCTGATGCCGACTTAGCTATTGCTGATACATGTTCATGCCAGCAAAACCCGGAGTCGATCGTTATTCCGAGAAGGTGCATCGAATCGCTTGATGCAATTTATTGGCCTTGCATCATTAGAGGAGGTTCTCCAGCTGGGACCTTTCTAGAAAACGTATTTGCTAACGTCTTGCTCACGTTGAAGCTTACCAGGTTCAACTGACCCTACTCAGATATCTTCTGCAAGTCATAGTTTAAGTTATTAATTTGTTGACATCTTTGACGCTGAGATTAGGCAACATTAATCGGCCGCAGACTACTGAAAGACGAAACCTGGGTACAATCGTCTCTAAAACCGAAGATCTTGTTCTCTGTAGATGACAGAAGATCGTTCATCTGTAACAGAAACAAGGTTGACCAAAGAATGGATCCCTGAGGTACTCCTGCTTGCAACTGAAACAGATGTTATACCGTCTACCAAAACTTGTATTGATCTATCAACTTGAAGGCACCTTTTCAACAGAGTGTATCAGAACATGTCATACCATGCAAGCAAATAAATTTGGGGTTTTTCCCATATCCTTCATTATCTAACAATAACGAAATCTCATGCAAAACTAGAATTGACGTCTTGTGAATTTGCAGAAAAATATTACCTATATATATATATATATATATATATATATATATATATATATATATATATATATATATATATATATATATATATATATATATTATACTTATATATTATAATATAATATTTTCAAATTTAAATTCATATGCATCAATTTATGAATATCCCATTTTAAGTAAATTTGAAGGTAGATTTGTATACATTTCTTTAAGAATCTACCACCTTGAAGTAACTTTAACGGTGAACTTATACAGTGTGTTCCAACGAAAATTTGACCCCCCCCTCTAACTCCGAAATGAGTAACATTAGCGAAAAACACCAAGACACATCGATTTTTGTTTCGAGGAGGAGAATTTTTCGAAATAATTCGAAACTTCTCAGATCAACCCCTACCCCAGCAACCCTAACTTTGAAATTCATCATAGGGAATAAGGGTCGAGTGGCACCTTACTGAAAAGGTCTGTCAATTCTCCACCTTGATTTGTCATTTTAGAATTTTAAATTAACATACAGGGTGTCCCAACCAAGGGTGAAGTTGAATTCCTGGAAATCCCAAATACTAAATGAAATAATTTATTTTGGCATAATGCAAGCGCAGGTTTATTTTCGGTCTAGAAAAACGACCTACACTTGTGAATTTGGAGTTGGTGCAATCAACCCCCTATTTCCAGCATCCCCAACTCAAAAATCATTCGATCGGTAATAGGTCAAGTGGCACCTCGTTGGAAAGGTACTGCAATTTTCTCTTCGAATTTGGTATTTTCGAAATTCAGAATCATCATACAGGGTGTCCTGAAGCAGGAACATTGAAAATCCAAATAACTTTTTGAAACTGGTTCATTTCGGTATACGAGAACATGTTTGATCCGAGAATAGGACTTTCTTGTGTGGTTATAGAATTTTTGCAATCAACCCTTCCATTCAGCATCCCCAACTTGAAAATCATACAAATAATTCAAGTGGCATATCTTCAGAAAGGTTTTTGAATTCCAGAATGATTAAAGCATTTCATTCAGTTCGGCTCTCCATACAGGATGTCGCTTTCGAAAAATTCAATATCGTCATTTGAAATTATCAACTAAAATTAATTCGAAACTGTTAAAAGTATTGGGGTACGATGTGTTGAGCATCAATTACGAAGAAATAAAGCTGATTTCTGCATTGAAAATGTTCACATTTTTTTCATTTCCATCTGGCGTGCAGTCATCTGTTATTTCTCATTTTTGCAATGAAATATTATTATTATTCAGATCAGTTCCTCATTATTGTTGTTGTTCGTCAGTTGAAATTAATCTGAAAATGGTTTATTCCACTGAGGAAAGGGTCGAAATTGTATCGACGTATTTTCGAAATAACAGTTGTGCCAAAGAAACGGCAAGGATATTCGATAGGAACCATCCTGAAAGAGAATGGGGAGTCAGTCACCAGTACGTTAAATATTTGGTTGACAAATTCCTAGCTACGGGTTCGGTGGCAAACAAAAAACATGAAGTGGCATGTCCTGTCAGAAATGAGGCAACGGAAGTGGCAGTAGTGGGTCATCTACAAATGGAGAATACTACTTCGATCAGAAAACTATCTCGTCTGACTGGTGTATCAGCTACAACTGTCCATAGAATCGTGAAACATCACAAATTTCACCCCTACAAGGTAAAATTAGTGCATGAAATAAACGAAGATGATCCAGATCGTCGTTTACAGTTTTGTGAAAATCTAAGTGAAAACCTAAACGCTAATCCAAATTTTCTGAATAACATCTGTTTTTCTGATGAAAGCACCTTTATGCTCAGTGGTGAAGTGAATAGACATAATTGTCGATATTGGGACACACAGAATCCTCATTGGTTTAGAGAGGCCCACACGCAAAGGCCTCAGAAGTTGAACGTTTGGGCAGGAATTTTTGGCAATCATCTAGTTGGGCCTTTCTTTATTGAGGGTAATCTGAATGGAAATGGCTACCTACAGTTGTTAGAGGAACACATACATCCTAGATTGACAGAAATTTTACAGAACGATCCAACTCTTTCTGAGGACGAAATGCGTTTTCAACAAGACGGTGCTCCTCCGCATTATGATGCTCGGGTGCGCCAATATTTAGACGAAAATTTCCCAGGAAGGTGGATTGGTAGAAGAGGACCTGTTGAGTGGCCAGCCAGGTCACCAGATTTAAATCCCCTAGATTTTTTTTTGTGGGGCCATCTAAAATCTAAAGTTTATGCCACAAGACCAGAAAACCTGGAGGAGTTGCGGATGAGGATTATCACAGAATGCCGACTTTTGACTCCTGAAGTTTTCGCTAATGTGAGAAGAGAGTTCGAAAATCGTCTGTATAACTGTATGGAGGTGGGCGGAGGTCATTTTGAACAATTGTTGTAATAATCAAGTTAGTTTTTGTTTTCAATTGAATACAAGTTCAATAAATCTCGTTTTCCTGTTTAGATGAGCATCCAATCAGTTTCTCCATCATCCCTCATCCTGATTCTCACGCCAGAAAACCTTGATTGCCAAACTGAAACCAATGCCTCAGTGATTCAGAAAATAGAAAAATCTTTCTGGAACTTTGCCACTCAACCTGTAATCACTTGTATGATTTTTGAGTTGGGGATGCTGAATGAAAGAGATTGATTGCAAAAATTCCATATTCACGCAAGAGAGTCTTATTCTCGAATCAAACATAAACATGTTCTCGTATTATACCGAAATGAACCAGTTTCAAAAAGTTATTTGGGTTTTCAGTGTTCCTGCTCCGGGACACCCTGTATGCTGATTCTGAATTTCGAAAATACCAAATTCGAAGAGAAAATTGAAATACCTTTCCAACGAGGTGCCACTTGACCTATTTTCGATCGAATGATTTTTGAGTTGGGATGCTGGAAATAGGGGTTGATTGCACCAACTCCAAATTCACAAGTGTAGGTCGTTTTTCTAGACCGAGCATAAACCTGCGCTTGCATTATGCCAAAATAAATCGATTTCATTTAGTATTTGGGATTTGCAGGAATTCAACTTTACCCTCGGTTGGGACACCCTGTATGTTAATTTAAAATTCTAAAATGACAAACCAGAATGGAGAATTGACAGACCTTTACAGTAAGGTGCCACTCGACCCTTATTCCTATGATGAATTTCGAAATTAGGGTTGCTGGGGGTAGGGGTCGCTAATGTTACTCATTTCGGAGTTATAGGGGGGGTCAAATTTTCGTTGGAACACACTGTATGCTTTACTTTATGCATATCTCAACTTTTAGTAACATTAAAGGTAGATTTTTATACATTACTTTAGGTAACTCTCAATTTGAAGTAACTTCAAAGGTAAATTTATATGCAATACTTTACGAATATCTCAACTTAAAGTTATTCTAGAGTTCTAGAGAATTTTCCTATTTAAAGTAACTCTAAAGGTCAATTTATATGGATTACTATATGAATATCTCAACTTATAGTAAGCTTAAAGGTTATATATATATATATATATATATATATATATATATATATATATATATATATATATATATATATATATATATTATATATAACTCTAAAGGTCAATTTATATGGATTACTATATGAATATCTCAACTTATAGTAAGCTTAAGGTTATATATATATATATATATATATATATATATATATATATATATATATATATATATATATATATATATATATATATATATATATATATATATATATATATATATATATATATATATATATATAATATAATAATATATATTACTGAATTATTTCATTCAAAATTTCACCCTGTATTCTATTTCGCTAGGTTAAGTATGTATTGAATTTTCAATCATCAAGTTTTTCGACATACCTTTGTACTTTCATCTGAATCGAAGCTCTAAAGACTTCAAAACTTGTCTAGCATGGACGGGACGCCAAAATAAAATTTCCCTTGTTAAATATCGATTCTATTGAGAACCCTTTCATCGGAATCATCCCTTAGAGGGTTGATTTGATACCTACTCACAAAGAAGAATCGATGTAAATATTTGCCAATTTCACTTGTTCCCAATAATTCCCCAACTCTGCGTATTCGAAACGAAAGACGAAAAACCGCAATCCGATCCGACGCCCAGCAACGTATATTTTCAGTCAGCGCAGCTTGCAGTAAGTTTATAATTTTCCCAATAATGTCCGAGAGAAGTTAACCCCGTACCACACTGAAGTCGTCTATGGCGGTCTACTTAGATGATTAGCAATTATCGAAGTTATTGTGCAATTTCGATTCGTTGTTGTTCGTAGTTGCGCTCAGGAAACCTTTGATACTTAAACGTTTTCACACGAACGTAGTTTAAGTAATTAGTGCCAAGCTCACTATAATTTTCCCTCAATGCTATGTATTCGCGTCAAAGTGGAGTTCGACATTATCAGCTTGGGAGTACAAAATAATTCGTCGAGCTAACAAAACATCACGAGTTGAGTAAGTTCCGTTCACACAGAAACTTCCTACAATTCGAACTATTTCGTTATTGTGTCCAGTTTCTCTGTACGTATCACCTTTTCGGTAAAATGGTCTCATTATTTGAAGCACACAACCAAATTTATATGGAATCACCCGATATTTTGAATATAACCTCAGGGATTTTGGAAATTTCCAAGGATTATTAGGATTGATCCTTTTTGAGATATTTCAATTGAAAACAGAAATAGATTAAGGTTTATTTTGATAAAGAAACTAATGAAAGAAAATAAGAGACTCTTTCAGCATGTAGTAAAAATTGAAAATTGTTTTCTCCCGAAGTAGGTGTTGTTTCTCGACCTCAGTAGCTTGCATTGCCTGCTCTTGCCCTGATACAAGCCTGAATCCGTCCAGGCATGCTTTGGATTAGGTTTTCAGCCTCCTCCTGGGTGATATTCTGCCACTCTTCTGTGGCGGCTTGGATGAGCTGTTGTGGTGTTCTTGGATTATCCTGGCGCGATCTTATTTTCCTTTTCAGATTATTCCATAAATGTTCGATACGATTTAGGTCTGGAGAGTAAGCTGGCCAATCCTTCTGTTTCAAGATAATGTCGCGCGAGGTTGCTGGTATTCGGAGGAGCATTATCTTGCATAAAAATGAAATTCTCACCGTGGGCACTTTGCCAGAATCTCACTATGGGCTCCAGCACTAGGTCCACGTAATTTTTAGCTGTTACACTCGCAGGAAACGAAATCAAATCTGTTTTGCCTCTCAGCATAACGCCACCTCAAAACCTCACACTTCCCCCTAGGTATTTCGGAATTTGTCTTGCTGCTTGCAAGCTTGTCTTCCACAACCCTTTTAGACCCAAATCCGGCGGTCATCTAATCTAACACCAATTCTGGTCTCATCCGAAAAAAGAACATTTCACCATTTCTCAATATTCCTGTTTTGGTGCTCGATACACCAATTAAGTCTGTTAATTTTTTGTTGTCTGGTGAGATCTGGAAAACTTAAGGGCTTTTTGATGTATAAACTTGTTCAACGATGTCTTTGACTTATCGTATCGATTGATACACTGATGCCTGTTGCTTCCAGAAATGGTATTTGGAGTATGGGGTGCGACGCACTAGGATCTCTTCTTGCAATTTGGTACAAAAAGTGGTCTTGTTCTTCAGAAGTGATCTTCCTACGGTCTCTTCTAGACCTATTTTGCAGAGGTTGTAGCTTCACTTATAGGGTGTAGGTTTTTGAAATCACCTCCAGTGATACTCCCATTGTGGCCGCTATATCCCTCTGTGTCACCCTTTCTTCAACGAGAGCAATTATTCGACCACTTTGCACATCGGATCATCCGACGTAAGGTATTATCAATTATGATTATAGGCTTTTTTAAATTTTGAAATTCACAGTTTTAACTCTTAGAATGTGATCCCTATATACAGGGATATTTACCGGGAATGTCCGTTAAAAACTTTTTGGGTTTCAATTACAATATCAAGCTGAAATTCTATACGCGGCCATAACTAGCGATTTCCAATTGAAGTGAAATATTTTCGAAGTGATACCATTTCCTGTTATACCGGAAATGGGTCATCACTTTGTTACTTCAAATGGCAATCTACCATTTCTCATTATACATCTAGAACTGACATTTGAGCAAGGCATGAAATACCCAAGTTGTTGGCACTTATCTGTCAAAACTTTTGACAGATTTGATTATTTTGTTATGAACTCCATTTTTGAGGAACATTTAAAATAATTGTAGCTCGTAGATCTTTTGCACTACAGACACAATTTTTGCTTGGGTGGATAGAAGAAGGATCAAAGAATTTTTTAAGCGGTCTCCACATGTCAAATGTTTTTTTCAATTTGGTCTTTTTCAAACAGCAATAACTCAATTTTTTCAAATAGCACTTGCCAATTTTTATATCGCCATCAGATAAAGTGTCAAATTTCAGATGGAATTGTATCAGCATGTACTATACCCATCTCTTATAGTTCCGAAATAATTTGGGAATATATTGAATTTTGATGATTGATTTTGCAAGAAGTAGCTGAACTGGCTACGCTCACCTGACAGGTGCCTAAAATTAATGTACTTGTCACTTTGTTCATTCGAATTTGATATTTCAACAAGAATTGTTGGTAATTTGAAGCGAAAATTTTTGAAAAACACCAGATTGATAATAAAATGGCTGATTATTCAAACGAGGATATGTTTAATCTCTTTTTGATTCATGGCGAATGTCAAAAAGTGGTGGATAGAACTTGCAGCCAGTTCAATAACCAATTTCCAAATTTGGCGCCTATGAGTAGAACGAAAGATTAGAAACAATTTTCTGCAATTTGGAGGAACAAAATACATAGAAACTAGATGAAAACCAATTCTTGAGGACGACGACAATCAAATCAATACGCTAGCGTATTTTCGTGCCAATCCACATGCGTCCATTAAGTCAGCATCAGTGGATATTGGATTGAGTTATACTTCCATTCAAAGGATCCTTAATAAACATAACATGCACCCGTATTCTTTTATCAGACTACAAAAATTGAAACCAACTGACCTTCCCAAGCGGCTAAATTTCTGTGAAAATTTATTGATTCAGATGAGACAATTCTGCAAAAAATTATATGGTCTGATGAAGCCAAGTTCAATGAAAGTGGAATAACCAACAGGAGAAATCGACATTTTTGGACCACAGAAAATCCACATTTCATTGAGGCTATTGAATTCAAAATGAATTCAGCGTGAACTTTTTGGCAATTTTAATGAAAAATTTGTTGGCTTATCACATTTATGAGGAAAATCTTAATGGACAAAGATACCTGGAAATTTCGAGCGGAACACTAGCAAATTTTTTTGATGGATTACCCTTAAACATTCTGAGGGATTACTATTACAAAGTGGATGGTGCACCAGCACATGAAACACGAGCTGTAGATCGGCAGCTAACAGAAATGTTCGAGGATAGATAGTGGGGTAAACAAATTTATGGCCTCCGCGTTCTCCGGACCGGACGCCCCTTGATTTTTATTTATAGGGCAAAATCAAGAATGAAGTGTATCTTATTCCTGTAAGAAGTAAAGCAGAAATACTAGAGCGCATTCATAATGCTTTTCGTAATATTGATCCTGGGTAAACTAGGAGGGCAACTCATCATGTAAGTGTACGAGCTGTCAAGTGTATCGAGCAAAATGGGGCCCATATTGAACATTTATTCAGATCGTAAATCAGTTTTCTCCTATGATGTTTGGTATCATTCATTTGTATTAATGTAATTATCTTCGATGATTGGTTTTCGCTTAGTTCCTACAATTTTTATTCATCCGAATTGTAGAAAATTGCTTCTAATGCTTCGAAATTTCATTTTACTCGTAGACGGTAAATTTGGAAATTGGTTATTGAATTGCCTGCAATTTTTACCCACTACTCTTTGACATTCTAAAATGAATTAAAAAAGATTATATATTTTTCGTTTGAATAACCCGTGGTTTTATTCCAAATGTGTTGTATTTTTTTGGATATTTTCAATATGAAATAACGACAATTCTTGTTGAAATTCGAATGAACGAAATGACAAGTACATTAATTTTAGGCACCTGTCAGGTGAGCGTAGCCAGTTCAGCTACTTGATTCAAATATTTCAATGCAATCTCTGTTAGTTCTTGCAAAATCATCAAAATTCAATATATTCCCAAATTATTTCGGAACTATAAGAGATGGGTAAAGTACATGCTTGTACAATTCCATCTGAAATTTGACGCTTCATCTGATGGCGATATAAAAATTGGCACGTGCAATTTGAAAAAATTGAGTTACTGCTGTTTGAAAAAGGCCAAATTGAAAAAATCATACAAAACAACGCAATAAACATTTGACATGTGTAGATTGCTTAAAAAATTCCTTGATCCTTCTTCTATCCAACCAAGCAAAAATTGTGTCTGTAGTGCAAAAGATCTACGAGCTACAATAAAATTCGAGTGTATAACAAAATAATTAAATCTGTCAAAACTTTTGACAGATAATTGCCAACAACTTGGGTATTTCATGCCTTGCTCAAATGTCAGTTCTAGATGTATAATAAAAAAGGTAGATTGCCATTTGAAATATCGAAGTGATGACCTACTTCCGGTATAACCGGAAATGGTATCACTTCGAAAATATGTCACTCCAATTGGAAATTGATGGTTATGGTCGCGTATAAAATTTCAGCTTGATATTGTAATTGGAACTTGAAAAGTTTTTAACGGACGTTCCCGGTGAATATCCCTGTGTACTGTATACAAACTTCTTCTCTTGGCATTACTCAAGGAATCGCCTTCTCGATTTAGAGCATTTTATTATGAAACACCCTGTGTAAACTCGAATATAAAAATCATATATAAATGAACTCCGATCAGATTAATTACCAATTTTTTCGTGAACATTGCACAGATAAAGCTTATGTTGTAACCTTATCTGCATACTCCATACCGACACATCATGTACGGAAACGAGTAACGTATCGAATTGATTCACGCACGATGGCATACATAAAGAGAGAGATATCTGAAGGTTATAAATCAGACAGAGAAAGGGGTAATGTCATGTGCAGCCTTGCTATCCCCTAATCCTGTGTCGGGAGGGTAATCGCTCATCTTTGGCTTTTTATTCTGCCTCTCTCACCACCAGACTATTGTGAATTATCTGCCTTGACCTTCTTGAGTGATATGTATATGTAAATTACAAAATCGATTTTTAGGGTGAAAAGAAGCGCACAGTGGCGGTTCGTTGAAGATTCTAGAGATATTTACCGTCTCAAATCGATTAGGAATTTGCTATTCATTATGCAAGGTGATGAAGCAATTAAATGACTAACTTGGTTACTTATTCCTAAATCTTTTCACGGCTAGGAGTAAGACTGTGGAATCTAGTTGATCAGGTCTTTCTAAATCGAACCATAACAAATGAAAGTGCTTCTAATGAAGATAGCTTCAGTCAAAATAACAATCAGGAAGACTTCGAGGAAGAATTGAAATGTAGCATCTGTTCAGAAATATTTATCAATGCTGTAACTTTAAATTGTTCTCATAGTTTTTGCAAATACTGTATATTGAGATGGAGAAAAAAATCGTACCCTATATGTAGGCAAACAATATCGAGTCAGACTTCAACTCTAGTTCTGGATAAGTGTGTTGCACAAGTATTTGAATCTTCAAATGAAGAAACCAAAAAAACGTAGAAAGGAAATGATGGATTACAGGGAAGAACACAAAGGAGCGGACACCCCCTTCCCCCAACCAGCAGTCAATGGTCCAGCCCTCATCAATATTAACGCGGATCAGATATACCTCGATGATATTTCTGACGATGACTATTAAGACTATCTGGGCTACAACGATTCGGATGATTATGATGAAGATTACTTCGAACTATGCTGGGGATTACGACGAAACAGGTGATGACGGAGAATATGCGGAGGATTATGTCGATGATATTGTCGTTGAACGGGGAGATGTTGAACATGAAGAGGAAGATGTAGACCAAGATGAAGAAGATGAGTGTTATGAGGTGGCTGAAGAAGATGATTCGGTAGATGGAGAAGAAGATGGGTACGATGAGGAACAGAGCTGTGAAGATGTTGATGAAAGTGATTCTGAAGATGAAGAGTCGAATGATGATGGGCGGTATGTCCTTCAATGTTTTAATTGTGGTCAGATAGGACATCTTGCACGAAATTGTCCCACACGTATTACTTATACAAGAAGACCTGGATCATACTATGGTCGCTATGGATCTTGCTTCAAATCCAGTCAGGACGGGCTTTGAGCCAATGGATGTCCTAATTAGAAAGTGATATGTTTTTCTAGAGAATATTTTTGTATGGTATCCAGGTTTTGTCTTTTATATTCCTTAATCTTCTCGTTATTACAATATCCTGAATTTTTCCGCCATATGTTATTGTTTGAATTTATTAGATTGGAATTGAATTTTGAAAAAATCTAAATTCTATCTTTTCTTATTTTGTGCCAGAACTTTGATGTCTCTCCACCCAATATTCCCAATTCCGGTGGCTGTACTTCTTCGTCCTAAGTTTTACTGGGTTTCTCTTTCATTTGGTTCCTGGACTCATGCCTGGTCTGTGGTTTTGGCAAGGCCTTAGTCTATTTTGTATTTTCGTCACTATCGGCTTTCTCAGAAATTTGTAACAGAATATGTCGTTCTCTATTTTAGTTCTACTTGTTCTTCCATCTATTTTCCGAGAAATCTCATTTCTGACGCATTCGTTTTGATCTTTTTCTTCTTCGTTAGGGTCCAAGTTTAATTTTGTGGGAATCATCGCCTTCTTGATCATTTATAATCAGATATATGTTGTTATTTCTCTTTTTCCGAAATAGTTGTTCGTTAGCTGTAAGATATCCTTTTGATTTGATTTGATCAAAATCGTAATTTAAATTTTTTACCTTTGTAGCTCGATTTTTCTCATTTGGAGCTTTTTCTAAATATTGTTTAATATTTTCGTCGGTAAAAATCTTTGATTCCTTAGCTATATAATTTTCAGAAAGTCGTTTCGAGAAAGATTTCCATACTTTCTTCAATTAATTTGAAATATTGATATCTTGTCACTGTTGCTTTCAGGATTGAACATATAAATAGAAAAACTAAAACGTTTCAAAAAAGGAGTTCGTTTTCTTTTTTTGCTGCCAATATCTGAACAGTGCATAGAACGGTAGCAGTTTCATACATAATACATACATAATTTGCGAATATATTGAATTAGGATGATTTTGGAAGAACTAACAGAGAATGCTTTGAAATAGTTGAATCAAGTAGCTGAACTGGCTACGCTCACCTGACAGGTGCCTAAAATTAATGTACTTGTCACTTCGTTCATTCGAATTTGCAAGTTCTATCCACCACTTTTTGACATTCGCCATGAATTAAAAACAGATTAAACATATCCTCGTTTGAATAATCAGCCATTTTATTATCAATCTGGTGTTTTTCAAAAATTTTCACTTCAAATTACCAACAATTCTTGTTGAAATATCAAATTCGAATGAACGAAGTGACAAGTACATTAATTTCAGGCACCTGTCAGGTGAGCGTAGCCAGTTCAGCTACATGATTCAAACATTTCAAAGCATTCTTTGATAGTTCTTGCAAAATCATCAAAATTCAATATATACCCAAATTATTTCGGAACTATAAGAGATGGGTATAGTACATACTGATACAATTCCATCTGAAATTTGACGCTTCATCTGATGGCGATATAAAAATTGGCACGTGCCATTTGAAAATATTGAGTTATTGCTGTTTGAAAAAGGCCCAATTGAAAAAATCATACGAAACAACGCTATAAACATTTGACATGTGTAGACTGCTTAAAAAATTCCTTGATCCTTCTTCTATCCACTCACGCAAAAATTGTGTCTGTAATGCAGAAGATCTACGAGTTACAATTTTCTTAAATGTTCCTCAAAAATCGCGTTTATAACAAAAATAATTAAATCTGTCAAAAGTTTTGACAGATAAGTGCCAACAACTTGGGTATTTCATGCCTTGCTCAAATGTCGGTTCTAGATGTATAATAAAAAAGGTAGATTGCCATTTGAAATAACAAAGTGATGACCCACTTCCGGTATAACCAGATATGGTATCACTTCGATAAAATTTCATTTCAATTGGAAATCGCTAGTTATGGCCGCCTATAAAATTTCAGCTTGATATTGCAATTGGAACTCAAAGACTTTTTAACGGACGGTCCCGGTGGATATCCCTGTATATGGACGCATCCTGCGTCGATCAAGGACGAAACTTTGGACTTGCGGTGATCAGCTCGAAAGAATCAAGAAAGTATAGAATTCAGAGAATAGTTATAATTTTACTGGTGAACTCCTCGCGATCCACCAAGCTCTGTTGAACATTTAGAGTGATCAAAAGAAACAAACACGGTATGCGGTGGTCTCAGACTCACTGAGCGCCCTCCAAACAATCAACTAATTCTACCCATCACATCTAATAGCTCAACAAATCATTAGCATCAGATACCAACTCGATCAGAACCAGATAATCTTCCAGTTAATTTATGTCCCATCCCATACGGGTATTGATGGAAATGAATTAGCTGACTCAGTTGCTAAACAACCCCTCGACTCAGACGAACTGCCAATCGTCAAGCTGAAAATCGCTCAGGATAAAAAATTGAAATCCACAAAAACAACACTAAGTCATGGGAAGAAGACTGGAGAAGAACCGAGTCCTTGCTGCAATACATCAAACCCGAAGGCTCCAAACATCTCACAATTCCAGAGAAGCGAATCGAAGATGTGAACATTTCAAGACTTCGAACCGGGCAATCTCTACCAGACTACCCTCGCGGCGGACAGTGCAATGCCGTAAGGAGTGTGGGAGTCACACCCACTAATCTAACCTGCCTCTCTCCTACCAACAGTATCCGTATCGGTCTGTAGCAGAACTAGGTCGATATGGTGTTTTTATTGCTACGAAAGGATCTCATCTACGATGCATTCTCCTTCTGATGTTCTCGGTCCTATATCTCCTTCCTTTCCATCACTTTGGTTATCACACTGAAACCCTCCGCCCATTTCCGCTCATCCTGGGGTATTTCGGAGACCATTTCCTGGTACCTCCTGACATCATCTACTGAAGCTTGAGACGCACGCGATCCAACACTTAATACGTCCTGCGTACATCGTCTGTTTTGCCGATTCTTTGGCGGAATGCTTCAAATGACCCGTGCTCAAACAGGAACTGCGTGAACCACGATTCTGAATACATGTGCCATATCCGCACATCCGGAATAAGCTTCCTAATCCACGCGGCTCCATTATGCGACAACCATCTCTGTTGCCACCTATAAGTATCTCCTTACCTTTCTTTTGAACTTTGGCTGGTGCTCCACGGGACTCTCGAAAGTTTCTTCCCTCTTTAGCCATTAGCTCTATTGGCAGCTCGCGCGAGATAACCTAAGCCGCCTCCGCCGACAGTGTTCGGTATGCGCTACACTGCCCCAGGAGGATTGCTCTGTTTGCCGAGATAATACGGAATCGATGTTTCTCGATCCTGAGTGCCCCATTCCAGATTGGCGCTTCCTACAGCCCTACAGTGTGCGCTACTGCACCTAATAACCTTATTTTGAACGTCGACGCTCCCTTGACTTTCGGCATTATCTGTAAGAGCAAGAGCTCTGATAAGAAGTAGATAAGATGAAGTCGAAGACAAAGTCTTCATCTTATCTTATATACATATTTTATTTTATTATTTATTTTGTTCACTTTTCCGTTCTGCCATCTACGGAACTCTACCCCATAAAACTTTTCGTATTCATATTTTGATCTTTACGGCAGCAGATTCACGATAATTATTAATTTATTTGCATGATAGAATATTTTCAAGTGCTATATCTTATGCACCCACATTTTCATCATTGTATTTAAACAATGACTATCTAGTTATAAAATGAAAATACATGAAAAATGCATAAAAGTCAAGTGATTTGGAATGAATATTCAAACTCAAGAGTGAAAATGTTCAAATTCTATCATTAAATATGATTTTAGAAATATTATTAGGTGCGCAACTAAGTTGTCGATGATTGTCAATAGATGGCTCCAGTAGTGAGGCTAGTCGATTTTTACATATAAACAACGTCTTGAACAAAGCTTAGACATACGGTTAACAAACCATTGTGACACATTCGTGATTTTAATTTTGCGTCATATACTTTTAGTTGTGAGAAAATGTCTGATTTTGTGCAAAATAATCGTCATTTGCATGAAGTGTTAATTTTCTTCTTTACGGAGATACTGATCTAAGTGAAACAACGTGCTGGCATTGGTTTCGTCGCTTCAAAAACGGTGGTTTCGATGTGGACGACCGTCCTCGTGAAGGCAGCCCAAAAATCTTCGAAGACGCTGAACTGGAGGCATTGCTCCATGAGGATACATGCCAAACGCAAGAAGAGTTTGCTTCAACTTTAGGAGTAAACCGCCAGGCCATTTCCAAGCGATTGCATGCGTTGGGAATGATTCAAAAGCAGGGAACTCAATCGCATCAATTGATGCGATTGAGTAAAGCACTGCGCAAAAATGGCCACAATACGAGCAGAGACGAAACAGTAGGATGACAATGCTCGGCCTCACGTTACCAAACCCGTTAAAACCTACTTGGAAACGCTCAAATGGGAAGTCCTACCCCACCCGCTATATTCCCAGATATTGCACTGTTCTATTATTACTTCTTCCATTCGATGGCACATGGTCTGGCTGATCAGCGGTTCCGCTCATATGAAGAACTCGAAAAATGGCTTGATTCGTAGATTTCCTCAAAAGACGAACACTATACCGTCACGGTATTCGAGCTCTGCCAGAAAGATGGGAAAAAGTTGTAGCTAGCGATGTGCAATATTTTGAATAATTCATTTTCAATCATTTTTCACAATAAAGTTCATTCAGGGATTATCATGGACAAAAATTATTTTCGTAACCAATGTCCTCATTTGACCGAAAACAAATGAAAATACCCATATTTTATCATCATACAAACTGATCTAATTCGAAAACTTTTATTCTCTTGGAGTTAAAATGATCAACACAACGTTCAAATTTTTCACCTCAAAATTAGAAAAACGAATACAGAATATTTTCATTTTATCCATCCATCTCGAGCTTCTCAATTAAGCGTACCGGTTAGATTAGATTTCAGAAATTTATGAGATTCAGTGTGGGAGCGGAGCAAAGCATATAAAGAATAAAAACCTCAACCACTCGTACATGAATGCAATAACGACGTGATAAATGATGATATGTAGAATGGCTCACTAAGAGAAATTGTGGATTACACATGGAGAAAATAACAGTAATGATCGCTCTGCACGCTTGTATGCATATGCAAAATTTATCAATGAGCTATAACTTGCGGTTGCATGGAGCAATTGAGGTTTGTTCATGTTTGACAAATAAAGATATAACTCAACTTGATGAATGTCTTCAATTACGTCGAAGGAAGATCAATTTGGAATTTTCCGTTTTATGCCAAGTTAATGCTGATTTGATCTGTAATGTATCTGTACTCAAATGAGATAAAAACACAAGGTTTAACTTTGATCTACACTTTATTTGAAAAAATTCGACGACGTTTCGCTGACACAGCAGCTTTATCAAGAATGAAAAATAGAATGAAGAGTATGGTATTATAAACAAATCGTAGAACAAGTATGATGATGAATAACAGGAAAATCCACACCGAGCCATTGTACAGTTAGTATGAAAGGTAATAAAACTAATTAAACAAGTTAAGTAGGGGTGAGTAATTCAAATCTACCTGTTCATGCAAAAGCTTGTCCGAATGTTTGTATCTATTATCAAGAATGAAAAATAGAATGAAGAGTATCCGAATGTATTATAAACAAATCGTAGAACAAGTATGATGATGAATGAACAGGAAAATACTCACCGAGCCATTGTACAGTTAGTATTAAAGGTTAAAAACTAATTGAACAAGTTAAGTAGATGTGTAATTCAAATTACCTGTTATTCATCCAACTTGTTCTAATGTTTGTAATTATAATACCTATACTCTTCATTCTATTTTTCATTCTTGATAAAGCTGCTGTGTCAGCGAAACGTCGTCGAATTTTTTCAAATAAAGTGTAGATCAAAGTTAAACCTTGTGTTTTTATCTCATTTATATCATGGATCTACATCAAGTAACGGCCTCCACAATTCAAATGTATCTGTACTCTGTTATACATACACCACCATAACTTTTACAATTCTATGTTACGCCTATGATTTGCTATAGGAATTAAACAAAGAACGAATCTACATAATCACTTCGGACTTGAACTACCTATCTACTATGTAATGAAAAGGAATCTTCCTTTCATTGAATTATCATATTACGTGGCATAAAATGTGAAACCGACCCACTCAGAAGATTTTAATGTTGCACTTCTTAGAATAAGGGAAACATAAAATCCAGAACAATTAAAAACTAGAAAATTTTTTAGAATTCCTGTCAACCATGAATTATGTGGCTCCTATACTTTGCGAGAACCATATGTATTTCAAATGATACATTTTCCAGGTCAATTCGTTCAGTGGTATATATAAGGTGCGCCAAAGAAAACTGAACGTTCTTAGAGCTAGATCATTCGTTCCTGCTTCATTTGAAAGCCAAAGGACTAGGTTTTTCAGACATTGTATCGAAATTTTCGTTCCAGTGAAATCCCATATGGCTGTCTCATTCGAAAATGAGCAATATTTCACTATTTCTGGAACGTTTTTTCACTAATGGGGCTTTCAATAAAAAAATTCAGTCTTTTTTGAACAATTTGACATATTGATTTTAAAAATTTTCCAAGAATTAGTAAAAATGTAGCTTGAAGAATTTTTTTCATTCTGATTTTCAGCTGAAATCGAAATATTTTTTTCATCTCATGGCGTTGAAGCTCCTGAAGTTGTGTTTTTCGTGGATTTTCTAGGAAAACAAACAACCATTTTTTACTAGTACCAGCCTAAAATATTAACAATTTTTTCCGCGCATTAAAAAAGTTTTCGCGGTCGTAATGAATCAACTGCGTAATTCAATCACTAGATTGATCCTTTCCCATCATTTTGAGGGGTTGAACTCGAATATTGATTCAGAATTGTGCCAGTTGCCGTCAATTTTCTCTTTTCCACCATCATATGCACCTACCGTTGTGAAACATAGACTGCATGCATTAACTCTATGATAAACAACAAATAATAATGAAATGTCATAGAGTCTTAGACGACATCTGGAATTTCATCTTGGTGTTGCTTGTTTTTGACGTTTTAAATAGTTAAAAATGGTTTTAGCAAACTAAGATAAGCGTTTCATTGCATGTTTATTTGTGCGTGATACTGCTAGGCAAATATTATGCCTATTTCCAGCCCCTTATTACAAAAAAAGTACAATCTATGATCTTGAGGAAAAATTTCGGACAACAGGGTAATTAGGAAGGAGATCAAGATGACTGTTTCCCAAAGATCTCAGAGATGCCAACTGTTAAAAACATCTGCGAGAATAATAATACGATAGGATTTTGATTAACAAATTACATCAGTAAAAGTATTCAACAAAATAAAATCAAGTACTCGAAATTACTTCTTGATCAAGATTGTTCCAACATCCTTGAATTTTTTGCCTCAGCTCCTCACAATTATTGAAAATAATACCATTTTTATATACCATATGTTCCATATGACCCCACAGAAAATAGTCGCACCGATTAAGATCGGCACTACTTGGGGGCCATTGTTCTGGTTGGATATATCACGTTGTCTTAGATTTCTCGCTCCATCCTAAAATCAATTGAAATAGATTTGATTTAGATACATCTAATTTAGAACACCCTGTACACTGGCGTAATATTTGCCTAGCAGTATAGCCACGCACAAATAATCATTGAATGAAACGCTTATCCTCATTTGTTAAAACCATTTGGAACAATTACATACGTCAAAAACAAGCAACACCAAGATAAAATTCGAGCTCAAACCAGATGTCGTCTAAAACTCGATGACATTTCATTATTTTTTGTTTATCATAGAGTAAATACATGCAGTCTATGCTCAGAGGTTTCACAACGAGAGGTGATATGATGAAGGAAAGAGAAATATTATTGACGACAATTGGCACAATTCTGAATAAATATTCGAATTCGACCCCTCAAAATGATGGGAAAGGTTCAATCTAGTGATTGAAACACGCAGTTGATTCATTACGACCACGAAAACTTGCTTAATGCGCGGAGAAAATTGTTAATATTTGAGGAAGTCGGTCATTTTGAATTCGAACGGAAATCGAATTTTAGGTTGGTTTTTAGTAAAGAATGGTTGTCTGTCTTCCTAGAACATCCACAAAAAACAGAACAACTTCAGGAGGCTTCAACGCCATGAGGTGAAAAATATATTTCAATTTCAAATAATTGATCGATGAAGCCTGAACTACGTGATAGTTGATATTCATGATGAATAATAAAATAAAACAAGTTACTATGTTTTATTTCAATTTCAGCTGAAAATCAGAATGAAAAAAATTCTTCACGCTACTTTTTCACCAATTCTTGGAATATTTCTGAGATCAATATGTCAAATTGTTCAGAAAAGACTGAATTATCGACTGAATGCCCCATTCGAATTTTTTAGTAAAAAAAGAAAAAGAACGTTTCAGCCATCTTGAAATATTGCTCATCCTCGAATAAGTTATATTGGAAATTTCGATATAATTTCTGAAAAACCAAGTCCTTCGGCTTTCCAATGAAGCAAGAACGAATGACACATCCTATATATATATATATCACTGACTGAATAGACTTGGAAAAAAGAGAATAAAGGTTTAAATAATACTGAATAGGTATTTGATCAGGAAATATTCAAATGAAATTCAACGTAATATTCTGAAAAGAATTCATTAAGTTGTTGAAGGACGTGTTTGTGTTCTTCGGTATAACCGGAAGTGCCGTTGAGGTGAAAATAATTCAGAAAAAGAGTATGTAACCTACCCAATTACTAATAGGATGTAAACTAATAATATTTACTTTAATTAGAGGAGGTTCGCACCTTGTGATTCAACCTGCTCAGTCGTTTAGATGGGTCGTGCATTTTAGTTCCCTTCAAGCATACACTGTTGTCAGTTCCTCCCCAATAAAATGAACACGATTTATTCAAAATTATCTATTTAATGAGTATCTAGGCTTCACAAAATTTAAGAAATGGACTTATCTTCATAGTGATGTGCTAGCACAAAATGGAGAGTATTTCAGCAGGTTGGTGGCTATCTAAGGAAAAGATTGATCTCCTCTAGAAATGACGGAGGTTGGTGGCTATCAAAGAAAAAGATTCATCTTCTCTAAAAATGACGGATGTTGGTGGCTATCCAAGAAAATGATTGAACTCCTTTGTTTGGCCAAAATAGAGGTGTTGAATTTGTATTCTCCAAAAAAAATATGATCGGTGCCCTGTCCACCCACAAAAAAAAACATGGCTGGTGTTTTGTCCTTCCAAAGAAAATTAAGCTGATATTTTGTCCTCTCCAAAAAAATAAAGGTGTTTTTGTCCCCCTAGAAAAAATGTGGCTGGTATTTTGTCCTCTCCAAAAAACTGTAAAAGTTTTCATATATCACCTTGTGCTCGTACAAGTGACCTCTCCATTGAATTTAATTGAATTTGAATGATTTTAACAAATCGAAAATGAATGAATATATATATAGAGATACATATAATAAGAAAATAGATTGGTGATTGAACACACCAGACTTGCAAATAAATTACAGAAAGAAAATCTAGATATCATGATAAAAAATATCACTTATTTTCTAGGTCATTCAAATAAAGCCGAGAGAGGTCAGCAAGTAATGAATGAAGTTAATAAGCAAAAGAAATATAAGATGAATATGAAAGGAATGAAAAATTATAAAAAGCGATAATGAATAATAAAATATGTTTTAACTATCACTAATTTATTAATGTTAAGAATGAAATTTTTTTACATTGGTTGGACTGGTTTCGGACATACGTCCATTATCAACAACAAGCTAATGAAAACTGAATACTCAAGCGATGTTGGGTAATGCTGAAATGAACAAAGCAGCAGAATATCCCTATATGAAAATTAAGAACGTAGAAACCATAGATCCATGCTGTAAGTGAATGTGACCTAAAGAGAATATAAGATTATCGTTGATGGATATTCAGAAATCTATGCACATGTTAAGAATGTTAACTTAAAGATGAAAATTGAAAATAATTACTTAGTTGTGCGAGGGATCTAGGTATTAATTCAATGTTTCCTCAATATTGAAAGAAAATACAGAAATAAAGCAGATGACACTTGATTATTACTTACCCATTTTATTTTAAAGGGTTATTAAACAATTCACAAATCATTTTGATCAATTAATTTCCAGTGGTTTCCACGAAGTCTCCAAAAGAAATGAATCAACTCCGGTGTTTCCTCAGTTGTCATTCTTCGATAGTCGCTGATGGAAGAGGCGATTATTCACGGAATGAATAGTCATAGAATCGAAGTGACTTGCACTGTGTTAAACTTGCACCGCGTCAGTCCAAAGTTTATTCAGTTGAAGTAGTAGCGGTCACTTAGTACGCTACAAGTATCGGACCAGCTGAATCAACTACCAAAATTTCAGAACGATAGCGTTTTTAGTTCTCTATAAACGTCTTGTAGGCCACTCAACTTGGGATACCCTGTATACGAGTTTCGAAGAAGTCCCTGGATTTCAGGTTCTCGGGGAATCACCGTCCAATTCGAGGATTCACTCAAGTGAATCTTAATCGATAGATTATTATATTTGCACTTCTGGCTGCTAGGCGACGACACTTCTTATATTTCTTTTAGTTTTATATATATTTTACAAGGTATATTGAGTTTTTAATTAATGATACAAAAATTCTCTGAAGGAATCATTTCGTTTTAATCTATTCTGTATTATATAGAAATCAATCGTAGGTTGTAGGCGACATCAATATTCTGTTTCGTGTTGTTGTTGAATACAGAGATTCTTCAAATTTTTGAAATAACTGCTGATTGATTTCCTTCTTCTTTCTTTGAATTAACTAAATTTCCTCGCAGAACTATCTTTATCTACTCGTTACGTATAACTAGAGATAGTATCTACTTCTATTGCACTTGCACTGGTACAGCAACAAGCGATTAGCAATTGAACTTTATGCTTTTACAAGCATTTTTTTCTTGATTTTTCAACGCCTTGAATTTCAAGTAGAGTCAAGTTTTTCATGCTGTTTGACTTGACGAAACCGTAGTCATGTTTGTTTTTCCTTTAACGTGCTCTATTTCTGCCTTTCGGCCGATGACACGCCGGGGAATTCTGTCACCTCACTAACCCGGGAATTTTGCCGAATCCCTCGTGTCGAGGGAAGGGATCTTTAATGTCCAACACATCTCTGTTAGACAGGGCCGAATGCTTTACATCTCCTCCGATAGATGAATACTCAAGCGATTCCCAGAATCCGAAAAATCCCACCGACTTTGTGGGGATTGAACCCAGTTAACTGCACAGGAGACGAGCATCGTATCCTCCACGCCACCGAGCCGGTTGAAACCGTAGTCATAATACAGTTAAATGAATCATCAATTTGTGCCCGAATTTTTCTTTCCTAATTTTTGTTCATGGTAGGAATATATTTTGTGTTTTTTACGTTTTTTGTACGTTTCTTGGTATCATTATTCGATTAGCGGTACACGTTCACTTGAAATATTTTTCAAAAAGAACTGATTTATTAAATGAAAATAAAAAAAGTATTTGACATTAGTTCTCCTATAAGATCTGAAACAATGCAGACCATCGTATTTTCATTGTTTATTTCTGTATATTTTATCTATTATCCGAAAATATGAAGGTTGGGCTGATTACGGATCGTCTTCCAATTTTTCTTCGTGAGTCTATTTATTAAAATGAGATTAATGAATGTGTAAAATTTCATCAATTTTGATCAACGGGTTCTCTCGTTTTAAATCATGAAATATTTGACTCAATACAAGTAATCACTCTGTATCTTGAAAACCAGGAAGCTCTGATGGCTTTCATGCACCATTTCTGAATGGCCGGGAGCTATTCTATTCCCCATTACAGTATGACTCTGGAAACACCCTTTAGATAGCATTAATCGATAGGATAGTACAGGGTGCGGCGTAATGGAACGGCGATTTAGGACCGGATAGTACACGTTACGGTGAGTGAGTAGACAGGAGGAGCTCTGGTCATTCCACTCAGGAGGAGTTAGCCTTTGGTTCACAATAGTTATCTGGACTAAAGAACACTGTGCGTTCGAAGTTGAAGAGTATTTCAAATCGGGGGAGTTTGTTGTGCAGCGGCGCTTTCGCCAGCACTTCAACATTGGTCGTGCTACAGTTCCGAAACATGACATAATTATCCGATGGTTACAGAATTTCAGAAATACTGCATCAGTAATGAATCCGAAACCTCAAAGTCGTCTCCGAAGTGAGACAAGCAGTAATTCATCAAGACCTCCGCTTTCACCCCTATAAGCTCGTGGTTGTCCAGCACCTGAATGAAAGAGATTTTGCACAACCCCAACAGTTTTCCGAGAGAATGCAAATGATTATCGCTGATGAAAATGAACCAGTGATAATGATGAGTGATGAAGCTCAATTTCATCTGAGCCATTCGGTTAATAAACAGAACTGCCGATATTGGACACGAACTGCACAGTGAGAAAGTCAACGTTTGGTGACAGCGCTATGAGCCGTCGACCGTATATTTTCTAGGATAGAGAAGGGCAACCGTAACTCTAAACTCTGAGACATATTTTCATGATGGAGAACTTTTTCGTCTCAGAATTGCGACGACGAAGAATGAACAGAAGAAAAGTATGGTTTCAACAGGATATTGCCACGACACATACAGCCAGAGCCTCAAGTTACATCGCGTTTTTCGTGGTCATGTATTCTCTCGTTTTGGTGATGTGCCGTGCCCCCCTCGTTTCCGGATCACACTACTTGTGATTATATTTTATGGGGAGACCTAAAGACTAAGGTCTACGTCGATAAACCTCGAACTCTGCAAGAGTTGAAAGAAGCTGTCACAAGAGAAGTTAGGGCAATCGACCACAGCAATGCATTGTGGAACACGATCGTCATGTGCCTGATATCAATTTCAGAACATGATTCTTTTCACTTTTTCACACTAAATGGCAACATTTAAGCTTTCATTTTACGATATAAAAATGTTCTACGTTGAAAAACAGCTGAGTTATTCTCATTTCAAAAACGCCCTTCCATAACGCCTCACCCTGTATAAAATTTCATGGAATTGATGCCAGTTTCATATCGTATAAACGCCTCCGTAGATCACCAATTTGCTCAGTCATTAACCTGTTCCGATGCTATCACGTTGGCCATTTGATAGTCTTCACTATAAATTCCAGATAGCTGTGCCTCGATATAATATCATTCTCAATCTAAGCTGGGGTTTCTTCACAGCGATTTTCTCAGCAAATCTCCGATGCCGTGCCTCTATTGACAAAAGTGAACAATGGAATGATATTCCACCATTGTTCAAAGTGCGAACACCCTGAATTGATCTGAACCACATAATGCACTTTTTCACCTTGGTTTAGAACGTTTCGTAGCAGTATTTTATCCTTTCCTTTCTAGTCTGTTAAACGTTCAATACAGACCGCGGTTTTAATGGGCCATTTTCCGTTAGTTTATTATCAATGAAATAGTTTCCGTTTAATGAGATTATACAATGTGCGATGGTTAGTTTAAAGTGGAAAGCTCGGGAGTTGTGCGATTAGGACGCGAAATTGAAGGAGAGTATCTAAGCGTGCTTGAATGGAAAATCGATTCGAGGTGGCTTTAATTGCGTGAAATCAGCAGATTGGAATTGAGGATAATTGTGATCGGTGATAAAGTATCTTCCGTGTGTCTGGCGGGTGGACATAAATATATATTAAGTAATTATTTCATCTGAACTACAGCAGACGAAAACTTTTTCAATTGACAAGAAACTGCAGTCTTCATTTATGTTTCACAAAAAAAACATTAGTCGTCCAGAGATCAATTCATTTTTACATTGATTGCACTTTGGAAACTGAACTGAGACTTTCTTCAGCGTTGTAGAATGAACTTTATTCGAAATTAAATTTTTCACAAGCCATCCTAAACGGATTTCAATATAATCAATTCTCATCACTACCATATTAACATAAAACCCATCTGAGTTATCGTGCGAGGTTCTGTCGCTGTGTTGGCATTAGTTTATTAGTTTGTCCATACGAATTTTTGGTCACGCGCGGCTGTGAACTTCTATCTCCTGTTGGAAAAAATTACCATAAGAAAAGTATTTTGGGCAGAATTGCTTCTAGTATCTCATGAATTGAATGCTACTAGTTTCGGCTTCAAAATGTTTATTAACTGAATTCAAATTGAGTCACTTAATTTATTTAGATGATATTAAATTATATGCCGGAACCAGATCTCATTTAAAAAGTCTACTTGAGATTACTTTCAACTATTCCAATGATATTCATATGAAATTTGGGCTTCCAAAATGTAAAAATCTTTCTATTGAAAAGGAAAGATCACCTCTGATTATATATATATCGAAATCGAGCCAATGCATAGGAGATACATATAAATATCTTGGATTTTCTCAAGAGAAGACAATTAACCATAGCAGCACTAAAGAAAATATTAGTTCATATACAAAAGACTTAGAATTATATCAAGAGTTATTTAACTATAAAATAGCTATCAACTCCTATGCTGTTCCTATTCTTACATCTTCTTTTGGAATTATTAAATGGTCTAAAACTGATCTAAATGAATTACAATGTCAAACGAGGAAAATGCTCTGTAAATATCATGCACCACCCAAAATCAGCTGTTAAGTTACACTACCTAGACATCTTGGAGGTCGTGGATTAATTGATTTGAATAATCTTCATAGTAAACAGATTTTTCATCAACGTTCCCATTTTCATGATAAACAGAGAACATCTAAATTACATGATATTGTTGTTGCTTCAGATTATAATCTTACACCTCTGAACTTGACAATGCAAAAGGTAGATTTTGATATATTTGATGATAATTCTAAAGAGAAAGTTGGATGCAGAAGGAATTACACGGAAAGCACCCTAAAGAATTGAAAAATGATTATATTGATGAAATTGCATCGAATAAATGGTTAGTATCTGGAGAATTGTTTGCTGAAACAGAAGGCTTGGCAATTGCGATCCAGGATCAGGTTGTTTTCACAAGAAATTATAGAAAACATATCATCAAACAAAATATAGATGATTCTTGCCGTAGATGTTTCTGTTCTTCAGAAACAGTTTTTCATATATTATCATCTTGCTCAGTCCTTGCTTCAACAGATTATTTAGAAAGATATAATGCCGTCGCTAATATTATTCACTTCAATCTAGGAATTAAACATGACCTAATTCCCAAAAGAAAAAAATTTCAAAAATATGAACCTGAGATTATTTGTAAAATGACAAATATAAACTTTATTTTGATAAAACAATTCTTTGCAACAGAGCTGTAAAACACAATAGACCAGATATCGTTCTTAATGATAAACAGAATCAAATAACATATATAATTGATATTGCTATACCCGACACACATAATATACAAAATAAATACAATGAAAAAATTTCTAAATATATGATGCTTGGCGACGAGATTAAAAAATGTGGAAAATGAAGAAAATATTTATTCTACCGATTATTATTTCTACAACAGGCGTTATTCCTAGAAATCTTCACAAAAGTATTGAGATTTTGGGTCTGAAGAAAAATTTGTTTGAACAGTTACAAAAGATAACAGTCATCAAATCTTGTAATATTCTTCGTAGGTTTCTTTCCGAAAATAATAATGAGGTAGAGTCTTAGGTTTTCTCTTTAGTTTATACTGCTCAGAATCTCATTTCATATTTTATTTATTTGTTTATATAAATGTAATATAATTAACTGACAATTTTGTCATATTTATATTCAGAGCAGTATTCTATTCGATCGTTCACCACTTCACACAAAGGAAACTATTAATGAGTAACATTTAGTGTTACTTGACTAAGGTCCGTACACTGGATTTTTCCGGGAGAAAGCCTCTGACACTACTCGTTGGTACATTGATATCATTGTCTGATGATGCTATAGTATGTATATATTCTGGAAGATTGATATATTCTCATAACATTTAACGTTATCCTAATATATAATTACTCCAGGATATGTTTTGATTATAATCATTGCCTCGCAATGGTATTAATTACCGGGTGGTGGATTTATATTTTTCATGAAATCAGTTTGATTGCATGAACAGATATATGGGCAACTCGTCGGGGTAAAACCCTATATATATATATATATATATATATATATATATATATATATATATATATATATATATATATATATATATATATATATATATATATATATATATATATATATATATATATATATATATATATATATATATATATATATATATATATATATATATATATATATATATATATATATATATATATATATATATATATATATATATATATATGATCGAAATCCAAAAAGAACCTAAGACAGTGAATTCAAGAGCTGTCGTTGACGGATTTATGATTGTCTATAATAATCTGATAATTTGAATACATCCTTCAATGGATTGCTGCAACCACTTATACTCAAATTTTAGGGCCACAGTAAATTCACATTTCATTGAGGTTAATGATTTCCAAAATAAATTCAGCGTGAACGTTTTTGCGATTTTAATGAATGATTTGTTGGCTTATCACATCTATGAGGAAAATCTTAATGGACAAAGATACCTGGAAATTTTGAGAGGAACATTAGCAAATTTTTTAGATGGATTACCCCTTAACATTCTGAGGTATTGCTATTACCAAATGGATGGTGCACCAGCACATAAAACACGAGCTGTAGATCGGCAGCTAACAGAAATGTTCGAGGATAGATGGTGGGGTAATCAAGGACCAAATTTATGGCCTCCGCGTTCTCCGGACCTGACGTAATTATCTTCGATGATTGGTTTTCGCTTAGTTCCTACAATTTTTATTCATCCGAATTGTAGAAAATTGCTTCTAATGCTTCGAAATTTTATTTTACTCATAGACGGTAAATTTGGAAATCGGTTGAATTGCCTGCAATTTCTACCCACTACTTTTGACATTCTAAAATGAATTGAAAAAGATTAAATATATTTTCGTTTGAATAACCAGTGGTTTCATTCCAAATGTGTTGTATTTTTGGATATTTTCAATCTGAAATAACGACAATTCCTGTTGAAATATCAAATTCGAATGAACGAAGTGTACATGAATTTAGGCACCTGCCAGGTGAGCGTAGCCAGTTCTGCTACTTGATTCAAATATTTCAAAGCATACTCTGTTAGTTCTTGCAAAATCATCAAAATTCAATATATTTCCAAATTATTTGAGAGCTATAAGAGATGGGTATAGTACATGCTTAAACAATTCCAGTACTTTTTGATATTCAATTTGAAAAAAAGAGTTATTGCAAAATTATATTAAACAAAAATTGTGTCATTAGTGCAAAAGATCTACGAGCTACGAGCTGTTTATAACAAAATAATTAAATCTTAAAAGTTTTGACAGATAAGTGCCAACAATTTGGGTATTTTATGTCTTGCTCATATGTCGGTTCTAGATGTATAATTAAAAAGGTAGATTGCCATTTGAAATAACAAAGTAATGACCCACTTCCGGTATAACGGTATAACGGAAATGGTATCACTTCGAAAATATTTCACTCCAATTGGAAATCGCTAGTTATGGCCGCGTATAAAATTTCAGTTTGATATTGTAATTGGAACTTAAACGGACGGTGGATATCCCTGTATATGTATGTATATCGATGGTATATTTGTTGTTTTTGATACCATAGAAGCCAACTTGGAAATTTGCCTTGAGATGTTAAGTTATTATCATAATTCGATTAAATACAGATGTGAAGGAAATAAATATAACCGGTTGACTTGTCCGCCTTCTCATTGACTGATGTCAATACAATATTGACATCAAGGCCGCTCGAGGAACTAGCCTTTAGTTCATGGGACCGGAGCCTAAGCTCGGAATTCCCCTGGAAACTGCAAGGATGGAAAACAGCTGATGGCTGGACATGAAAGTACGTGAGCATTGAATGAGTCTACCAGGTCTCAGACACGCTCGACATGCCACCAGTGGACATTCCACTGCCAGTCTCCTCTATTTTTCAGTAGCTCACTTTGTATCTTCTACAGTTTTCAATCTAAAATGAAAATTCGTTCACGGGGATGCAGACAAAGATAAAATCTTTCTTTCGAGGTATCACTTGACCCTCTTCCAAATTTTCAAGGGTGGTCACCCCTGCTCTAGGGGTTGAAATTCGAGATGAGGATGGTACTTGATGATGACTGCCATTGATCAGCATGGATCTGTTCCATTTTACTTCACTGAAACTTGAATAGTCTCAGGAAAATAGTCTTCCCTATCTTTCAGTTGCTCACCCTGTATTTTTCATAGTTTTCAATTAAAAATGGAAATTCTTTCAAGGCAATGTAGACAAAGATGCGACTTTTCTTTTGTGTCATCACTCGACCCATCTTCCCTATTCAAAATGTTCAAGGATTGCAACCCCCGCTTAGAGGGTTGATATTGCAGGCAAGTTTTGTAACCCAAAAGATGTCCCCCTTGGAACAAAAATTGACTTGTTGTTGCGTTTTGATCAGAAATGAATATCTTGGTAGAAATAGCCTCTGTTTAGTTTTCGTTGAAGCAACCTGTATATATGAAATTAAGTAACTGGATTGAATATTATTCATTTGTTTCAACTTCTGAGTTCCATGTCCATGTAAGCTTTCATCTACCAACCCGTATTTCTTTATAAGTGGTTTTCGAATGTATTTGCGATATTGAAGTGTTGTAATCAATTTAAGTCAATATCATCAGTTATTTCGGTTATATTCATGAGGAAACCAGACTCACAGGGAAATCGTGAGGTTTAATTCTAATGACTTTGTTTACCTAGTCCGATCGTAATCGCTATATTACCGGTAATATATTCGATAATATTTAATTCTTCATTGGCTGTGTTAATGGAACATTGCGCAATCTGCGTATCATGAAGTTACACGCTGCCCTTTAATAATGGTGAGGGTGAACAGGTGTGATATGTACAATTATATCGGTATATAGGGTTCACGGTAAATGGGAAATTCATGTTTATTATTCGATCTCGATAAACTTAAATCCATCGAAATCAATTGTAACATGTAGTACCATTCTATGTTTTAGTTAAGAGTCTTATATTTGAAATATGAAATGTCGAATAGACGAATGTTGTAAATTTGAGAATGAAACTTTGTTTACCTCAAAATGCGTTCAAACACTCAGACAGATATATAAAGGGTTATCCATTTTAAACTCTGAAGGTAAATTAAAATTAAAAACACACTTTGAAAGTCACAATGTCGTTCGACCGTCCGCTACATATCCTATCAGTATACGCACCTGACATAAGCAAACCAGAGGAAGCGGCGGTAGATTTTATGAAAGTCTTCAATCACAACTAGATAAAATACCAACTAAAGAAAAGATAATCATATTAGGAGACCTTAACGCTAGAGTAGGTAACGAAGTAGTAAACGGGTAAAACAAAAATATAACGAAGACGTAATTAACAGAAACGGCGAAATGTTGACGGAATTTTGTGCACAGAACGAGTTGCGAATTAATACCACTTTTTCTCTCCGAACAGCACAAATATACTTTCTACGATAACCGAAACAACAAATCCATAATTGATTACATTATCACTAACCGAATGTTTCTACCCCAACAAATCTTAGATGTAAGAGTTTTGTCATCAGCTAACATTGGAACAGACCACAAGCTCGTTCTGGGGAAACTGAAGATGGCAACTCATTTAAAAAAGAAAACACCATCTGTAAAACTGAAAAATTTAACCTAGAATCGCTCAACAATGAGAGCACAAAAAACTTTATTCAAACCGTTGCAAACAGTATATAACTCGTAATCCAATATTGCAGCAAGATAACCCCGACATAGCATGGATCAAACTAAATGAAAACATATACAAGGGTGCCACAGAGGCCTTGGGAACCCGCACGGTATCACAGAACGGCAAACCTAATAATAAACTCTGGTTCACCACTGAAGTCAAAAACATTACAAAGGAAAAAAAACAAATATATCTAGAATATAAGAACCATCCGACACCAGAGAACCGAAATAGATACATAGAAATAAGAAATAGGGTGAATAACAGAGTTCGGGAAATTAAAGAAGAATACTGGCAGAGATTTAGTGCTGAAATGGAAGCGGATATATACGGAGCGCAAAAACGAATTTGGAAATTATTAAGGGGCATGAAAAAGGACACCAATGAAACTACAACTGAAAACAATCACAAACGAAACACGGGGAAAATACTTCAAAAATCTTTACACCGAATCAGAATATGAAGAAAAACCCCAGAAGAAGACTTAGAAAACGACATTATAAATGAACCGGTAACAATCACGAAAGAGCAAGTAGCTATGGCAATAAGTAAACTTAAAATAGGAAAGCTCCAAATGAAGATTAGATAACAAATGAGATGATCAAATATGGCGGAGAAGCCATGAGAGAAGAGTACACAAAACTGTTTAACATCATAATTCAACACGGAAAAATACCAGAAGAATGGAAAAGAAGTGTAACAGTGCCTATCTTTAAAGAAGGAGACAAAACAAATCCTGCCAACTATCGCGGAAAAACCTTATTAAGCACCTCTTTGAAACTGCTTACAAAGATTCCTGCCGATGACATAACGTCAACAATGCCAATCAGCGAAGAGCAACAAGGCTTTCGAAAAAACCGGTCCACGGTCGATGCACTATTTATAACAAGGCAATTAGTAGAAAAGTCTCTTGAATATAACACTCCAGCATATCTATGTTTCATAGACTCAACGAAGGCCTTTGACAGAGTCCAACTGAAGGATGTAATCAAGATACTGGAAAACAAAGAGGTGCCCAAAAATATATAAGACTCATAAAAGATCTGAACACTAATACAACATTGCAAATACGAACAAACCACACCCTAACGCAGCATTTCGGAACAACGTCGAGCATCCGCTAAGGTGATAGTCTTAGCCCTCTACTATTTAATACCGTTAAAAACTTGGGACTAGGATACCGCATGGGAACCTACAAAATTAACATCTTATGCTATGCCGATGACGCCGTACTCATTGCAGAATCAGAAGACGACCTACAAAGAATGTTATACGCCTTTAGCAAACGCGCAAAAAATTTCAATATGGAAACCTCAACAAGTAAGACAAAATGCATGACCATAGCTAAGGAACCTCTGCGCTGCAAGTTAACAATAGACAACGCCACTATAGACCAAGTCATGTCATTCGAATACTTAGGGTGCAAAATAACAAGCACAGGATACCTTGAAGATGAAGTGAGGAGACAAGTGAACAAAGCAGGTGCAGTATCGGGACATCTTAAACAACCAATTTGGAGAAATGAACACCTCAGTATACCATGCAAATCCAGAATCTACAAAACATGTGTACGACCAATTATGACATACGGGGCAGAAACAAGAGCGGAAACGTCGGTAACAAAGAGGATACTAAGAACAACAGAAATGAAAACGCTAAGAACTATAACCGGTTACACATTGAATGACAGACAAAGAAATACCGACATAAGGGAAAAATGTGAAAAAGACGATATTGTAAGATGGGTAAGAAAAAAAAGAAGAGAATGGAACCAGCATGTAAACAGAATGACCACAGATAGAATAGCCAAAATCGTATATAACAACATACCACACGGAAGAAGACCCGTTGAACGACCACCAAAACGATGGCGGGACAGTTGGCAATCAACTTCACAACTGCTGCAGGGAAACCGGAACTGAACAGGCGCTACGTCTTCTACACGGTGAAGAAGAAGAAGACACTTATAATTCGAATTTCGGTGAGGTTTTTATTTCAAAATAATATTAGGACTATGCCATAGACGCGAAATACAACATGATTCAAATGGCGACCAAGGGCCTTTTGGCAGACCTCGATTCTGAAATCGTAATTTTCCATCACTTTTCGGAAGGTATCACGGCTATGACTCGACGAATGTTGTTCTTTAACTACTCAAGCTTCTGCGGAAGGTCGGCAAAGACACGGTCCTGTTCGCCCGCGTCGTGTGCAGAGTTACGCCGTCCTATTAGAACCACACATCGTCCAGGTCCATATCTTCAATTGCCGGCCAAAAATATTTGGTTATCATCCAGCCATAGCGCTCGATATTGACGGTAATGTTGTTACTATCCTCATCTTCGAGGAAATACGGCCTGATGACGCCGCCGGACCACAACGCGCACCATGCTGTGGCTTTGGGTTGGTGCAATGGCTTCTCGACGACCACATATGGATTTTGTGAGCCCCAGAAATGATAATTTCTAAATGTTTATTAACATAACCACCGAGCTCAAAATGGGCTTCGTTTTGAAAAAAATTCGATACGAAATATCGGCATTTTCTTCCTGTAGCTGGTGGTCCCAATCAATGTAATCGCTGCGCATTTCATGGTCACCTTCCTCTACTTTTTGCACGAGACTGACGCTATACGGTTGAAGATACAAATCTAAATGCGAAATACGCGACAATGAACAATATGATAGGCCCAATTGCTGCCGGCGTCGCGAAACCGACATATTTGAGTCTTCTGCAAACAGTAGCAGCAACAGCCGAAATATTTTCAACTGTGCGCGCGTTTTATGATGCACGGGTCACGAAATATCTACCACGGATCCGGTTTGCTTAAATTTACGCACTCTTTTTGCGATAAAAATTGCTCTGTTGGCCGTCCATGACGACCAAACTCATTCCGTAATGCGCGAAATACACGCGCCGGAGAATTACTAATTTTGTGATATAAGTGTACAACATTAACAAGCTGAGTGATGGTAAAACGATCCACAAATGGCAAAATTCAACTAACCATAACTCACTTAGGTAGCCCGAAATGTCATGCAATGTCAACTGACGTCCATTACTCTAAAAAATAGATCCACCCCCGGATTATATAATATATATATATATATATATATATCAAAACATATATATATATATTAGGATAACGTTAAATGTGATGAGAATATATCAATCTACCAGAATATATACACACTATAGCATCATCAGACAATGATATCAATGTACCAACGAGTAGTGTCAGAGGCTTTCTCCCGGAAAAATCCAGTGTACGGACCTTAGTCAAGTAACACTGAATGTTACTCATTGATAGTTTCCTTTGTGTGAAGTGGTGAACGATCGAATAGAATACTGCTCTGAATATAAATATGACAAAATTGTCAGTTAATTATATTACATTTATATAAACAAATAAATAAAATATGAAATGAGATTCTGAGCAGTATAAACTAAAGAGAAAACCTATGACTCTACCTCATTATTTTTTCGGAAAGAAACCTACGAAGAATATTACAAGATTTGATGTCTGTTATCTTTTGTAACTGTTCAAACAAATTTTCTTCAGACCCAAAATCTCAATACTTTTGTGAAGATTCCTAGGAATAACACTTGTTGTGGAAATAATAATCGGTAGAATAAAAAATTTTTTCATTTTTCACATTTTTAATCTCGTCATCCTATAAGCATTTTTCGTTGTATTTATTTTTATATTATGTGTGTCGGGTATAGCGATATCAATTATATATGTTATTTGATTCTGTTTATCAGTAAGAATTATATCTGGTCTATTGTGTTTTACATCTCTGTTGCAAAGAATTGTTTTATCAAAATGAAGTTTATATTTGTCATTTTCACAAATAATCTCAGGTTCATATTTGTAAAATTTTTTTCTTTTGGGAATTAGTTCATGTTTAATTCCTAGATTAAAATGAATAATATTAGCGACGGCATTATGTCTTTCTAAATAATCTGTTAAAGCAAGGAGCAAGATGGAAAACTGTTTCTGAAGAACAGAAACATCTACGGCAAGAATCATCTATATTTTGTTTGATGATGTGTTTTCTATAATTCCTCGTGAAAACAACCTGATCCTGGATCGCAATTGCCAAGCCTTCTGTTTCAGCAAACAATTCTCCAGAAACTAACCATTTATTCGATCCGATTTCATCAATATAATCATTTTTCAATTCTTTAGGGTGCTTTCCGTGTAATTCCTTCTGCATCCAACTTTCTCTTTCAGAATTATCATCAAATATATCAAAATCTATATTTTGCATTGTCAAGTTCAGAGGTGTAAGATTATAATCTGAAGCAACAACAATATCATGTAATTTAGACGTTCTCTGTTTATCATGAAAATGGGAACGTAGATGAAAAATCTGTTTACTATGAAGATTATTCAAATCAGTTAATCCTTGACCTCCAAGATGTCTAGGTAGTGTAACTCTCTGAACAGCTGACTTTGGGTGGTGCTTATGATATTTACTAAGCATTTTCCTCGTTTGACATTGTAATTCATTTAGATCAGTTTTAGACCATTTAATAATTCCAAAAGAAGATGTAAGAATAGGAACTGCATATGAGTTGATAGCTCTGAAAAGGTTTTTACTAGTTAAATGACTCTTGATGATAATTCTAAGTCTTTTGTAATATGAACTTCTAATATTTTCTTTAGTGCTGCTATGTTTAATTGTCTTCTCTTGACAAAATCCAAGATATTTATATGTATCTCCTTGATGCATTGGCTCGATTTCGATATTAGAAATCTTTATATGATCAGAGGTGATCTTTCCTTTTTCAATAGAAGGATTTTTACATTTTGGAAGTCCAAATTTCCAAATTTCATATGAATATCATTGGAATAGTTATATATATATATATATATATATATATATATATATATATATATATATATATATATATATATATATATATATATATAAAGAGTGTCTACTATCATAAGTACCAAACTTCAGTTGCTGAAGTACAAGTCATTTGCAACAAAAATGTTTGATAACATTTTTCGACAAGGTAATAATTATTAAGTTATTTACCACTTCTATAAAAACAAGAATATTTCTGTTACTCTTACAGCTACATCAAATCTGACCTTAGCATTGAATTTGCTATAAGAAAGGTGAGTAGTTATGGTAAAAAATGTTTTATACCGGGTGTTTTAAAAGGCTAAATGAAAAAATTGTGAAATGAACGAAATAAGTGGTATTTTCTTGTTAGCTGTACCACTGAAAACTGATCGATAAGTAGCTGTTCTTCTTTTGGTAAAAATTACTACATTTAACTGGCTTTCAAATTGTATATCAACTTTTGAGATGGCTTTTTTTTTCTAGCAACATCATGGGCAAGAATAATAAAAACATAAAATTCGAAAACGCAAATATCCTATATTACTTTATGAAACATGAACAGAAACTAAAAAAAATTAATGAATCATATTTTCACGAAAGAGATTTAAAAACAGGTGTTCAAAATGTCTTCCTCTTTGTTGAATACACTTAACACATCTTTTTCTTAAACTATCAACTACTCTTTGAAGTTCAATGTGTTTTTGACTCATTTCGTTGGAATAGATTCGAATCCTTTCAATTAATTCTTCCTGAGTATTAAAGGGAATCTTATAAACATTAGTCTTTAGTGAGCCCCACACATGAAAATCAAGCGGCGTAAGGTCAGGGTGTCTGGGTGGCCATATCAGTAGCCCGAATCGACCTATCCATTTCTCGCCAAATCTCTCAGTCATCCAGGTCTGGACCATCCTAGAATTATGAGCCGGGCAGCTGTCCATTGGAAACCAAAGGTGATGCCGAGTAGCTATAGGCATTTCTTCCAGAACGTTCATTATTTCGTTATTTAATAGATGTTAAAAATTCGTTTGAATTGAGATGATCGGGAAGTGTAACTGGCGCGACAAGCTAACACCTCCTTAACCCCAACCACACATTTACTCTAATCTCGTGCTGAGAGTGTGACACAATAGTGCCATGAGGATTTTCTGTATCCCAAATATGAGAATTTCTTAAATTTATCATACCAACTTTGGTAAAAGTTGCCTCATCCGTCCATGAAATTTTATCTGATCCCCAATCCTATAATTAATTCATGTACAACCTACAAAATTGCAACCTCACCTCACTATCCACTGGAAATAGGTCTAGAACCTTACTCTAATGGTAAGGATGTAAATTGTTTCGCTTGAGAACTCTATGAACCGTGGAATGGTGAAGTCTCAATGTAACACCAATTCTCCGAATACATGTTATAGTCGCGAACAGCCTGCAATATTGCAGATGTATTGCTGAGAATTTCTACCACCTTCTCTAATTCTTAAGTCACTGAATGAACCCGTTTCACCAGAGCTCCTAAACACTTCAACAAATGTCTTTCAGCAAGGTTGCTGTCTGTTTGGAAAGCGCAATGCATAGTCCCGCACCGCTGAATGGGAATTTCCATTCGCGAAGCCATAAACAAATAACATATCTCGATATTGAGAAACTAGACATGTTTCCTTTTTTTCGAAAAAGAAAATGGAACCGTAAAATGGGAAAGTATAACCTTCAATTCGTTGAATGACAGTTCCTGCCAAATTCTAAATATTCTTATTGGTTTTAAAATCAAGTAATACAAGCCTTCTGTGATTTATTCTTTTACGATTCTCTTTTCTAATTTTCTTCCTCTAATTCGAGCAAAATTAATTTGTCCTAGTTTCTTAAACCTTCAATATCCATATATGTTATTTATTTATCGCTTATTATTATTGAAAAGTGATTTATGGAATTGTTTAGACGCTCCGGTGAAACTAGCTCATTTGTAATCGAAGCATAAGACAGTTTAATGTTCTTACTTTTACTCTTGCCCATGATATTGACGGTAAAAAAATGGTAGCTCAAAAGTTGATATACTGTTTGAAAGTCAGATGAATGTAGTAGTTTTTTCCAAAAACAAAACGACTACTTATCTATCAGTTTTCAATGGTACAGCTAACAAGAAAACCACTAATTTTGTTCGTTTCACAATTTTTCCATTTAGCCTTTACATCACCCGGTATACAAAATTTTTTACCATAAGTACTTACCTATCTTATGGCAAATTCAATGCTCCGATGGTATGGTGAAATTCGATGTAGTTGTAAGTGTAACGGAGATATTCTTGTTTTCATAGAGAGAAGAAAAAAATTTCGTGAAATCAAGAAGTGATTAATAACTCGATAATCGACTTTTCAAGAAAATGTTATAGAACATTTTTGTTGCAAATAGCTTATACTGTCACCTACTGAAGGTTGGCACGTTTCATAGTGCTATATATATATATATATATATATATATATATATATATATATATATATATATATATATATATATATATATATATATATATATATATGTTTATGACATTGACTTTTGCATTGAAATTGAATATAATGAAATAACTTCAAACAAGGCCAACATTTCTGCTTGCAACTGAACATCTCTAATCTTATTTATGAATTCTAAAGAATCATCAACGAAAATTTCAGGAATTGTGCCGCAGTTTACTGAACTCGCTTGATAGCCATTTCGCAATATAAGTAGGTGTGCTTATTGCTGATATAGTTGGTCGCATTGCTCTCCCAGGTTTGTGGATTTTCAGAAGACAATAAAACACTGTCAAAATGTAGTGTGTGGAAAGCCTCAATAGAAACCACAATTCAAACAACAATATCATTTCTAAATCAAAAATCTGATACCTTGAATTTTCTAAATGAAATCAACTTCTGATTCCATAAATCGACATTCACTCTTTCAATACTCGATTTTGTTGAGAATCAATTCAAAATGGATTAATTTTAGAATAATCGGCATGTTTATCCGAAACATGAGTCATTAGAAACAACTGTTGACACTAATATAACTGAAGTTTAGGCACATGAAAGGTTTACATAACAAACGACTATGCCATAAAAGTACTGTAAACATTTTAATTACATAGAACAGGGTCCTCTAAGTCTAGGCAAGCAAAAGACTATCGTCAATAGGTTATTATACTTTCATGTGAAGCAATTTGTCACAGTTGGACACCAGAGTCCCCAAAATTATACAGATTGGACGACACGTGTCGGAAGCTGGTCAGTGTCTTGCATTACAATGTCTCTAGATTTGTCGCTGCTGTTGATTACACAGAACCGGACTCAATAATATTTGTGACAGATCAGATGAATATCTCACAAGATCTAGATTGAATTTCTACTAAAATAATCACGAAGTTTCTTCACCATTTTTCTTATTGTCCCTTATCATGTATTCGTTGGATTCATTTAGTTTTTCAATGAAGCTGATTTATTATTGATGCCAACGAGATACGGAGTTTCAGACATTATAATAGCTAATATCATAATGAGGCTACTATTTTATATTATCATTACTAGCAAATAGACATGGATCAGTTCTAGGGATCATCTATTTTAAGGTTCCTGTTTATTATCAGACGGTTGATCACAAGCCCAATTGGCAAAATGAAAACGGAACGTAACTTCAATTTCAGAACCAGTTGGACTTTGTACGGCGTCATACCAAGATCTTTACATGAAATTCGTCACAGCGACGTCTCTGAATTGATCAATTGTTGGCAGCGATACTTTACTGATGTTCCTAGCGACTCGGCAACAGCAATATTCTCGTTTGTGCGCACTGTTTTTGGCTCAGCACGCTCGCATAGGGTTGTCAATAATAGTTGCAGTTTCTCTCCATTTTTCCAAAAGAAAACGCACATACAAAGTTGTCGGAGCCTCTTTTCTTCCCATTTTTATACGTAATTTTCGCACAGATCCTGTAACATTATCATGATTTTCAATGTAAAACTGCGCAAAAACCATTATCGTTCAGCGGAATGATTGAACTAACTTTCTGTCAAATCTGAAGTATCGTTAAGGTTACTAATATCAAAATAACCGCTTGTTCGAAAAAAAACGTTAGATGGCGAATTTTACTAATAGCGGTCGTCCTATATCTACATCATTTACGCTTGCACTATATAAATCACAGATGCACTGCTGGATACTGTTGATAGCAATAGTTTTCTCGTTTTATGGTTGAAATCAACACTTGCAAAATTAGAAACATTTGTTGGTATTCTACTTTCATCTTCAGCAGTTTGATCTTTCCTCTTCTAAATAAAGCAGGGTTAAAATCACTTCCTGTTATATCATTAAGTGCAGGAAATCATTCACAAATTATACTTTCTTTTTTCTTTTTTCTATATATATATATATATATATATATATATATATATATATATATATATATATATATATATATATATATATATATATATATATATATATATATATATATATATATATATATATATATATATATATATATATATATATATATATATATATATATATATATATATATATATATATATATATAATGTAAGTAAAATGTTCCTTTTGTAATATTATCAAATAAAATTGACTTATTGACCTCAACGTTAGACAACAAGAATTCAAAATCATAGTTCGAATCACTCCAAGTAAACTAGACAAAGAGACCGTTATATTAAACCACAATTTAGGCTCACAAAATCTGCAAAGGAGACTCCTAATCTTAAGTATTATAATAAGCTCCCCATTGAATGGAGACAACTGAACGCTAAGCAGTTCAAATTAAAAGTGGAGAGACTTCTGTGCGAAAATGTTTGTACTCACCAGACGAATTTCTGAATTGACGTTTGTCCTATAGTGTAACCTGTATCTGTTTTGTCACCTTGTGTTTTGAATTTTATATTTCTTTGATTATATTTTTATGGGATAGAACAGAACCAATTTGTTATATGTAATATTTCTGCTCTATACCCACACTTTTTGACTTGTCATAAACTTAATGTAAAATGACCAATAAAGATTATATATATTGAGTAATATGCGTGAGAAATACCCTCTGTGGAGATTTGACTTTATACCTGGTCTGGGGGGGTGTTAAACCTTTAAGAAGGGTCTGGCTTCTTAAGAATTAACTGTAAATAGCCATTTGAATATGATGTTTAATTCACAGCTTTTATACTTTAACATAAAGGAGTTGACATAGTTACACGTTACTACGTGATAGTTGATCATGATGATATTGAAAAATTAAACTATGTATTATACTATCACAAGAGATTTATTGAAAAATCGGAATTTCAATTTCGGTCTCTCAACCATCTTCAGCTGGCAACATGTATTGAATTAAAGTTGAAAATACAAACATACATAAACAGGTAAATACAAAAGCAATAAGGGTGTATACAAGAGGTAATAAACTATTTATGATACAAGCAGGTATTATTTAGTGATTTCAAATGAGGACGAATAAGCCAGGCCACACTGGTCGTTCAGAAGATTATCTCTAAGGGGAGTTTGAAAATTTCAATGGATTCCAAGAAATTTAACTTTTGTCCATTAGGCATTCTGTAAATAAATTGAAGTTGATCTATGGGTGGAAAATGATGACTATTTTCAATACACTGTGAAATGAAAGTAGATTCGTCTGTTCTCTGGTTATTGTAATCTGACTGATTACCAATCCATTCACCAAACAAGACAAACAAGACGTCATTCAACATTATATTAAGGTAATTCATTTTTTAAACTCCTTACAATAGAATTTAACGGCATTAGCAAACTTATTCACGAAAAATTTCAAAATCAATCCAAGAAATTGAAAACGCGTGAAGTACAAAAGTCAAGTTTTTCGAAAACTTCAGGTAACATTCAGAATACCTCATTCGTGAGATCATTCAGTGGTAGAGTTATAAACTATTTAATATGTTAATGTACCAACTTCCGAACGTAGTTTGTAAGATAAAAGTCACAAATATAACGCCAACATTTCATCCAAAAACATGAAAGAAATCTTGGCCGCGGAATCCACAATTGCACTGAAACAACCCTTTTGCAAAGATCTTTATATGTATCAAAAATCACAGACTTTTCTTCACAAGAAAACATAAGTGTGATACCCAAAGATCCAACCATAGATATTCAAAACACATTAAGAACAGCTCTGAAAAAATTTCACTGATAATACTAACAAAACCAGTCCGTTCTTTCATAGATATGAATCACGGACCTCCAAAATTTCACGACTTAATGAAAAATTACAAAGCCATTCTAGATCAGCCCAATATATAAATTGGCGAAAGAATTAAATCTTGTATTCGAAATTTCAACAAATTTCACAGCTAAATGTTCAATTCAATTAACACAAAAATCGAAACAGGCTCAAACCCGAATAAAATCATTTTCAATCATTTGGGAGATGTAGATAACAGGTTTTCAAACATCCCAGTGGACGAATGCCTTTCATTGATTTCAGACATCTGAAGCAAATCACACGTTAATTCGGTTGTACAAAATGATTTCATGTTTTGCTCAATTCTGTGAATTATTTCAAGTTCAAACAATTGCAAATAGCATATCATAATGTTTACCCACGTATACAATCAACAAATGCATATATATATATATATATATATATATATATATATATATATATATATATATATATATATATATATATATATATATATATATATATATATATATATATATATATATATATATATGGAAAATGAAGAAAATATTTATTCTACCGATTATTATTTCTACAACAGGCGTTATTCCTAGAAATCTTCACAAAAGTATTGAGATTTTGGGTCTGAAGAAAATTTGTTTGAACAGTTACAAAAGATAACAGTCATCAAATCTTGTAATATTCTTCGTAGGTTTCTTTCCGAAAATAATAATGAGGTAGAGTCATAGGTTTTCTCTTTAGTTTATACTGCTCAGAATCTCATTTCATATTTTATTTATCTGTTTATATAAATGTATTATAATTAACTGACAATTTTGTCATATTTATATTCAGAGCAGTATTCTATTCGATCGTTCACCACTTCACACAAAGGAAACTATTAATGAGTAACATTCAGTGTTATTTGACTAAGGTCCGTACACTGGATTTTTCCGGGAGAAAGCCTCTGACACTACTCGTTGGTACATTGATATCATTGTCTGATGATGCTATAGTATGTATATATTCTGGTAGATTGATATATTCTCATAACATTTAACGTTATCCTAATATATAATTACTCCCGGATATGTTTTGATTATAATCATTTCCTGGCAATGGTATTAATTACTGGGTGGTGGATTTATATTTTTCATGCAATCAAACTGATTTCATGAAAAAATATAGATATATGGGCAACTCGTCGGGGTAAAACCCCTATATATATATATATATATATATATATATATATATATATATATATATATATATATATATATATATATATATATATATATATATATATATATATATCAATAACACATTTTGGTCCTATCAGCGGAAACATTGTAAATGTCATTTCAAAACAGCATTTGAAAGTAGCTTTCAAGACCCACATAAATTTTTAATAGTGAAGATAAAACAGATAGATTTGACTAAACTGGAGTTTATAAGTTGTCCTGCATGTATTGTGAAGGCGTCTACATATATCAGACTGGTTGTTCATACAAAATTAGATACAAAGAGCATCAATCAGATTACAATAACCAGAAAACCGATGAATGTACTCTCGCTCCGTATTGTATCGAAAATGACCCTCATTTTCCACCCATAGATCCACTTCAAATTATTCACACAATACCTTAGGGAAGAATGTTACATTTCTTAGAATCTATCGAAATTTTCAAACTCCAACAAACTTCCATAGAGATAAACTTCTGAACGATCAGTTGCATGGTCGTCCTTATTTGATATCTTTGAAAAATACCTGCTTTTATCATAACTAGTTTATTACCTCTTATTTGCACCCTTATTAATTCTTGATCTGTTTATGTTCTTATACATTTTCAACTTTAGTTCATTACTTTGTGCCAGCTAAAGATAGTTGGGAGACCGAAATTGCAATCCTGATTTTTCAGTAAATCTCTTATGATAGTATAATACATACATAAATTTCTTAATATCATCGTGAGAGAGTAGATTTATTGTGGACCTTATTACGGAATACCATGAGAAGGTACCACATTTCTAGGTTACTAACCCTATACAAGAGAGAATTACCTCCAAAAATTCAGCTATATTACTACACCGTAGGTCTGGCATAATTTAAAGATCAAACATATTACTCAGGACTTTAAACCCAGAACTTGGGTGGTCAAGAATTCATAGGGACAGTTAATCACCAGCTTGGATGGGGTGATTGGGGTGTGGCGTACTTATTGTCAGAACCTTTACTTTGATGATGGCATCCAGGCTCCTTTGTTGAATTATGAACATGAGCCTGATATCCTTTTTTCAAAAGTGGAACATGCCCTGAAGAAACTAAAAACGGGCAAAGCTACATGCATAGATGCCATTTCTGCTGCAACTTTAAAATGATTGGGCAATGACGGCATCTCTCTTCTACATAGTATTTGTAATAGAGTCTGGTCCTCCGGTGTTTGGCCAAATGAATGGTGCTCGTCTATTTTTGTTCCACTCCATAAAAAAGGTTCTCCCACAAACCCAGACAATTATCGTTTACTCGTTGGTCTCTCATTTAAGTAAAGTGCTAGTATATACTTTACAGTCTCGTTTGGAGAGTTTTATTGGCAGGCAAATTTCTCCGGCGTAGGCAGGCTTCGTAAAAAGACGTGGTACGAGCGAACAGATCTTGAACTTGAGGCAGCTCATTGAGAAAGCCGGGGAAAATCACTTTTCCGTTTATATCTGCTTTGTGGACTACTCCAAGGCTTTTGGTAACGACAAGTCGCCTAAACTGTGGGAAATCCTGTGTTCTATGGGAGTTCCCTACCATCTAATTTTTCTCATTCAGAAATTGTATATGTCCAACTCAGCTCAAGTAAGAATTGACGGTAATCTGTCTGATCAAATGGTGACCAGAAAAGGAGTACGTCAAGGATGCGTATTATTTCCGATGTTATTTAACATCTACCCCGAGTTTGTAATGAGACCTGTACTTGACAACTGGCATGGCGGCATAACTATTGGTGGTAGCAAGTTTTCTAATTTTAGGTTTGCTGACGATACTACCCTTATTGCTGCTTCTCAGGAAGAATTGTTAGCTTTGCTGAGTAACCTAAAACAGCATAGCGCAGCGTATGGTCTTAGTATTAACTATAATAAAACCAAGGTTATGATCGTAGACAAGGAACATAATAACTATCCTGAAATGAAGTCTGTTGGCCGTTGCCAAGTAGTTCAAAGTTTTGTGTATCTCGGTTCTTTGATCGAAAATTCGGATAGCTGAGGAAATAAGATTAGACGACGTATACAGCAAGCACGAGCAACCATGACGAAGCTCACTAAAATATGGCGTGACAATAATATCACTAAAAGCACGAAAATTTCGTTATTTCAGACTCTTATTTTCTCTATATTCCTATATGCTTCTAGAAACTTGGACTAGCAAAAAGGTTGATTGATGCTTTTGAAATGTGGCCTTGGACGAGAATGTTGAGAATTCCTTATACCGCCCATCGAACTAATGTTTCTATTTTAAATGTACTTGGTAATCTAAAGCGGCTCTCCTCCATTGTATTCACGCGAATTCTGACGTTCTTCAGTCACATTCATAGGAGCGATAATATGGAGAAACTTGTTGTCCAAGGTCATGCTGCGAATGGGCGACGTCGTGGCCGTTCCCCTACACGCTGGGTGGAAACAACGAAACAGTTGATTGATGTGAGTGTCACAAAAGCCAACTCGAAATCGCGAAAGATGGCGTGCTACAATTTCGAAAACAGTTGATAATCTTCGTATCGGCAGCTTCCCAGCTCCGACTTAATGCATTTTACCAGTGCACAATATGTCTGTTAAGACATTGTGACTATGATGATGAGGTCTGGCAGACGCAGGCTCTCACTCTATCAGTTTGCGTTTTGTTGTAGCTCTCGGCGTTAAAACGTTGAGCATATGTATTGAAGATTTGAATGTTTCTTGGAAATCTAAATTAGTTTAGTTTCCGGCAATTTTATTTAAGCACCTTTGTCGTTTTTCCGTTTATTGATGATGAGTATCATCAGGTATGCACAGATATTTAACTCCTAATTTTCTGCATGCATGATATTTCAAATTATTCTTGTCATATCTTAGATAATATGGAACTATAAAAATAGAAAAGGTGTGTTGTTAGATGTAAAAAACTTAGTTTTTAGTGGAAAAATTTATGATGAAAAAAATAGTTTCTTTCGTGTTACAAACATGAAACCTAACTGAAGCACGATACAACTGTTAACAAATTGTACACATGCAGCGGCAATATCGAACCATGTGTGGTATATTTTATTGAAGAGTGTAAACACACAGCCATCGCAATGTTTACTCTACACCTTCTACCGTACTCATAGCACTTAATTAAAATATAGTGACCGATATTGAACTTTGGGATTAGTTCGGGTACCCGAAACCCAGCTCGATCTTCGGATTTATTCATTTCAGCTTCCAAAATTTATTCCGAGCTAGAAATTAAATTCTCAGTTGCTTCGTATAAATTAACCGTTATTTTAAATTGAGTTTGGGACATTCGAGGGAATAACGTTGTTGATATTGGAAACAATTATTCATGGGAGGTTGGTCAACTATCAATTGGTAAGGGATTAACAGTAATACGAACAATATTTACTTTGCAACCATTTGAGAGGTGGTTCATTATTCATAGGTTAGTTATGTACATAAGAAAATATTCTACTTGTCTTTCTGTAATCGATCGGGTGTCAGATGAGGAAAACAACTTATTCCTATTTTCTTATATTAACTTTCATTCAACTCATTAACTATATAAATACCTCAAATAAGTCTAAGGAACACTCACCAATATCTTCAAAATATGAATTTGATGATTCGAATTTATAGAAATCTTTCGGTTTTGTTAGGATGTGTTGTATATAATGTATTCTCAAGAAAACAAAATAATATTTGACTTCTCCAAAGCACCTATTATGAAAAAATTTGAAATTTGAAAATGACGAAATTTGGTAAAACACAAAATAAATCCTGAACTAATATTTTCGAAACGATATGGCAGCTCTTATATTTTTCAGTACCCAGAATGTCAACCTCTGTTATTAATGACACTTTGGCATCGTCGCGGCATGCTCAATATTAAATTGTCTATTACATTTTGGCCTAAGTCATTCCAAGCCCCCTTAACTGCTAATAAAAGCTCCTGTTCATGATGGAAGACGTTTTGACGCAGGAGATTTCTTTTTCGGGTGTCCCACACATGCTCGATGGGATTCAGAATTGGGGAGCAGGATGGCCACGGTAGAAGATCGATATCATTCTCTTCAAGAACGTCCAAGACAATTCTTGCCCAATGAGGAGGGGCATTATCTTGGAAGAGTGGATTTTCACCCATTGTTTGGAGACTCTTTACAGGTAAAACTATCTCATTTGCGTAAGAATTTCCTGTGAGGTTATTCTGTATGAAAACGAGGTCAGTTCTGCCACCAAGGCGTATACCTCCCCAAAACATCAATGATCCGCCTCCCTGTCTAACAACTTCTCGAGCATGCTGGAGACGGTTTTGCTCTCCAGGTCCTTCCATATTCGAATTCTTCCCGATGCGGGATAATAACTAAATCTAGATTCATCACTGAAGAGAACTGTGGCCCACCACTCTTGATCCAAGTTTACGTGTTCTTGGCACCAAGCTAAACGAGCAGCGCGATTTCCATGGGTCAGTTGTGGAATTCTTAAAGGACGTCTGGAGTGGAGTTGACCTTCGCGCAGTCGATTTCTCACAGTTTGGTCGGAAATTTCTACATTATGAACTCGTGATGGCTCTTGAGCTGATTGAGATGCTGTGGTAGTACGATCTTTTCTGGCTTGTAAAACCAAAAATCGGTCTTGGGCGACTGTAGTAATTCTGAAACGACCTGTATGGCTTTCGTCTACGCTACCTGTTTCATTGAAACGTGACCAAACGGTTTATGACACTTGGGCTATTTCCTAGAACCCTGGATACTTCCCGTTTTGAGCTCCCAGCTTGGAGCATGCCAACGGCTCGTAACATCTCTTCTTTAGTCAAATGTCGTCTTTCCATGGTCCAATCACAAAACTTGAATCTTTTATTTGTGCTTACAACAGAAAGAAAGAGCCAACTAACTGATTTAAAACACTGAATACATGAAATGATTATAAAGCAGCGTCGCATCTGCTGCATTTTTAGTTTATTATAAAAAAAAACTGAAATCTGTTGCGGCACTCTACATAATTTGGTGAGAAATTTATGCAGGTGTTCATTTCTTAAAAAAAAATCATCCATATTGATCGTTCTGGATACGATATATCGATATTCAGAAGTGTTCCCTAGACTCTTCTCAGGTGTTTATATTATTATATTATATATGACTTTTGTCATAATTTTCGAACGAATGTCAAAATTTTTTCGAAAATTTTTCTTTAAATTAAACAAGATTATTGGCTCCATAATGATTCTAAAACATCTATAGATCATAATCGGCATCACTTGGAAGACTGAACCTGACCATTGGGGCTCTCTCGGTCAAACAGAGAAGGAATTGTTTTGTTGAGTTTGAATATCGAAGGGTTTTTTGCGATTATACTTCAGCCACCGGTGTTTTCTTTCTATTTTATTTTATGCCATAGCATTTTTTTCTTGATTTGTTCATTTTATTTTTATCATTTTCTGTACCGAGTAAATTTGGAATAGCTTCACTAATATGAACTCATTATTTCTGTTTACGCTTTAAATCGTTGATTTGTTATATAAATATTAAAATTTTTTCTTTAATTGGGTTCTAGCTGTAGGAAATAAAGAAATTATTATTAGTATTAAGTGGCAATGATATGAGAAAAAATTATTCAGAATATAATTTTCTAGCATAAACAAAATAGAAACATACATTATACTATTTGAAATAACAAACACTTTCTGTATAACCGGAAGTGCCACTGCATTGAAAATATTCTCGGAATTCAGTTCGTATAGCATTCAAGACAACAAAAAAACAATCTCCAATCGGTCATGCCTTTCTGCATATACTTTTAATGTTCCATCTCGAGTAAACATCCGGTAGAATATAACATAATATAAATGTATAATAATATTTACCAAATAGGTGGATTGATATGGGAAGTCCAATTAGGTGGCCAACACAGTCATTGGATCTCAATCCGTGGGTCACTATGTACGGATATACATAAAACAACTCATCTACAGTGTAAAGATAACAAATTTCGAGCAGATACGAAAAGGGATAAACAATGCCATGTATTTCATCACAACAGAATCGTTCTTGAATCTTCATGGTATTCCCTAGCAGTTTGTCGTGGATTTCCGTCACAAAACCAAAAACATAGATCATATTTGTTTATTTTAAATTAATGAAGGAATGGATTTTCAATTAGAAAAATTTAAGGTTCGAAACAATAATTATCTAACGGAAAAGGTTTCCTGTTGTTTATCATTTTATTATGATTACGAATGTCACCTTCTGTACAAGATATGAATTCCGTTGCATTTTTGGTAACACCACAGAAACGCTATCGTATGTTGGAAATTGTAATTTTAAGGCCTGACAAAATCGAATTGTTGATTCGGAACATGCATTAATTTGTTTTAAAATATTTTTAAAAACCCCCCAAAGTATGTCATAGGGCTTGGGGTCATCCTATAATATTGAACTTTAAAACTGAGACTCAAGTTGATATGAAATAATATAAATGAGATAAAAACACAAGGTTTAACTTTAATCTACACTTTATTTGAAAAAATTCGACGACGTTTCGCTGACACAGCAGCTTTATCAAGAATGAAAAATAGAATGAAGAGTATGGTATTATAAACAAATCGTAGAACAAGTTGGATGAATAACAGGAAAATCCACACCGAGCCATTGTACAGTTAGTATGAAAGGTAATAAAAACTAATTAAACAAGTTAAGTAGGGTGAGTAATTCAAATCTACCTGTTCATTCAAAAGCTTGTCCGAATGTTTGTATCTATTTATTTCTAATGCTTCTAGGAGATCTAATTTTAAACTTTTTGATTTTACATGTAATATGTCAAAGTTTTTATTGAATGAATGGTTTTCTTTCTTTAGGTGGTTTGAATAATTTGAATCAGATTTATTTTTATCGAAGCTACGTTTATGTTCAGATGTTCTTATGCCAAAACTCCTATAGGTCCTACCGATATAAATTTTATCACAAGAACCGCAATTGAGTTTATAGATTCTGATTTACTTGATTTTTCAACACGAGATTTATTATTTTTAATATGTTTACCTAAGTTATTAGAAGTTTTGAAAGTTATATTAAGATTTTGTTTGACGAGAAAGGATTTAATATTTGTACTTGCAGAACCGCAGAATGTTAAACTGTTGAATATTTTATAGTCTTTATGAATAGGATATACTTCATTTATTGCTTTCTGATACAGTTTTTACGAATGATTAGATCTATCATATCCGGATTATATGAATTATTAATGGCTATCTGTTTGATGGTGTTTAACTCTTTATTATAATCTTCTACTGATAAAGGTAAATTGAGTAACCGATGTACCATGCTGTTTAAAGCTGCAACTTTGTGTTGAATTGGATGTAATGAGTAGTTATGTATAATTGTATTAGTATGTGTAGGTTTACGAAAGACCGAAAAAAACATGATTATTATTTTGTTTAGTGATTTTTAAGTCCAAAAAATGGATGGAATTAATGAAATTAACAAATAAGTCTAATTGACGAGTAGTTCAATGAAACATACTAAGATGTCGTCAACATATCTATACCAATAAAGAAATTTGGAAATGAGTGGATGTGTATGAATTTTCTGTTCAATATTATTCATAAAAATCTCTGCTAAAGTGGACTCAAAAGTTTCCCATGATCAAACCATTTTCACTACTGTAATAGATGTTGTTGAAAGAAAAATAATTTTGTTCAATGCAAACGTCCAACAGATTCAATATTTCCGATTTAATTATGTGGTTAATTCGAATCATGTTAACACATAATTAAATCGGGAATACATAATTTCTTTAAACAGCAATCGATTCTCACTTTTACAATTTGAATAATTAAACACCAGAAACAGATTCCATTCATTAGATGAACATCTAAATTCACGATAAAGAAATTGAACAGAACGATTCCATAAATTTTTGGACTTAAAAATCACTAAACAAAATAATAATCATCTTGTGATTTTTCGGTCTTTCGTAAACCTGCACATACTGCTGCATTACATATGACATTGCAATAATCAGTACAAATATGAATCGACAAAATTTGAATTACACCCCTAAAAATTTGATTAGTACTAACAGTTAGTTCAATATTTTTCACATCTTGATATAAATAAATATTCTATTTAAATTCTTATTAAAGTTAAACCTTGTGTTGGAATTTATCTCATTTATATCATGGATCTACATCAAGTAACGGCCTCCACAATTCAAATATTCAAATGAAATAATATAATTATAACTATGATGAGAAAGGCAGAAAAATGGTGTTAGCAATTTATGCGTAAATATAAACTAATTTTCAATATCCATAACCTTTTGCAGACAGTAGATTTTGACGTTATGTATCTTTCGTTAACCGTTCAATCCAAAGAACCAATTTCTCTGATAGACGAACTACTCACATGCGACAGTAAATTCGGTCATCCACTCAGAAATTATATCTGCCTGAAATTCGCATAAATCGTAATCACTTCAATTTCAACGAGATGAGTTTTATGATTGATTTGAATTTTAATTAAGGGTTATTCCATAGTTTATTGAAACTATTAGTGAAATGAGTACTTGATTAATCAGAGTTCATTTAAATTACCTACCTTCCATTAAAGATTAGCATCAATTTATAGTTCCTCAAACTTCCCAATTTTGAGTAAGCATTCGGTCATTGAAGTTCAGAGTTATAAAGAATTTAGTTTTGAATATTTTGGAGAATCGGAGAATGGACGTAACCATAACTCTTAACCTTGGTCACTGAATGATGTGCTATTGATTATAGTGGCTTTTCTCCGTTTGTTGTATCTCGAGAGAATTCGAGAAAGATCTAGGAGTTCCAGCGCACCGAACTACTGAGAAACCAGTGCTACCGTTTACAGAAGGCTCTCGAACGAAGATCTGGAACAAAGCCGAAATTACGCGAATGTTCTAGATCATTTGTGCTTGTATATAAGAGAGATATTACGAAGCGCGAGGAATTCAGTTTGAATAAAGAGCGCGAATAAATGGACAAAGTGTGAGAAGTAAATCAAGCAGTATTGATTGTGTTATAGAAAATAGTTATACAAGTTAATCGTTTAGTTGATTGTTTCAATTGTTCAGTTTACGTGTAAATAAATTTGTTAGTGTTTTTGTAACGTTGAAGTGCTTAATTTGAACCCACCAATAATTTCAAGAACTGAAAAATGTTACAATTGATGTCAGAAGTGGGATTTTGGTGAATAGAAAAAAAACTCTAGTAAACTTATGTCTGTTACCCGTTTACAACTATGGAGATGAAAGTGTTGAAATTCCTTCAGCAAGCCCTGATGGACCTCAATAAGAAAATGGACGATAATTCGAATAAATTGGAGGAAAACTCGAACATACTGATGGAAAATTCAAATGAATTGAAGGAAAATTTGAAAAACCTGAAAGAGAATCTAAACAAGGTTAAAGAAAAGATGGGCGAAAATTTGAATTCTGTGAAAGAAAACTTGGAAGAAAATTTGAACAAGGTAAGGGACGAAAAGGAAGGAAATTTGAATTTGAGTTTAAGGAAAATCTGAAGGAAATGAGAGATAGAATAGAGGAAAAGATGAACGGAAAATTGAATGGCATATTTGATCATCTAGATGGAAAATAAGCAAAACTAAAAAGGTTGCAGCAATCATATAGACTGAAAATGAATGATAAACCAATTTTGTCGAAAGTGGAACATGATGTTGAAGCTCAAAAAATGAAAATGAAATCCTATGTTGTTCAGTTTACGTGTAAATAAATTAGAGATTTGTAACGTTGAAGTATTAAATTTGAACCCAGCAATAATTGCAAGAACTAAGAAACTAAACATCTGTAGGATATTGTAGAAGTTGAACACCATGAGTATGCTCCTGAAAGTCAGACAATCCACAAAGAATTTTCCGATCCAAGTGTTTTCATCGCTTCCTTGACTGGTTTCGATCTACAACTTGGCGCGTTGTCATGGTGCAAAATCACCTTATTATGTCTAGGCGTTTTGTGGAATTATGCAATCAATACACAGATGCAATGGTCTGTATTCACTAGTTCTCCTGCTTTCAATTTTTAATATATGTTACTATCCTGATCCCACCAGACTCTGGGCTTGATCTTGCAACAAGAGCGATTTGACCTTGCAGTCCTTTCGGTTGGTAATAACCATGAATTTTTTTCACTTGGGATTTCAAAATAAATTTATACTGTAAACCTGTTACTCTTCGGTTCCTTCATTACCTTTGAAGCAGCATTTTACTTATTTTCGATCTTCAAATTGTTTATTTATCTTTTGGAGTTTTCCCGTCGCTTGTTATCGTTCACAAATTGATACTCCGCCTCTATTCAACTTTTCTGCTAATTTTTTTTGAGTTTGTGATGGGTTCTGTCGCTCTCTTGCAATTCCTCATCTTCTAACGTTCTCGACCTACCAAAGGCAATTGTGATACCAATATATGAGAAAAATGATAAATCGGTGTTCAATACTGATGAGGCCAAATGAGACCGAAACTGTAGTCTATTGTTCCAATTCATGGCATCTGAGCGAACTTTACCACTGCTATGTGATACCATCGTCACATAGCAGTGGTAAAGTTCGCTCAGAGGGGTAGATCAGAAAACCAGCTCGTTCAAGGAAGGATATTTAACATTCTACGAAAGATTGAATATTGTTCCGTGAATGAAAGTGTTTAAAGCCTTTACACATATAGTGGTGATTTCGCATATCTTCTTTGTTGAGATATGATGTTCTCCTGGTTGCCAGGTAAGAATAAGGAGCGTTAGCTTTTCAGCAGGTCGCTTTCATGCAGAAACAGTATGTACCGTTTTGGTGAATAGTCGAATTAGTGTGGCTTCTTGAAGTTTCCTGTTTCCCTTTGTGTTCATTGTTTCTCGGTTGGCTCTGTGTCGGTTCGTTGGAGAGCGCCAATATATTTACGTGTTTCGATACGTTTTAACAGTCGTACTGGTAATTTCGCATATCATCATTGTTGAGATATGATGTTTACCTAAAAGACTGCCAGGCAAGAATAAGGAGCGTTAGCTTTTCAACAGGTCGCTTTCTTGCAGACACAGTATGTAGCGTTGCAGTAAACAGTGGAATTAGTATGGCTTCTTGAAAATTTCTGTTTGATATCTAATTTTTGTTTTCATGGTTTCCGGGTGGCGATGGTGAGTGGCCTCTGTGTCTGTTCGTTGGAGAGCGCCAATACATTCACATGTCTTGATGCGCTCCAACGGATTGAAATGAGGAGGTGGCAGTTTGGCCTGATGTTGCGAATGGATGTGCAATACTGACGATGTCAAATGAGACCCAAATTGCAGTCTATTGTTCCTATTCATGACATCCTACCGAACTGAACTGTACCACTGCTGCATGGCCCTGGTTGACGATGATTATGAAGGGTAGATCGGAAAACTAGCTCCTTCATGGAAGGATATTTAACATTCTACGAAAGGTTGAATATTGTTCCGTAAATGAAAATCTTTATTGTGTCTAAACATATAGTGATAATTTTGCGTATTGTCATTGTTGGGATATAATATGAATATGAAAGATCACCAGTCTACCAGTGCATAGACATTTTCAGTCACCTTCCAAATGAATTTAAACCGCTTGATCGTGGTGATTTCGGGAATATTATTAGGTTGATGCTCAATAAGGCGCTACTATAGGTTCAGTGAGTATCTGTCCGACTTTAACCTTTGAATTTACTATATTTGAATTGTCGAAGCCACGTTTCATATGTTCCTATGTTTGGAGCTTCTTCACTGTAAACCTTTTTTATGTTAAAGATTTATTGTGTTATGATTATCTTATCTAACCGCACTTCAGGATGGGACAGATATCTTCCGCGATAAACTTCGCGAGGAGTCTACATATGTAAACCTGAGAAAAGAAGAACTATTCAAAAATAAATCCGTAGATGAATGAATAATCCTTTCTGACAAGAGCTAGTTCCCAAATCTGCCTGCCATGCACGCAGCCCCCAAGAGCCATAATAGTGCAACTGAGCAGGATGCCGAGAAACGAAGCGCAGACTGCAGTTTCGTCCTTATTAGGAGCTCATCAGTATCGCATATCGTTTCTCAGCATCCTATCAAGCTACATCGGGGTACCCTATCGATTCCAGAAAGGACGCACCTCGTACATACGTATGAGAGTCGCCCTCTATGGACCGACACGGCGAAACCTCTACCGGACTTCGAGAAAGATACATTCGTATCTTTCTCGAAGTCACACAAGTGTGAGCTCAGGAAATGTAACAGGGAAGCCATACTATCTTGTATATGATTCAATGAACGAGTGAAAAAACCTGAGGAAAAAACTCGTTTTCCTGTCGCTATTTCACTATCACTAGCTTGTCTGTTTATGTTGTGTTAGTGTCGTGTGTACATAAAGAGTACCAAAGATTTTTCTGTTTAGCCGCTTAATTCTCTCTTGCATTCCATGATTTCCAAACGAAGACAAGGGTGAAAGAAAGGGGGTGTGGAAAGGATTCTGTAACAATGGAAAAAGAAAACCAGCAGAAAAATATTTCAACAATCATACTTCTTATATGTCTAAACAAATCTGAGAAAAGATTTCACATAATAAGCAAGGTCATGAAAAGGACTAAGGAGATAATAAAAAAATACTTAACCTGCGACATTTCCTCAAATTCCCTCTCTGTTGAACCGAGAGAGCCCCGATGGCCAGGTTTAGTCTCCAAGTGATGCCGATTATGATCTAAAGATGTTTTAGAATCATAATGGACCAAACAATCTGGCTTGACATCGCCCATATATTTTGATAATTCAATTCGGTAACTGCAAAGATATTCTCATTTTTTTCAGAAATGTTTCAAATATCCCGAACTTTTCGTACACAGTGTAGAAAAATGAAGAAAGTAAAATATAAAGTTCTGCTAAGAGAAGATATTATGTATTCTCCTCATAATAAACAGAAATTGTATACTTTGGTGAGAGGAGAAAATTCTCTCTGACGACAAGAAAAAAGCTTATATGTCCATTAACAGCGGATCTCCTGAAATAACATCTCGAAAGAATTGTGTCACTGACCGATTATGAGACATCTATGGGAAAAGGTCGCGAATCTTATAAAGCCCCAAGACAAATGTTAGGATTGCATGGGTCGAGTACAACACCCTGGCGGTCTCAAATTAACAGAGTAAATAAGAACAGAAATATCAACCAACTAAGCTTTCTACTACTGATTATAAGAAAATATACTCTGTGAATTATGTTATGCTTGTGGAATATCCTGCGGAAAAATACGTTCTAAGTGTTTTCCGTTTCGTTCATGGAAATGGGGGGACAGTAGCTCGATAAAATGCTTCAATCGAAGAAGAACTTTTATTGGTGAAGTATTCTTCAATTGTATTTTTCACAAGCTACCAAAATGAATTTCTTTCATTCTAAAATGATATTGATTCGGACGTTACTATGTGATATGTGATCATCATACGGTGATTTTGGTTGGTTTTGTGAAGAATATCACAAAATTAGGTGGAGAATATTCAATTAACAAACGTAATAGCTATTTAGATATTTCTATCATCATCAGTTGTTTACAAATTGTGTGTTAAAACTAAGGTACAGTTGTACAATTCGTCTTAAATATAGAAAAGGCAGGTATGAATTAAAATCAGGGAGAAAAACAAGTTTTCTACTATTGGAATTTAGATAGATATTTAATATCATTCAAGGTACATTCATAATTACTTGAAAATCCCAATTATTCGCAGGGAGCACGACGAAAGCGACATCTGATGGTAGCGTAAAATCATGCTCGGCAATGGTATGACATGTGAAAGATCCGTATAAATAACAGTGAATTGTTTCAAAAAATGAATTTAAAAATAAATATGTGTTATAAAAATCTGTGATCGTGTTTTTAAATTGAAAAACTCATTACGATGGATAAAGTGTGTATAAAAAATTAAGGAAAAAAATTTTTGAAAACAAGCTTTTATTTAAATGCGCTAAAAAGAAAAAAATAAACTTTTGCTCTAAAACTTTTACCGTTAATTCATAACGTCATTTCAAATTTAACACATTTGACACAATTCATATTTTATAATATAGAAGCTTGTCGCGAGATATAAGTACTCGTATTTACTTTATCAGTTTGAAATATTAACAGGTAGGCATAACATATAAATTGTGTCAAATGTGTTAAATTTGAAATGACGTTATAAGTTAACAGTAAAAGATTTAGTGTGAAAGTTAATTTTTTTTCTATTTAGCGCATTTAAATAAAATGTTGTTTTTAAAGAATTTTTTTTAAACTTAATTTCATTTTTTAGTTATTCTTGGCAATCTTTCATTTGGTACCCATATTGTAGGAACGAATAAAAGAAAATTATCCGCCATTTCGTTTTGCATTAAGAATAATTGGTCCACCGCCTTGTTGGATTTAGAATGACGTCACATAGTTAATCATGCATTGTCATCCAAACTCAACGTGTATACAAAATTTCAGCTCAGTTGGTTGAGATCAAGTGCCTTAAAATTGAGTTGTAAGATTTCACCCGAACATACAAACATACATACATTGCAAGTTAAATAAAAGCTTGTAAATATGTTTATAAATAACTAAAAGGAGTTTTAAGAATCCCATGGGGTTAACCTGTGAAATGTAAACAAATTTAATACATGACAACTGCAATAATGAAAATTACAAAAAGTGTTGATTGTTAATATGATTTTCAGAAATAAAATGAAAAATTAATGGCAATGTAATTGCGAATCGTAATTTGAACATACATTACCCTAGTTGCATTGTTACTGAATAATGTTACACACTACTTTGTTTTTTCTTTTAACATCATTTATCCATTTATTTCTTCCATCCATTTATTTCCACTTGGCCACTGGAAATGTGTGAAATTTACATTTACTGTTTCTAGCTGTATTTTTGCAATCAACAGCACAACAACTATTATGGATCATTTTTTATTTAATGTTAACGTGTTTATTTATGATAAAAGCATGATTTAACGATGATTTGACCACATCGAGCGCTGTGATCGATTCAGCTGTCCCCACTATATACTCCGCTCCCTGCCAATTGGGGAATAACATAGGTATGCGTTGTCGTGAAGAGGGGTAAGATTGAGTCTATTGTGTTCAGCTTTGAAAATTTCTAGAGATTTCAGGTAATTGAGTTTAGTGCTTTTCGGGACTTGATGAATAATGTTAAGATTATGTATACTAGGAAAACGGTGATTGTTACCTAGGCAATTCTGTGCGATGGTGGAGACACTATTGTTTTTACATAAGAAAGAGTGATGTTCTTTGTATCTAATGCGAATAGATCTTCCTGTCTGGCCTACGTATACACCGTTACATTCAGGGCAACACAGTCTGTATACTCCTAAATTGTCTAATTTGTGAGTTTTGTCTTTGGCATTAAAAAATAATTCTGATAATTTTCATGTAGTTTTGAAAGCAATCTTGTGACTTTTTGAATATCGGTATTTGGTTTAACATGGGGGTGTATACTATTGTAAGCTAACTGTGTTTGTGTTTTAAGAACTATTGCATCTACTACGGTAGAGGGGTAATGAAAACGGCTAGTTTTTCTTTAAAGGGGCGAGAAGAGTTATGAGTAATACAAACAACTGTGAAAGTAGGTTTTCGAAATATATCAAATGCAAATGAGTTTTTTTTCGGGAAAATGGTCGGCCATTTTGAATTCGAACGGAAATCAAATTTTTGGTTGGTTTCAGTAAAATAAGGTTCTTTGTCTTCTCAGAACATCCATGAAAAACATAACAACTTCAGGAGTGATAACGCTATGTGGTGAAAAAAATATTTGGATTTCAGCAGAAAATCAGAATGAAAAACATTCTTCACGCTACTTTTTTACCAATTATTGAATAATTTCTAAGATCATTATGTCAAGTTATTCAGAAACGACTGAATTATCGACCGAATGATCTAGCGCGAAAGTTATAACGAAAAAAGATTCCCTTTTAATAATTGTTAAATACAGTTCTAAGATCTTAACGAGAGTAAAAATCCATTCGTGTTTTAACTTGAATTATTATTTTTGTCGCATTTAGTTTTACTATGCATGCTTCAATGATATTCGGTTCGGAAAGCTATATTGCAATATTTTTATTCACGGAAGACCAATTTCCCTGTTGTACAGACATTGTAGTTTCAAATGTTATTATGTTTTGATTTTAGGGTCGAGTAAATTTCATTCAGGTTGACTTTAGTTTGTTTTTCTTCAAATTATTTTTCACTATTGCTGGATTGTAACAATTGATGAAATGTATTTATTTTAATATTTATCCAGTTTCTTATTGAAATTTTCTGGAGATAGTTATGATAACTGGTCTTCTCATAAGGCCATTAAACCCTGAAAATTTATTTGGATGAGGATGAATTGACGAGTTATCCATTGTTTTATCTGTTTATGTCAATTTATGGTAGATTGATAAAACATAATTACAATTTTTCTTTGAAATTATCAGATCTGATAAAGTAATTGAACTGTTTTTTGAAGAATATTTTGGTACATTGTTACGTAAAACCGAATGATTTGAATCATTCAAAAAATTACTGCATACCTGGAATACATATAATTTACTAGATGTATTATCAGACAACTATATTTTCGAGTATTCTATAATTATAATTCGTTTTTTAAGCCCTAACGAATGCACATATTATGTGATGTCATTATTCGAATAGTTTTCAGTTTCTTGCTGTGGCAGACACCGGAGAGTCTACGCTGATGTTTATTCAGTTGGAGAATCCGTGGAAATATGTCGTGAATGTGTTCTATACTACGTGAAAAAAAGTTGAAAGCTTGAAACATGTCAAGTTTTTACTGCAAATGATGTAATTACAGATAATTGGAATCAGCAATATGGACCTAATGAGATCCGTCGTAAGATAGAGCTTAGTCGAGAAGCGATCATTTTACTGCCTTCTTGTTTTTTTCCCCGTAGAAGATTGAAGGAGGAATGTTATAAATTTTTGAGAAATTAATGACATCCTCTGGTGGGCTACGATTCATTTCTTTATAGGGTGTGCACATCAGTGATCAGAGTTCCGAAATATTTTGTGAGAGAAGTGAAAGTACCTGATTATTCGCCATCTTAATTACACAGCTCTACAAAAAAATTTTTTTTTATTGTTGCCCTGGATATCATCGCAAATTTTATGTTTTCAAGTGCCCAGATTACGAATATATTCATGAAAGTTCACAATGTGCTCGTATTTCCATGATTTTTGCATTTCTTATATTTTGAACAATTATAAGCTTGTTATAAATAAAATTTAATTTTCCAGTCATGATTAGGCTTCTGCGCAACTTTTTCGCGCATACAAACATCACCTGATCCCCACTCTCAAACCTCTTGCTCCACAAAACAGCTGAGATCTCAGTTATTTGACAATATTGAAGTACATATACACGTAAATCTGGATAAAGTGTCATGGATTAATATTTTGTTTCAATTACTGAATGTCCATTCTTATATATTTGTCTTCTAGTCTAAAATATGAGTTCGTCACGAAGAAAGTGTAAATATTGTAGTGATTTATTTTGTTATATTTGCGGTGTTTATATACCAAAAAACAAAAAGAAATATCACAGACTTTGTCAAGGAGACTTATGTTGAATATTTTGGTTTCAAAATGGACAAATTAAGTAAACCATGGGTTCCTAATTAGGTTTGTAAGTCCTGTGTTGAGTCTTTACGGTTGTGGAAAAAAGGTGAACGTTCTGGATTAGACTTTGGTATTCCTATGATCTGGATGGAGCCTACGAATCACTTCGAGGATTGGTACTTTTGCGTAGTAGATGTTAAAGGTTTTAATCGAAATCAAACGTGGAGATACCCAGACTTACAGTCTACGAAATGTCCGGTTCTACACAGTGAAAATCTCCCTCGGCCCATATACATTTCAAAAGTAATTCGCATGCCCTCAGAAACAATGATGTTACCAAATTTATAGAAATCGGGGCCATCTACTAGTGAAAGTGAATGGGAAGGTGAAACATCTACGCCAAAGTTATTTTCTCAAAATGAACTCAGTGATTTAATACGTGATCTCAATTTATCAAAACAAGGAACAGAACTGTTAGCCTCAAGATTGAAAGAAAAAAATTTATTGGCACCAACAGTAACAATTACAACATACAGAACGCGAGAAAAAGAGTTATTACAATTTTTTAGTGAAAATGAAGGATTAGTGTGTTGTAATGATATCGCGAAGCTGCTTATAGACATGGGTTTAAAAGAGTACAAATCTACTGAATGGCGCCTTTTTATTGATAGGTGCAAAAGAAGTTTAAAATGCGTCTTATTGCACAATGGAAATAAATTTGCATCAATTCCAATTACCCATTCAACGAAACTCAAAGAAGAATATGAAAATGTAAAATTAGTTTTAGAGAAAATTAAATACTCTGAGCATTAATGGCCGATCTGTGTGGATTTAAAAATGGTTAATTTATACTTGGCCAAGGTGGAATATTTGATGGTCCTCAAATACGGCAATTGATGAAAGACTCAGATTTTATCAAAGTTATGACTGTTCCGGAAAGTAAAGCTTGGAAAAGTTTTGTGTTGGTTGTCGAAAATTTCCTAGGTAACCATAAAGCAGCAAATTATGAAGAAATTGTGCAAAATATGCTGACAAACTTTCAGACTTTAGGAGCAAATATGAGTATTAAGTTACACTATCTCCGCAATCATCTAGATAAATTTCCGGATAATTTAGGAGATTATAATGAGGAACAGGGAGAGCTGTTTCATCAAGATCTAAAAGTGATGGAAGAAAGGTATCAAGGTCGATGGGATTGTCACATGATGGAAGATTACTGCTGGTCTTTGAAAAGAGATTGTCCCCTGAAAAATTATAGAAGAAAAGCCCATAAAAGGCGTTTTATGGAAATATGAAATATATTTTCGACATTTTCCTCTTTATTTACTTCGATGTATCCGAATTTCTCAAAACATAACTGACATTATAAATATATCTGTTATTTTGTTTCTTGTTTTACGATTTTGTTATGTAAAATGAAAATAAAGATTTAAAAAGAAATCAGAGCAAATCCTACAAAATCATTGATAGTTTCACGAATTGTGTGCATAAATAGACCCAAAATCATTTTCACATCTAGGGCAACAAAACCATTGTAGACCAGTGTTATTTATGGACAAAATGGGAATAAGAAAGATTATTATCATGTGCCATCATAATTCAACAATGCGAACTGCTTTTATGCTATGTAAGTTAACGAAAAGATGGATTTTCAATCCGTTTGATGACAATAAACACCTCAAAAATTTAGGGAACACTTACCAATATCATCATCATCATGAATTTGATGATTCGAATTTATAGAAATCTTTAGGTTTTTGTTAGGATGTATTGTATATAATGTATTCTCATGAAAACAAAATAATATTTGACTTCTCCATAGCACCTTTTATTAAAAAAAATTTGAAATTTGAAAATGACGAAATTTGGTAAATCACAAAAAAAATTCTGAACTAATATTTTCGAAAAGATATGGAAGCACTTATATTTTTCAGTACCCAGAAGGTCCACCTCTGTTATTAATGACACTTTGGCATCGTCGCGGCATGCTCAATATTAAATTGTCTATTATATTTTGGCCTGAGTCATTCCAAGCCCCCTGAACTGCTAATCGAAGCTCCTGTTCATGATGGAAGACGTTTTGGCGCAGAGGATTTCTTTTTAGGGTGTCCCACACATCCTCGATGGGATTCAGATCTGGGGAGCAGGATGGCCACGGTATAAGATCGATATCATTTCCTTCAAGAACGTTCAAGACAACTGTTGCACGATGAGGAGGAGCATTATCTTGTTGGAAGAGTGGATTTTGACCCATTGTTTGGAGATACGGTACCACTACAGGTAAAACTATCTCATTTGCGTAAGAATTTTCCGTGAGGTTGTTCTGTATGAAACGAGGTCAGTTCTTCCACCAAGGAGTATACCCCCCCCCCCAAAACATCACTGATCCGCCTCACTGTCTAACAACTTCTCGAGCATGCTAGAGACGGTTTAGCTTTCCAGGTTCCTCCATATTCGAATTCTTCCCGAATCGGGATAATAACTAAATCTAGATTCATCACTGAAGAAACTGTGGACCACCTCTCTTGATCCCAGTTTACGTGTTCTTGGCACCAAGCTAAACGAGCAGCGCGATTTCCATGGGTCTTAAAGGATGTCTGGAGTGGAGTTGACCTTCGTGCAGTCGATTTTTCACAGTTTGGTCGGAAATTTGTACATTATGAACTCGTGATAGCTCTTGAGTTGATTGAGATGCTGTGGTAGTACGATCTTTTCTGGCTTGTAAAACCAAAAATCGGTCTTTGGCGACTGTATTAATCCTGAAATGACCTATATGGCGTTCTTCTACGCTACCTGTTTCATCGAAACGCGACCATAAACGGTTTATGACACTTGGGCTAGTTCCCAGATTCCTGGATACTTCCCGTTGTGAGCTCCCAGCTTGGAGCATGCCAACGGCTCGTAACATCTCTTCTCTAGTCAAATGTCGTCTTTCCATGGTCGAATCATAAAACTTGAATCTCTTATTTGGGCTTACAACAGAAACTAAGTGTCAACTAACTGATTTCAAACACTGAATACATGAAATGATTATAGATCAGCGTCGCATCTTTTGCATTTTTAGTTTTTTATAAAAAAAAACTGAAATCTGTTGCAGCACTCTACATAATTTGGTGAGAAATTAATGCAGGTGTTCATTTCCCAAAAAAAATCATCCATATAGATCGTTCTGGATACGATATATCTATATTCAGAAGTGTTCCCTAGACTTTTTTGAGGTGTCTATTGTTGCAGCTGCCGTATTGCGAACTAAGAGTTTCAATCTACTATCGGCTGATCAAACTTTACGACTATAATTTTTAATTGACGATTTAGATAAATTTTGGTTTGCGCGACGACGTGAGTGCGGAAGCCCAGTATCAGAAGTTTAGCAATCATTGATACTCTTTGCTACTTCTTACTTATGAAAAAGAGGTTTCTCATCTACAATTGCTCTGAAAACTAAATACCTGCTATCAACTAGGTCATAAAGCTTACTTCCTTTCAACCTAGAAAACAAGGAATGTGACAAGAAGTGATATCTTATAGCACAAGTGAAGAAAAAGTTCGAAAATTGATTTATAGATATACAATAAAAAAAACTGTTCCAATTTATTTGGACTTGAGTAATGAAGTAGATTATATTTTCACTTCCGGCTTGAATAGGTGTTAACAATGATGTCATCTATAGAGACACTAATCCTGGAATTATACGCATTGGGACTGATTTTGAGCAAGTGACAAACAAAATTGGAATCAATCGTCGACACTCAATTGATAAACGAATGATTACATACCTAAAAGTTCGAACTATAAGAAACATAAGTAATGAAAAGGGAATTATTCAATGAAGAATCTCTTAATACTTTGCTGAATTGATTCCCTTATGTTGTCATTCTCTTCAGTTGTTCTTTTCCAACAAAAACTGCATTTCTAATTGAAAATACTTCCTTTTCTAATAGACGTAATTTTGTTTCAGGTTCGTACAATTTATTTATTGGCTGTCCCAGAAGACCGTGAGTACGAGCATTATAAATTTCATTCCAGAATAATTTCTTAAGTGGGTTTACCTTAAACGGGGATATAAAATTTCCAACAAAATTACCTATAAAGTTCTGAGCTCTGGAGGAAACTTCAAAGTTCTAAAATAACTTATAATGATTCATGTGGAGAACATTTCGAAATTTAGTTACACTTGTATGAGATAAGTTAACATGTTGCCTGGTACAAATTTCACTATGAAATTCTTCTGTCCGAGTCCACTTATTTTAATGCGTATGGATTCGATTACGGTTTGAAAATTTATATAATTTCACGATTCTTTCGATTTCAATACTTCTTTATTCCGAATTATTTTTCAAGCATTAAATCTTGTTAACATTTACACTCATGGTATATTTTCGAGCTAGCGACGCTATTGTCTCCAGGAGATTCTACAATTTTATATTGATGAAAGATCTTTCTTGAAAAAAATTCGCTTCTAATTTTTTTATATACAGGGTGATTTTGCAAAAACTATGTTATTTATACTCTATTTCTGAGTACTCATCGTTGGAAGACTCTGAAAATGTTACAGGGTGCACAGTACAAAATTTCCGATTCCTCCTTTCTTCAAGCCTCATTTTTTAAATGACACACCTTGTATCTTATACTCTATAATGATCGGTTATTTTTATACTTATCGAACGATACCCATGTTCTCTATACCTATCTTTAGCGGTTTCCGAGATTTCTCGAATTTTGTGTCTCTATATTCATTTCGAAATGTTTTCCATTGTTTTTGAAGAGCGGTGCATGTCATTTGATAAAACAAAAAAGGAGTTTGTACGATGTGTTACTCAAAACATTAGTTTTAAGTCTTTAAATGGAAAATGATGAGAAGGCCATGAAAATGAGTTTTTTATGAACTTCAGTTTGAAAACAAGCAGTGTTTGGAGAAGTTTAAAATTGTTCAATTCGAGCCTATCTCTTATTTTCCTCCTTGTAAACTATTTACCTTTTCCTGTGACGGTATTCATAAAATTTTTTTCAGATTTATATCTTTTTTGCTCATATAACTATTTCTCGAGAAACAGATTATTTTAATATAAAAATTATGCTTTGAATGAATGAAAATGTTTGACAATGGAGAATATTACTACAAATTACGGAAAAGAAAAGATTGCATGAATAATCGAAGCAATAGAAATGTTGCAAAAGATGTTTCAAATAGCCTCCTTTGGGCTCTATTCATAAATGTATTCTCCTTTCGAAAGATGCCCTTGCTCCTAACAGCATTTCAGGCATAACTGTCTGGAAAGCTTCCTCAATCCTATTTTTCATATCTTCCAGTGTATTTGGCGGCGTACAATAACAAACTCTTCGAAATGTCACCACAGGAAGGAGCCGAGGGGAGTTAAATCTGGCGATCTCGCTGGTCAATTCCAGGATCCTCTACTTCCGATCCATTTTTCTGGAAAATTCTCATTCAAATGATCTCTCACTTGTTGGCTGTGCCCAGGGGCTTCATCCTGTTGGAACCATATTCGTTGTTTCATGTCAAGTGGCACATTTTCCAACATATTCTGGTAAATCGTTGTCCAGAAAATTGAGGTACATCTGTCCATTAAGGTTTACATCGAAAAAAAAAGGACCTACTACATTAGGTCCTATAATTGCTCCCCATGTGTTGACCTACCATCGATGTTGAGTAGAGAATTGACGAAAAATATGTGGATTAGTGTCAGAGTAATGATGATAATTGTGTCTGCTTACGAAAGCGTTATTATGTAATGTACTTTCATCAGAAAATAGAATTGAATTCGGGAAATCCTCATTTTCTGCGAGCATTTCCAACACCCACATACAAAATTCGAGTCGTCGTTCATGATCTCTTTGTGACAGTTCTTGATGGGTTTCGACGTGATATGCAAAGAAACCATGATTTTCAACATTCTTTCCACACTTTGTCTACTCAGACCTATTTCTTGAGCAATGTTCCGTTGACTTGTACACTCGGAGGCAAAATTAGCGGAACACTCGAAAATCTAACCAAATTCGAAGTCCGATATTTTTCCTAATTCTCAACCGATTTAGATGATTTTTTGGCAAGTTATAGATCAACTCTTCTGCTTTGTAGAAATTATAAGAGAAAACAAAAAAAATATAAAAAAAAAATTTATACGGGGGCAAAACTGAAAGTGTTTTTTTGTCAAAATTCGTAACACCCTGTGGAATTTCGTGGTCCGAGTTGAAACGTACAATATCATGGTCTGTCAAGACACATCTTCCTTCAGTAACCCCCTTCTTGTTTTATGCATCTATCTCTATTTTTACAAGAGATATCCAATTTGAAGCGAATAGTCACAAATTTCAAGAATTTATTTTTAATCTTGCGTAGGTGCATAACATCGGAGGTTAGCCAAAAATAAAATCAAAATTAGAGAAGCGGAAATCTAAGGAAATGAAAATTCTTGAAATTCACTGGCCAATTTCACGCTCCGGAAGAACTCGAAGTACACTGGAAAAATCGTTGATTTTGCATATTTATTTTGAATTTTTGTATGACACTCTATAATAATTATCATTCCTGTCCAAAATTGAGAGCAGGTGTGTATCCTGGCGATACACTCGTGAAATGAAATGAACATGTTGAGAAAAATGTTCATGATGATCCACAAAATAAAACATTTGATTTTAGTAGCGAGTATGACCCCCCCGAGCTCTTATTACAGCGCGCATACGATTTCGCATACTCCCAATGATGTTGTCTATCATCTGTTGAGTTATGTTGTCCCACTCTTCCACCAAAGCCAATGTCAGCTCTTCAACGTTGCCTGGATTCCGTTGTCGAACCCTTCTTCCAAGAATGTCCCAAACGTGTTCGATCGGGTTTAAGTCCGGTGACCGCGACGGCCAGTCCATTCGTGTGATCCCAACTTCATTGAGATATTCTATCACTATGCGCGCAGTATGAGGGCGCGCGTTATCGTGCATAAAAAGGAAAATTTCCCGTATGTAAGGAGCAAAGAGCACAACATGGGGCTCCAAGATTTCTGTTATATACCGATGGGCATTAAGAGATCCATTACCAATAATCTCCAGTTCTGTTCGTACTCCCAAGCATATGCCACACACATATCATAACTGACCCTCCACCGTATTGCTCAGTTCCTGCGAAGTTCGCTTGATTGTACCGTTCCCCTCGATGCCTCCCTATTCTATCTCTACCATCCACGAAATTCACACAATATTGGCTCTCATCACTAAATAAAACTCGTCTCCACTGATTGATTGTCCATGCTACATGCTCCCTAGCAAACGCCAATCCTGCTACCCTATGGGCTCTATCGAGTCTTGGTGCTTTTGCTTGCGCGTATGATTTCAGACCAACTTCATTTAATCGTCTTCTGACTATCCCCACACTGACGTTAATGTTATCCACTGCTTGTAAAAGGTTACGTGCCTGAACAGCAGTAAGACGAGGATTTCTTATGGTTTGATTGACGATGAAACGGTCATGTATAGCACGGGTTGCCCGATCTCTTCCTTGTCCTCGCCTCCTCACGTACAATTCAGTTTACCTGTAACGTCGGTAGATTCGATGGATAACCGACGTCGAGAAACCCAACATGGTACCGACTGAGCGGTAGGTGCGCCCTTCCTCGATCAATGTAACTGCCCTTGCTACTGAGGTTGGTGGTAAATCTCATTCTGAATGAAAAATACCGTTTCGAATCGTAAACAGTAAAAGAATCACAAAACACCGCAACCGATCGAATTTGTATCAAATCAAATAATGGAAAACTCTCATTCTTTAAACAAGTGCAAATGTGGTCATATACAAAAAAACGTGTGTTGTATTTCATATTTGATAAAAAAAGGTGTGCACATGTGTAAATGAAAAGTTTTATCAATGGTCCCAGAATTCGGTTGTGTATTTTAATACCTATCGACTGTTATCTCCTATGAATTCCTAATTTTCACCAAATTAACCAAATTGTCATCAATAACTAATGCAATTCGAACATAAAAAACGCAAACGACAATTTCGACACGCCTGAGTGATAATAAGAAAATTCCAAATTGATAGACGAGTTTTAATGACAATTTCTTGATTCAATGGAATTTCTCCGAAATGGTGATTTTCCACTTGAAATTAAATATATTTTGCAAAAATAGAGATGAAGGCATGAAACAAGAAGGGCATTACTGTAGGAAGATGTGTCTTGACAGACCATGATATTGTACGTTTCAACTCGGACCACGAAATTCCACAGGGTGTTACGAATTTTTGACAAAAAAAAACACTTTTAGTTTTGCCCCCGTATAAAATTTTTTTCAAATTTTTTTGTTTTCTCTTATAATTTCTACAAAGCAGAAGAGTTGATCTATCACTTTCCGAATAAATCATCTAAATCGGTTGAGAATTAGGAAAAATATCGTATTTCGAATTTGGTTAAATTTTCGAGTGTTCCGCTAATTTTGCTTCCGAGTGTACTTGGTTGTTCTATCACAGAGGCTATAACAGTAAGTTAATTTTCTTCATTACCAAAAATTTGTTGTTGCCGGTGGTGTTTTTCATCGGACACACTACCAGTGGCCCGGAATTGTAGCCATTGTTCGAATGTTTCTTTTCTCGGATGTCTTCGGTCTGGATATTTTGCAGCGTAGAGTATTTCAGCTAACAAACAGTTTTCCATAGCTTGTCCAAAGGTCTTTCGTCCTTCTTTGTCATCACTAATGACTTCAAGAACACACAATTCAAGAATGACCATAACTTTCACAGGGTTCACAGAAAGGTGAATACATTTACGCATAAAGCAGAATGAAGGCCATATTGAACATCTTTTGTAACATTTCTATATATTGCTTCAATTATTCATGCAATCTTTCCTTTTCCGTGATTTGTAGTAATATTCTCCATTTTCAAGCGTTTTCACTCATTCAAAGCATAATTATTTCCATTAAAATCTTTGTTTATCGAAAAATAGTTATATGAGCAAAAAAGAAAGAAATTAAAAAAAAATGTTATGAATACCTATCACCGGAAAAGGTAAATAGTTTACAAGGAAGACAATTAGAAATAGGCTAGAATTGAACAATTTTCTCAACTGCTCCGACCACTGCATTTTTTTGAAACTGAATTCCATAAAATATTCATTTTTATCTCCTTCACATTGGTCCATGCAAACCCATAATTTTCGACTTATTGACTTAAAACTGGTGTTTTGAGTAGCACATCGTACAAACTCCTGTTATGTCTTATGAAGTGACCTGCACCCCTCTTCAAAATCGAAGGAAAATATTTCGAGATGAATATTGAGACACAAAGTATCGGAAAATTCGAGAAATCTTGTAAACCGTTAAAGATAGGTATGGAGAACATGTGTATCGTTCGATAGGTATAAAAAGAAACGATCATTACAGAGTATAAGATACAGGGTGTGTCATTTGAAAAAATTGAAAAAATTAGGATTGAAGAAAGGCGGAATCGGACATTTTGTACTGTGCACCCTGTATCAATTGCAGAGTATTTTCAAAAAAGTCATCAAATTTCGAAAATTTTCAAATATTTCGAAAACCATTGCACTTAGGTATAGGGAATATCGAACAAAGTCACCTTCATTTGATCTCACAAAGCTAAAATCATCAAAATGTATAGGGTGTTCTATTTAGAAAACATAACTTTGATCTGTTCCTCAGAAACGGAACGTATATACGAAATTATTTTTAAATTGTGACCGTAACAGAAGTTCATCATATTGCACGAAAAAATTAATCAAAATCCGTCGTTTTCTTGGCATTATCCTACTAAAGTGACTAGTGGGTCACGCTGTATAATTGTAACGTCTTCGACGAGACTACTTCATCAGGCAGATACAGAATAAAAACTTAACATAGGTACAGAATTTATACGTTCTACACAATTGGATTAATCGATAGTGAAAACCATCTTGGATAAATGAAATAAAGTAGAATTATAGTCAAAATATTCAATAAATTTCTGAGAGAGTTCAAATCTATTTATTTCATGAGATTTCAAAAAGTTTAATTGATTCATTAGGATTTTTACTCGTACATGAATGTAAAATCTTGAAAATTTTTGCTCCATCAAATGATTGAAATAATTTTAATGAGTTGTTTCATTGATGTAACTATAATAATTTTCATTGATACCTATATTGAAATTACTGTGAATTCTAGCAATACAGTGTGCTCCTACGAAAATTTGTCACCCCTCTGTATCTTAAGATTCTCAATTGAGGCGAAACCAATTTCTGATTTTGGCTTGGAGCATGTAAAATTAACCCTCTACCCTGAGTAGCACCTGAGTCAAAATTTATTGCAGGAAAAGTGGGTTGAGTGACATATATTTGGAAAGGTCTTTTGATTCTCTATTCAAGAATTGTATCTTTATGATCATTCAATATCATACAGATAGTTTAATCTCAACGAAAATTTAAATATTATTTATATAATTAATTATATACTAATGCAATGATACATACTTTTCTTCAATTCGCTTCGCACATTTTGAAGATCTTCTGGTGTCAAAAGTCTGCATTCGGTGACGATTGTTCTCGGTAGCTCTTCTAAGGTTTCAGGTTGTGTAGCATAAACTCTTGATTCATGATGTCCCCATAGAAGAAAACTGAGTGACCTTGCTGGCCACTCTACTAATGCTCTTCTACCAATCCACCAACCTGGGTAATTTGCATCCAAATATTGTCGAACACGAACATCGACACGTGTAGGAGCACCATCTGGCTGGAAACGTATATCTGAAAGAGTTCTATCGAAAGTTTGATGCTTTTGAAAAGCTGTTCAATATTTTGATCTTAAACACTACGAGAAACATTAGGAATGTCAAAACACAAGGAAGGAAAAGCGTCTGTTTTCTCTCACCCTATTATCAACTTCCGGTACCAAACTTTCATTAACAACCGAAGGACACCCACTCCGTTGATTATTATGCACATTTGTGCGGCTTCCTTTAACTGCTCGCACCCACTTTGTAACCATTACATTGGTCATAATATTTTGTCCTTAAACTTCACAGATCTCACGATGAATATCGATCAGTGTTAAGCCTTTAGCACTAAGAAATCTGACAAATAACCGAACTTCACAGTCGGCGGGACTCACAATTAATAGAGACATCTGAAACGCTCAGTAAACAACGTAAACATGGAAGACTCAGATTACAATGGTGTCAGCGCGTAGGCAAAGGATGTAGGTATCTAGCGTGCATGCGCAGAACGCCGACCGCAGCGGTGCGGCCGTGGTGTGGCGAAGCAGTACTCACTCGTCTCGTATTTAAATTCAAGAAATGCAGCATAAACAAAAATAGTCGCTTTTTACGGTTCTTCCGAGATATCTGGAGAAATAATCACCCCTTGGTATAAAAGATAAACGATCTCCCAAATACCTGCTACTTTTTTATTCAATACTTTCCTTCTCCTGTTGTGAACATTAGAGATATACATAAAAAATCAATTTTTTCCACGGAAATCCCAGAAATATAACTGATTTCAAACTGGTTAGAACATGTAGCAATGGAAAAACGGTAGACATATACACGCTGATCATTCGTGTCTTCGTACCGGAACAAAGTTTTAATTGCCTTTGAGGTGAATTCAAACTCCGCCAGTCACATACTGAATAAATTGATCAATAATTACAAATTTGATAGAGTTAGACTATTTAACTTTAGCTGAACTTTAACTTATTCGAATTACTTTTTGTTTATCTATCTAATTTGAACACTCATTGTACTTAATTCTATTCGGTGAATTCATTTAGGCAGCGGGGAGCCTGTAATAATTCAATTAGAAGAACAAATATGTCCTGAGATATTTCTTCAAATTACCACTAATTGACAGATAATTAGTTACATACTCTTGTGCCAATGTTCGATGCAATATTCGAAACATTTTTTAAAATCAGATTTATCGATTTTTCCGTTATAGCCTTTCGGCTGTTGAATGTCGTACCACGTAGTGGCTTTTTGACTCGTTCGAACAGAAAAAGTCACAGGGAACCAAATCAGGTGAATTTTATTTTGGTTGAAATCGTGATGCACGATACCTTTGTAATCCAAAGAACTGGGAGCATTGCATTTTTTTGACTGAAAACGACTTAGTTTTTTCGTGTCGGTTTATTAGGTTTAGGCCATTCATTCGTCTGATGTCTGGATTGCGTGCTGTACTCATACACTCACGTCTCATCTACGGTGACAAAATATTAAAATTATTACAAGAAATGCTCAAAGTTATTTCCATTGCTTTCGAAGTTCTCTTCGTTTTTATCTACCTGATGTGAGTAATGTGCCGGTGCTCCATCCTGTTGAAACCAAAAATCTTGTCTTATATGCTGTGGTACAGAGGCAAGTAACATTGGTAGATGATTTTGCAGAAAATCTAAATACATTTCACTATTGAGGTGCCCGTCGAAAACGTGCGGCCCAATTAGATATCCATCTACTATAGCGGCCCATACATTCAAGGACCAACGATGCTGGCGATCTATTTGTCTCATGAGTGTGGATTTTCCGTGGCGCAATAATGAAAGTTGTGCCTGTTAGCAAGCCCATTCTTGTGGAAAGTGGCCTCGTCCCAGAAAAGAATTCTGCTAAACATATTTGCATTTTCCGCTACTTTGTCACTTGCCCAAGTGCAAAAATTGATTCGACTATCATAATCTTGATTGATCAGTCCCTGGTGCAGCTGTAGATATATGCACGAAATTTATTCACTTTCAAGATTCTCTGGATGGAAGTTTGACTTATATCTGTTAACTGAGACATCGCTCTTTGACTTTTATATGGGTCCTCTGTCACTGTCAACAAAACTGATAACTGGTTGTCTTCATCTGTAGTAGTTTTTGGTTCTTCATATTTCCTGTAAGCGATATTAACCGTTTCGATAAATCTAATTTGATGTTTTTCAAATAATCAGGATGCCTCTTATCAGGAAACCTTTGTGCATAAACTCTATTGGCCAACAGAGCGTTTCTATCACACTCACCCATAATAAAAATCATATCAACCATTTCTTCTTTGGAGAACTTCATGTAAAATGCAGAATATGATATGTCCGGACACCTGACAGAAGGTACAAATAAAAAAAAATTTCAACACATACCTCGATTTACGTTATCTTGATTTTATCATTCGTTAAAAGAATTCTCTTGTTTAGGTTTCATTTTTACTACTTGAATCATTACAGAAAAAAACCTCTGTGCCAATATTGATGCATGTTGATGAGTTTGATACGGTTTTAGAATTTTCATCAAAATTTCTACAATTATTCGAATATATCGAAAATGATCGAAGATAAATATAGAGTTACTTCTGCAAGAATATAGCTCAATATTTTATTCGTTGACATGAATAATGAAATACAGGGTGTTCCATTTGAAAAAATCAAGATATGATATTTTGAAAATAACAATATTGAATAATTTTTTGAGTCACTCCTGTATAAAATGAGGTTAATCTATTTCAATTCATCAATAAAGCTATCGTTGGGCAATAAGAAAACGAAACGAAAAAAGGATTCATCCTCTGTGGCCGAAGGAGCATGCGATGATGTGAGAGCCTATTTTCATGAATTTATACGGAATAAAAAATATTTTGACGAAACTACTCACCAAAAACACTCATTACTCAAAGACATTATGGCAGAGTCTAGGACGCTCTTGAATCTTCAACAAAGAAGGGGTCTTCCAATCTGAAAAAACCTCCCAAATTTTTTTTATAGAAAATTGGGACACCCTGTTTCCTTCAAAATGAATTGCTCATTAAATATATATATATATATATATATATATATATATATATATATATATATATATATATATAGGGGTTTCGCCGACGAGTTGCCCATATATCTGTTAATGCAATCAAACTGATTTCATGAAAAATATAAATCCATCACCCGGTAATTAATACCATTGCCAGGCAATGATTATAATCAAAACATATCCTGGAATAATTATATATTAGGATAACGTTAAATGTTATGAGAATAGATCAATCTACCAGAACATATATATACTAAAGCATCATCAGACAATGATATCAATGTAGTAGTGTCAGAGGCTTTCTCCCGGAAAAATCCAGTGTACGGACCTTAGTCAAGTAAAACAGAATGTTACTCATTAATAGTTTCCTTTGTGTGAAGTGGTGAACGATCGAATAGAATACTGCTCTGAATATAAATATGACAAAATTGTCAGTTAATTATATTACATTTATATAAACAAATAAATAAAATATGAAATGAGATTCTGAGCAGTATAAACTAGATATATATATATATATATATATATATATATATATATATATATATATATATATATATATATATATATGTGTATACAGGTTGTTCGACGAAAACTAAACAGAAGCTATATCTACTAATATATTCATTTCTGATCAAAATGCAAAAACAGTTCAATTTTCGTTTCAAGGGGGACATCTTTTGGGGTACAAAATTTGCCTGAGATATCAACCCCCTAAGGTATTATTTTTGTCTGCATTATTTTTGATTGAAAACTATAGAAGATACAAATTGAGCTACTGAAAAATAGAGGAGACTATCTATCGCCCTGAGCTATTCAAGTATTAGTGCAAAGAAATGGAAAAGGTTCATTCCAGATCAAAGGCTTTTATCTTCCGAAGCACCATCCACATCTCAAATTCCAACCCCTAGAGCAGGGGTGACCACCCTGTGTTATTTTAAAAACAGAAGATAGATGCAGTTTTGATTGTCTCCACAATGGTGTGCAAGGTTTCGTTCTCCATCAAAATTACTGGGTGAGCATGGAATAATTATGGAGGATTATGAATCTTGAAAGAAAACGATAAAACTATCAGTCATATTAACTCCATTGATCTTTGAACATTCGTTGTACGATATGCGAGCAATGCATCTAAAGTTTGGTTGACATGTACATGCGTTTTTATCAGTTGACTGCTCCATTGGTTGAAATTTGAGGTGTGGATGGTACTTGATAATGACTGCCATTGATCAGCATGGATCTGTTCCATTTTACTTCACTGAAACTTGTTTAGTCTCAGGGAAATCATCTAACCTATCATGCAGTTGCTCACCCTGTATCTTTTACAGTTTTCAATTAAAAATGGAAATTCGTTCAAGGCAATGTAGACAAAGATAACACCTTTCTTTTGAGTCATCACCCGACCCATCTTCCCCTTCCATCCTATGATATTTCAGGCAAGTATTGTACCCCAAAAGATGTCCCCCTTGAAACAAAAAGTGACATGTTTTTGCGTTTTGATCAGAAATTAATATCTTGGTAGATATAGCCTCTGTTTAGTTTCAGTTGAAGCACCCTGTATATATATATATATATATATATATATATATATATATATATATATATATATATATATATATATATATATATATATATTGGAGAGGAAAAGGCCGTATGGATCATTGAATTATAAGCTACTAGTTTGTGATTTGAGTGATTGAATGAATCTATGGGAATAGTTGAGTCTGTGATGGCTTCTTTGCAGTAGATGGTATGATTTAAATTGTTAGTCGATTTCATTAATGTCAGGTTTAAAACATTCATCTAGTTATTAATTGCTATTCTGTTGCAAACTTGATGTTGGTATGAATTTCATTCAGAAATTGCAGAAATATATCAATTTGTCTGTTTAAGCCCTGAAAACCCACCAAAAAATCACCTACTAGGACACCTTATGTTTTTTTCGCTAAATGACTATTTAATTTTACTCTTATTTCTAAGTTATTCATGTATCATCAACAGTCATTCAGGTTCTCACATCATCGCATGCTCCTTTGGCCAGAAAGGATGAATACTTTTTATCCTTCGTTTTCTTATTGCCCAAGGATAGCTTCATTGATGAATTGAAATAGATTATCCTCATTCTATACAGGAGTGTCTCAAAAAAATTATTGAATATTGTAATTTTAAAAATATCATATCTTGATTTTTTCAAGAAGAACACCCTGTATTTTATTATTCATGTTCTTCTTCATCATTCTACAAACCGTATCAGACTCATGAACATGCATTATTATTCGCACAGAAGTTTTTTTCTGTAATGTTCCAAGTAGTAAAAATGAATCTAAACAAGATAATTCTTTTAACGAATGATAAAATAAAGATGATTAAAACGTAAATCGAGGTATGTGTTAGGTTATATTTTTGTTTTCATTTGTTTCTTCTGTCAGCTGTCCAGACATATCATATTCTGCATTTTACATGGTGAACTTATTAATGTTAAAGGTTTTTCTCAATTGGCTGCCATGAAGTTCTCCAAAGAAGAAATGGTTGATATGATTTTTATTCTGGGTGAGTGTGATTGAAATTCTTTGTTGGCAAGTTGAGTTTATGCACAAAGGTTTCCTGATAAGAGGCATCCTGATGCAAGGTGCTTTGAAAAACTCCTAATTAGATTAATCGAAACGGGTAATATCGCTTACAAAAAACATGAAAACCAAAAAATGCTAACAGATATAAGTCATACTTCCGTCCAGAGAATCTTGAAAGTGAATAAATTTCATGCCTATCATATACAGCTGCACCAGGAACTGAACAATCAAAACTATGAAAATCGAATCAATTTTTACAATTGGGTGAGTGACAAAGTAGCGGTAAATCCAAATATGTTTAGCAGAGTTCTTTTCTCGGACGAGGCAACTTTTCACAAGAATTGGCTTGTTAACAGGCACAACTTTCAGTATTATGCCACAGAAAATCCACACCTCATGAGACGAATAGTTCACCAGTATCGTTGGGCCTTGGCCTGTTGTACCCCAAAGAGCCAAAATAAATAAATAAATAAATAAATAAAACCAGTCGTTACGAGTGGCCTGACAAGAAAAAAAAATATATGTCCGCTATAGTAGATGGATACCTAATTGGGCCGCACTTTTCCGACAGGCACCTCAATAGTGAAATGTATTTAGATTTTCTGCAATATTATCTACCAATGTTACTTGCCGATGTACCAGAGCATATAAGACAAGATTTGTGGTTTCAACAGGATGGAGCACCGGTACATTATCAGTTGTATAAGAGACATAGAATAGTCGACGCCTTTCAGTCATTTAATCCGTAAATGTTTTCGAAAGTTCAACGGTCTTTCCTCAGGAGGATTGAGTTGTGTCTACAAAGAAACGGGCAACATTTCGAAGACTTTGAATTGATCTCATACCAGGTATCTAGTATATATATATATATATATATATATATATATATATATATATATATATATATATATATATATATATATATATATATATATATATTTGTTTTACTAGATACCTGGTATGAGATCATAAAGATTTTCACAACAATATCCAAGCAAGAGATACTGATTTACGATTCGGCATATACTTGGAAAGAATTCGAAAATCTGCGTTATCTAGAAGACAGCCGGTATAAATCAATCGATACGCCAATATTTCCTCGCCTCACAACATGAGTAGATTCTGTACGCTTGTGGGGTGGAAAAAACGCCCAACAGGCAATCGAACTTCGGAAATGAAATTCCGAATCCCCTGCAATAAATGCTCAAAATTAACGGAAATAATGTCTGTGGTGGGGCTTATTGCCTCGGAAAGCCCACGAAATGCGGGCACGACAAACAATTAGCTACAGAAACGAATGTGCGGAGACTGAAATAAGAAGAAATTAACATTTCCAGGCTGACGTCAATGTTATTTCGAAGTCAGCGCCGAGAAACTGATGGGATTCATTGTTTCGAAAATTCCACCGCATGACTCTTATTTATATACTGCAATGTTTTTTCGTAGCAGATTGAATGAGGTTTTTCTATTCTTGTTCTTGTAGGTATATTCGAGATTTCACTACAAAATTCTAACTGGTTAGATATAGTATGAAAATATTAATTCAATACGTTTCAATCACAAGTTTCTAATTCCATTTTTATGATGTGCTATTTTATTAGCTTGTTACCTTGCAAAACTCTCAAAATTTCAATAAATTTCCAGAGTTTTATTCTAATTTCCTTTCCTGTTCAGTTATTTTCATGAAAGATACTGCTACAGTAGAATAAAACTAACATGCCATTTACACAATTTTTACATTCCATTTATAATTGACAGACGCATATTTCCCCTTAAAATGGTTTCTGTATCTTGATGAACCCAGCATCATAGAATCAATCAGTTGTGTTATATCTTTAATTGATTGTGCTCGAAAGTGACGCCATATATACAGGCTGTCCACCAGGAGTTTTCAGTAGAAATATAGAATTCATCGAAGGAGCCTAATGAAAATTCATCTACGAGGCTTTTAAAGGATTTTCTCTAAACTAAATTAATATCAACATGAAATTTTCTATTTCCAGTTTCACCCAAATTAGCCCTAAAACTCATTTCAATGGAGAACCCGAATCTCAATACTGGATTATGATTCATATTCAATTCAAGCGTACTCCTATTTCTAAATTTTGGGGTTACTTCGGGTAGATCTGGAAATAGAAGATTTAGATATAGATAAAAGATATATACACACACAACCAAATTTATATGGAATCACTCGCTATTTCACATTATTCATTGTTTTTAACCAGGGATCTTTGACTACTTGATTGAAGAATGCAGTTTTTTGTTGTAAAAAACTGGATAGTATGATAAAAAATGTTAAATTATCACCACATGTTCGGGAAATTTTACTCGATCGTCACTGAGATTTGAAACTGTGAATTTCAAAATTTTAATAAGCTTATAATCATCATTTCAAATGCTTTACGTTGGATTGTCCCACACAGAGGGATATAGCGGCCACAATGGAGGTATCACAGGAGGCGATTTCAAAAACCTAAGCCTGATACGCGGAGCTACAATCTCTGCAAAATAGGCCTAGAAGAAGTCGTAGGAAGATCACTTCTGAAGAACAAGACCGCTTTTTTGCCAAATTGCAAGAATAGACTCTAGTGTGTCGCACACTGTACTCCAAAGGTAATTTCTGGAAGCAACAGGCATCAGTGTATCAGTCGAAACGATACGTCAGAGACTTCGTTCGAGAGGTTTATACAGCAGAAGGCCCTTTAGAGTTCCAGAGTTAACCAGACAACAAAAAATTAACAGACTCAATTGGTGTATCGAGCACCAAAATTGGAATATTGGTAATTGGGCAAATGTTCTTTTTTCGGATGAGACCAGAATTGGTGTTCGATCAGATGATTCGGGTTTTAAGGGGTCGTGGAAGACATGCTAGACTTTTAGCAGCAAGACAAATTCCGAAATACCAAGGAGGTAGTGTGATGTTTTGGGGTGGCATTATGCTGCGAGGCAAAACAGATTTGATTTCGTTTCCTGCGAGTGTAACGGCTAGAAATTACATGGACCTAGTGCTTGAGCCCATAGTGAGACTCTGCCGAGGTGCTCACGGTGAGAATTTCACTTCACTTTTATGCAAGATAATGCTCCTCGGAATACCAGCAAAATCGCGTGACATTATCTTGAAACAGAGGGAATCGCTATTTTGGACTGGCCAGCTTGCCCTCCAGACACAAATCCTATTGAACATTCATGGGATAATCCCAAAAGGAATATTAGATCGCTCCAGGATAATCGAAGAACCCCACTACAGCTCATCCAAGCCGCTACAAAAGAGTTGCAGAATAAAAACTAAACTTTCATTTATTTCTTTTTTCAATTGAAATATCTCAAAGAGGATGAATTCTTACAATTTTTAGAAATTTCCAAAATCCTTTTCTCCTTCGTTGGAGTTTTGTCCCTATGAATTGTTGTCTTGGATTTTGTAAGAGAGGTTTTATAATTTCAAGGTGATTTCTCTCTCATATGAGCCTAAGGCTTATCTCTAGCGATAAGGTGCACTTGAAGGTAGAAAACCCGTGCTGCTAACATATAAATCAATGTTCGTTATCACTGATATAGATTAAATACTTTCGGACCGATACATTTATTAACTTCATTATTCATCAATTTCCAAATTGTTTCATTTTTGTTTTCGAAATCTTCATTGATCTAATATTATGTGCTCTTTTGTCATTTTGAATATTCTATTAGCTCTATAAGATTTCTACTTACCTTGAAAGTTGTATCTAGCACATCTGGATTATTCTTGAATTGTTTTGTGTCTTCGCTGCCCTAATTTAACTCTGTTTTTCTGAATTAATCCGCATCTTGCTTTCTGGGAGGTATTTTTCCTACAACTCCTGAAGATTCTCAAAGTATATGATTCTTGTGTGGACTTGTTTGCCATTATTGTGTTTCTGTAATACTCGGCAAGTGAGTTTTGGAGCAAATGAATCGCTTTGTGTGTCAACTAATATTTCTATAGTCTATTTGGTAAAGACGTAGAGTAACAAATGCTCATTAAGTAGGCAAATCACTCAGAAATATGCTACGTAAGCAAATTCAAGAATAAATGTAGTTTCTATGTATTTGTCCAACTCAGCTCAAGTAATAATTGACGGTAATCTGTCTGATCAAATGGTGACCAGAAAAGGAGTACGTCAAGGATGCGTATTATCTCCGATGTTATTTAACATCTACACCGAGTTTGCACTAAGACATGTACTTGACAACTGGCATGACGGCATACTACTACTACCCTTATTGCAACTTCTCAGGAAGAATTGTTAGCTTTGCTGAGTAACCTAGAACAGCATAGTGCAGTGTATGGTGTTAGTATTAATTATAATAAAACCAAGGTTATGATCGTAGACAAGGAACATAATAACTATCCTGAAATGAAGTCTGTTGGCCGTTGCCAAGTAGTTCAAAGTTTTGTGTATCTCGGTTCTTTGATCGAAAATTCTGGAGTCTGGAAATGAGATTAGATGACGTATACAGCAAGCTCGGGCGGCCATGACGAAGCTCACTAAAATATGGCGTGACAATAATAAAGCTCTAAAAGCACCAAAATGTCGGTAGTTCAGACTCTTATCTTCTCTATATTCCTATATGCTTCTGAAACTTGGACTATCAAAAAGGTAGATCGCGCTCACATTGATGCATTTGAAATGTGGGCTTGGAGGAGAATGTTGAGAATTCTTGAAACCGCCCATAGAACGAATGTTTCGAGTTTGAATGAATTTGGTAATCCAAAGCGGCTCTCCTCCATTTTATTCTGACGTTCGTCGGTCACATTCATAGAAGCGATAATATGAAGAAACTTGTTGTCCTAGGTCATGTTCCGAATGGGCGACGGCGTGGCCGTTCCCCTACACGCTGGGTGGATGCAACAAAACAGTTGATGGATGGGAGTGTCACAAAAGCCACCGAACTAACTCGAAATCCCGAAAGATGGCGTGCTACAATTTCGAAAACAATTGATAATCTTCGTATCGGCAGCGTTCCAGCTTCGACTTAATGCATTTTACAGTTCACAACATGTCTGTTAAGACATTGTGACTACGATGATGATGATTTTGTCTTGGAACAGGCACTCATTTATTGCCGGATCTTTGAGAGAAGTCCTCGTACAAATCTCCATGAAGAACTACCTGGCTATGATCTTCTACGTCTTTTTTGTTGCTTCCTAATATTGCTGTCCACGTTTTACATAGAATGTTTTCTTTGGACGTCTAAAACTTGTAGTCAGTAACGTAGAGGAATATGTGTTTTAGGGCTCTCTACGAAAATGAAATTGAATCAACTGAATACTAATGTATTTAAAAACGCTAATAACTCAATGTGAATTTCTAGATAGTTACGTTCTCCTAAAATTATTATTTCTTGAATTTCATGCATACTCAACTCACGCTTAATTCTGTACGTTAAAATACATAATTATTAAATAATGTTTATGATATTTCAGATAACTCAATTATTTTAGTAAATTATGGAAATTAATATTTATTTTATATTATAGTAGACTCAAGCTCAATTTTCTATATGAGTTTTAACATTACCTAACAGAATGTTAAACAATGTTTATAAATAATTTTATGATATTATAAAACGTATAGTTCTGCATTCTATTTCTTTCTTCACGTTAAAATTATGAAAATCAAAATAATGCTTGTTAAAATGCTTCTATGTATTTTAAGCTGCAATATTTCTTACGAAATGTTTACAGTGTATCTTTTGATGATGTATCTTCATTGCCTAAATTCACTGACAGGATCTATGATGGCATCCATAAAATGATCCATTTCCAACATTTTTTTTTCTTCTTTAATTTCGTGGTGCATACAATTTTTTCAGTTTTGGGATGTAACCTTTTTCATTGCACTGTTGAAATGAAGTTCGACGTCTTTTATTTTAAAACTTGTGTTCTTCCTAGCCACTTCACCCTTTACCTGTGCCCATATTAGTTCAATCGGATTCAATTCGCATTGATGAGGTGGAAGGCGAAAATTACTACCTTCCGGTTTTTCGCCATTTCGTTAATCTTATATTTTTTGTATGATTTTTCATGTGAATCTATAATTGATAATAATTCTTTTATTGCCATATTTTCTTCAAAAGAAATATTTTCATCAGCCAGCCATCTGATGATGTCTGCTTTACGCCATGAAGATGTTGGCGTTAACTCAATCTGTCGTGAATGGTAGCTCTCATTATCCATTACTATAACAGATTCTAGTGGAATCAAATCCAACAACTGTTCAAAATATTCTTCGAAAACATCCGCATTCGTTATCTTTTAGAACTGGCTTCCTGTTGTCCTGATTTCCTACGAGCAAAGCGTGTATTTTTCCCTCAGTGGGAATTTCTTTCCGAATGTAGAAAGAATGCACAGTTTTTCGAATAGTATTTCTGAAGTCTCTATCAACAATTATTCCTGAATGAGTTTTTTGAGGTTTCACTATAAATCCGTTTTCAGATTTTCTTTCCTTGAGAAGCTTGTATATTGTGGTCTGTTCAATTCCCGTCATCTCATAACACCATTTTAACATTTTCATCCTTTCAAGGTAAATTAGCTTACCATCATGGTATCAAGCGAATTTACCACACAAGGAATTACTTATTTAAAACCGAAAAGTGATAATACTATTGATCCGTCTCAATATAGACCAATTACTTGCCTTCCAACAATATATAAAATTTTAACTGCATGTATTAACCAAAAATTTATGCTTATTTGGAGAATTATAATATTCTTTCCGAACATCAAAAGGATGTAGAAAAAACACCTTGGTACTAAAGAGCAACTTGTAATTGATTCTGTTGCTTTGAATCAAGCTCAAACTAAGAAGAGAAATATTCATACAGCCTTCATTGATTACCAAAAGGCTTTTGATAGTTTTCCCATTCATGGCTTCAAGAAATTTTGGAAATTTATAAAATTGATAAGACACTTCGTCTTTTTCTTGAATTTGTAATGAAAAATTGGAGAACCAATCTTCATTTAAATATTTCAAAACAATCGTTAAAATCCGAAGTAATTCCAATCAAAAGAGGCATTTTTCAAGGTGATTCTTTAAGTGCTCTTTGGTTTTATCTTTGTCTCAATCCATTATCTCATGAATTAAATGCTACTAGTTTCGGCTTCAAAATAAAGAGTCTATTAACTGAATTCAAATTAAGTCACTTAATTTATTTAGATGATATTAAATTATATGCCGGAACCAGATCTCATTCAAAAAGTCTACTTGAGATAACTTTCAACTATTCCAATGATATTCATATGAAATTTGGGCTTCCAAAATGTAAAAATCTTCCTATTGAAAAAGGAAAGATCACCTCTGATTATATAAAGATTTCCAATATCGAAATCGAGCCAATGCATCACGGAGATACATATAAATATCTTGGATTTTGTCAAGAGAAGACAATTAACCATAGCAGCACTAAAGAAAATATTAGAAGTTCATATTACAAAAGACTTAGAACTATCATCAAGAGTTATTTAACTAGTAAAAACCTTTTCAGAGCTATCAACTCCTATGCTGTTCCTATTCTTACATCTTCTTTTGGAATTATTAAATGGTCTAAAACTGATCTAAATGAATTACAATGTCAAACGAGGAAAATGCTCTGTAAATATCATAAGCACCACCCAAAGTCAGCTGTTCTGAGAGTTACACTACCTAGACATCTTGGAGGTCGTGGATTAATTGATTTGAATAATCTCCATAGTAAACAGATTTTTCATCTACGTTCCCATTTTCATGATAAACAGAGAACGTCTGAATTACATGATATTGTTGTTGCTTCAGATTATAATCTTACATCTCTGAACTTGACAATGCAAAAGGTAGATTTTGATATATTTGATGATAATTCTAAAAGAGAAAGTTGGATGCAGAAGGAATTACACGGAAAGCACCCTAAAGAATTGAAAAATGATTATATTGATGAAATCGCATCGAATAAATAGTTAGTATCTGGAGAATTGTTTACTGAAACAGAAGGCTTGGCAATTGCGATCCAGGATCAGGTTGTTTTCACGAGGAATCATAGAAAACACATCATCAAACAAAATATAGATCATTCTTGCCGTAGATGTTTCTGTTCTTCAGAAACAGTTTTTCATATATTATCATCTTGCTCAGTCCTTGCTTCAACAGATTATTTAGAAAGACATAATGCCGTCGCTAATATTGTTCATTTTAATCTAGAAATTAAACATGACCTAATTCCCGAAAGAAAAAAATTTTACAAATATGAACCTGAGATTATTTGTGAAAATGACAAATATAAACTTTATTTTGATAAAACAATTCTTTGCAACAGAGCTGTAAAATACAATAGACCAGATAACATTCTTAATGATAAACAGAATCAAATAACATATATAATTGATATTGCTATTCCCGACACACATAATATACAAAATAAATACAATGAAAAAATTTCTAAATATATGATGCTTGGCGACGAGATTGAAAAAATGTGGAAAATGAAAAAAATTTATTCTACCGATTATTATTTCCACAACAGGAGTTATTCCTAGAAATCTTCACAAAAGTATTGAGATTTTGGGTCTGAAGGAAAATTTGTTTGAACAGTTACAAAAGATAACAGTCATCAAATCTTGTAATATTCTTCGTAGGTTTCTTTCCGAAAAAAAATAATGTGGTAGAGTCATAGGTTTTTCTTTAGTTTATACTGTTCAGAATCTCATTTCATTTTTTATTTATTTGTTTATATAAATGTAATATAATTAACTGACAATTTTGTCATATTTATATTCAGAGCAGTATTCTATTCGATTTCACACAAAGGAAACTATAAATGAGTAACATTCAGTGTTACTTGACTAAGGACCGTACACTATATATATATATATATATATATATATATATATATATATATATATATATATATATATATATATATATATATATATATATATGTAGTGTTTTACCAAATCGACTACAGTTTCGTAGCTCTCTGAGACTGCTATAGCATAAGGTACTTTCAGAAATTTGTCCAGAATGTTCCCCCAGATGAGCGATGTAAAATATTTTTCTCCTATGTTAGAAGAATTCAGAGAACATACCATCGAACGCAAAATTCTTTCTTACTCTCGTTGATCTCAAAGCAATTTCAGAAGAAGGATTAAGACAAATTCTCATTAGGAACTTAAGATTTTCGTTATCATCCTCTTTAATTTGAATACTGTCGGAAGTACACACAAATTTGAATATTATCGAATTAGGATTATAAGTGGATACATTTCGAAACGGGATATGCGTTACCTGAGTTTTTTTCGACCAAATTTGGTTTACAATTACTGAATATAATAATCTCCAATGATTTGTTCCATTTACGAGGTGTGTCAATTAGGTTCGCGTAAAAGTGCCCGGACGGTCCGGAAAGTACATAAACACTCGAAAATACCTTATATTCCTTCGCAATAGTCTCCCTGTTGTAAGCACACCCTGTGCTTCGTCGATGTTAAAAGGACAATAAAACATAAAGGATACAACCTATCAACACGAAACTTGCACAGACTAACGCAGAAATGAATTCTATTTCGAAAGGAACCAATGCGAACGCTGTATGGTTACCAACCGTTGCAGCATTGCCAACTTAATTGACATATCTCGTATTCTTTCTACTGAAATTTAAAACTGAAAAAGATCTTCAGCCTTATCTTCGGTAGTGTAAATACAATATAGAGTACAGTGTAAATCACCGATATATTTGAGAGAGACAGTTAGCTTTTTCTGTTTACAATGGAAATCAGTGGCAACAGAGTTCACTTCAAAGCGAAATATTTATTTGTGATCGGCGACTTCTCGAATATCTTCCACTAATGAAGATGCATTACTCTTAAAAATTTGTTGGATACCTAAAACAGATCGAGTGATACATTTTTGGAAAGTTTGCTCAACTTTCTATCTTTCGATGTATGATTTTCAAAATAATCTCAATGTCTGTGGGAAACAAGAAAAAATACAATAGAACCGAATTTCTTTTTAAGATTTCTTCTAAAAGGTTTTATCACCTTTCCTAAAGCAATATACAAACGAATACTATTCAACTTTAATTTTTAAGGGTAACCTTAACATAAAAGTTCAAACTAAACTAATACAAATGATAAATGATGATAAAATTTGAAATTGAGTTTTCACAAATGGAGAATATTGAGAGGGAGGAATCGAAACTCATTGTCACGTACACGAAGCGTAGTTTTCCTTCTGAGCATATTAATCAATTAGGAGCGCATTAGAAACGGATATCAATCGTAATGGTGCGCCGTATTTTTCCGACGGTTTGACGTAAATGGTCTAATTTCCGATAAATAAATTCTGGGACGACTTTTAGGCGATCCGATACTTTTTATTGCAGAGAAAATACTTCGTCCTTCAAAAATTACGCTTCGGTACTGATAAATTTATAATTTCACAAAGTGAAACGAACATCATAGAAAATTACTCACTTAAATTAAGTGATAGCAATAAAAAGGATCAAAACAAAAATGCAGTTTTTTGATATGTGTTACTACGTGTTAACAATTAACACACAAATTTTGAAAAAGGTGGAGTTCCAAGTCCATGTCTGAATTTTCTTTAATTTTTTTCCTTATAGAAGGGACTTCAGAAATGAAACATTTTAATTTTTCGACGTTTCGGTTCTATATTTCGGCCATCTTCAGGAAAGTTACATTTAAAGGCTTTCTGGAATGATTTAAAAAACATACGTTTAGAAAATCGACAAAGATGGGAAAAAGAACACAGGTAAAACAAGTGTGAACAGTTATCTAAAAATACTTACAAAATTTTTGTCATTTACATTATTGTCTGCATATTGAAAATTGAAAGAAAACTATATTATAATTCCATTTAGTTGACTACATGATGAACGCTGAGAGAAGGAAGAAAAACTGTGTACGTCAAAATTACATTTTCTCAAGGAAGAGAGCGCTTGAGCCCCGAAAAATTTTTATAGTTGAAAGATTAAACGGCTACAGCGGCTTAAGGCCACGAACAAAACGAAAGAAGAAAAGAACGCCAAAAGTCATGTGTCAAAAAAGGTGGGACGTCAAAAATCCGACAGACTGTCTAAATAATTTTTAACCTACAAAACAAAGTTGAAACGTATAACAGACTGTAAATGGAAAACATTATTTTAAACCGAATTAACAGAAAAATTACAGGAACTTTTTATACAAGTTAAGACCGGCCTCGACCTGGGTGTTAACGTTGTTCGGATGAAGGTGAATGTACAGTGAACATTGGTGAAACGAAGCAATATCTAAATAAGAGGCTCTACCAACGTGGTTATCATGCCAGACTACTAAATGCTTATCACTAAGGTTTATATAGACACTCTGTAGATACGGGTCAATGATTCAACTTCGAGGATACAAACGTTCTACATAAGAGTCCTAACTACACGAAACGTTTGGCCTTGGAGTCACTGTACATTCACCTTCATCCGAAGAACGTTAACACCCTGGTCGAGGTCGAAGGTCTTAATTTGTATAAATATCTCCAGTAATTTCTCTGTCAATTCTGTTTAAAATAATGTTTTCTAATTACAATCTGTTATACGTTTCAACTTTGTTTTGTAGGTTAAAAATTGTTTAGACTGTACAAGTACATGTACAGACAGGAATATTATTATTGTTTGTATATTAGCCGGCGTCGACGTGCCCGGATTATAGAGGTAAAATTAAAATTGACTGGCCGTCGCGGTCACCGGATTTAAACCCGATCGAACAGGTTTGGGACATTCTTGGAAGAAGGGTTCGACAACGGAATCCAGGCAACGTTGAAGAGCTGACATTGGCTTTGGTGGAAGAGTGGGACAACATACCTCAACAGTTGATAGACTACATCATTGGGAGTATGCGAAATCGTGAAATGTTTTTTTTTGTGGGTCATCATGAACATTTTTCTCAACATGTTCATTTCATTTCACGAGTGTATCGCCAGGATACACACCTGCTCTCAATTTTGGACAGGAATGATAATTAGTGTCACACAAAAAAATTCAAAAATAAATGTGCAAAATCAACGATTTTTCCAGTGTAGTTCGAGTTCTCCCGGAGCGTGAAATTGGCCAGTGAATTTCAAAATTTTCATTTCGTTAGATTTACGCTTCTCTAATTTTGATTTTATTTGGCTAACCTCCGATGTTATGCACCTACGCAAGATAAAAAATAAATTCTTGAAATTTGTGACTTTTCGCTTTAAATTGGATATCTCTTGTAAAAATAGAGATAAATGCATAGAACAAGAAGGGCGTTACTGTGGGAAGATGTGTCTTGACAGACCATGATATTGTACGTTTCAACTCGGACCACGAAATTCCACAGGGTGTTACGAATTTTCGACAAAAAAACACTTTTAGTTTTGCCCCCGTATAAATTTTTTGTTTGTTTTTTCTTATAATTTCTACAAAGCAGAAGAGTTGATCTATAACTTGCCGAAAAAATCATCTTAATCGGTAGAGAATTAGGAAAAATATCGGATTTCGAATTTGGTTAAATTTTCGAGTGTTCCGCTAATTTTGCCTCCGAGTGTATATATATATATATATTTTTTTTTTGACGTGTTTATATATACACCGAAAACTAAACAGAGGCTGTATCTACCAAGATATTCATTTCTGATCTAAACGCCAAAACAGGTCAATTTTTGTTTCAAGGGGGACATCTTTTGGGGTACAAAACTTGCCTGAAATATCAACCTCTTTTTAGGGGGTTGCAATCCTTGATATCTTTGTCTACATCGCTTTGAAAGAATTTCCAACCCCTAGAGCAGGGGTGACCACCCTTGAAAATTTGGAAATGGGTAGATGGGTCGAGTGATACCTTGAAAGGAAGGTATTATCTTTGTCTGCTTCCACGTGAATGAATTTTAATATTTGATTGAAAACTGTAGAAGATACAGAGTGAGCTGCTGAAAAACAGAGGAGACTTTCTATCGGCCGGAGCTATTCAAGCATTAGTGTAAAAAAATGGTTCAGATTCATTCCAGATCAAAGGCTGTCATCTTGCGAAACACCATTGACATCTCAAATTTCAACCCCTAGAACAGGGGTGACCAACCTGTGTTATCTTTTAAGCAGAAGATAGGTCCAGTTATAATCTTCTGAGAAAGGATTTTTGTTTGTCTCCACAATGGTGTGCAAGTTTTCGTTCCCCATCAAAGTTACTGGGTGAGCAGCTGAAACATTGGAATGATTATGAAGGATTATGAATCTTGAAAGAAAACGATAAAACCCATCTACCCTCTTCCAATTTTTCAAGTATGGTAACCCCTGCTCTAGAAGTTAGGTTGGAATTTGAGATGTCAATGGTGTTTCGCAAGATGACAGCCTTTGATCTGGAATGAATCTGAACCATTTTTTTGCACTAATGCTTGAATAGCTCCGGCCGATAGATAGTCTCCTCTATTTTTCAGTAGCTCACTCTGTATCTTCTACAGTTTTCAATGAAAAATTAAAATTCATTCACGTGGAAGCAGACAAAGATAATACCTTTCTTTCAAGGTATCACTGGACCCATCTAGCCTCTTCCAAATTTTCTAGGGTGGTCACACCTGCTCTTTCAGTAGCTCACACTGTATCTTTTACAGTTTTCAATTAAAAATGGAAATTCTTTCAAGGTGATGTAGACAAAGATACAGCCTTTCTTTTGAGTCATCACTGGACCCATCTTCCCTATTCAAAATGTTCAAGGATTGCAACCCCCGCTTAGGGGGTTGATATTTCAAGCAAATTTTATACCCCAAAAGATGTCCTCCTTGAAACAAAAATTGACCTGTGTTGGCGTTTTGATCAGAAATTAATATCTTGATAGATATAGCCTCTGTATAGTTTTCGTTGAAGCACCCTGTATATATATATATATATATATATATATATATATATATATATATATATATATATATATATATATATATATATATATATATATATATATATATATATATATATATATTGTGCCGCTATTACAGTAGTTAAACATTCTGGATCCAAATTAGAAAATTTTGGATCTAATTATAATATCAGGAAAAAACCTTCATGGCAAAAAAGGTTAGAAGGTAAAATTTCTTCTATCAGATGTGATTTAGGAAGATTGACTCAATATTCCAGAGGTAATCGATCAAAAACTTATGGCACATATTGGAAAAATATTCCTCAAAAATAAAACCCATAAAAATAATGAGATAAGTAATGGACAATTGATAGAATACATCGATACTTTAAAACAGAAATTTTCAGTATACTCTATTAGACTACGTGAATATAAAATAAATTCAGATAGAAAATTCCAAAACAAACTATTCAAAAATAATGAAAAACATTTTTACAAATTTATTTCAGGTTCAAATGAAAATATTTCTGGAAATGGAGTTCCTAAAATTGATATTTTAACTGATTATTGGTCTTCAATTTGGGCAGTGCCAAGGCAACATAATTCCAATGCAAGTTGGATTTTAAATGAAAGGTCTCGATTTTCTAAAATAGAATGCATGCAATTTGAAAAATTTTCAAACGAAGATATAACATCAGTTATTGAACACACAAAAATTGGAAATCTCCAGGTGTTGATGGTATTCATAACTTTTGGTTCAAGAAATTCTCTTGCGTTCATGAAAAATTGGCTGAATATTTTCATTTATAATAAAGAACCCTCAGCTACTCCTTTATTTTTCACACAAGGAATTACTTATTTGAAACCGAAAAGTGATAATACTATTGATCCGTCTCAATATAGACCAATTACTTGCCTTCCAACAATATATAAAATTCTAACTGCATGTATTACCCAAAAATTTATGCACATTTGGAGAATTATAATATTCTTTCCGAACATCAAAAGGATGTAGAAAAAACACCTTGGTACTAAAGAGCAACTTGTAATTGATTCTGTTGCTTTGAATCAAGCTCAAACTAAGAAGAGAAATATTCATACAGCCTTCATTGATTACCAAAAGGCTTTTGACAGTTCTCCCCATTCATGGCTTCAAGAAATTTTGGAAATTTATAAAATTGATAAGACACTTCGTCATTTTCTTGAATTCGTAATGAAAAATTGGAGAACCAATCTTCATTTAAATATTTCAAAACAATCGTTAAAATCCGAAGTAATTCCAATCAAAAGAGGCATTTTTCAAGGTGATTCTTTAAGTGCTCTTTGGTTTTGTCTTTGCCTCAATCCATTATCTCATGAATTAAATGCTACTAGTTTCGGCTTCAAAATAAAGAGTTTATTAACTGAATTCAAATTAAGTCACTTAATTTATTTAGATGATATTAAATTATATGCCGGAACCAGATCTCATTTAAAAGTCTACTTGAGATTACTTTCAACTATTCCAATGATATTCATATGAAATTTGGGCTTCCAAAATGTAAAAATCTTTCTATTGAAAAGGAAAGATCACCTCTGATTATATAAAGATTTCCAATATCGAAATCGAGCCAATGCATCAAGGAGATACATATAAATATCTTGGATTTTGTCAAGAGAAGACAATTAACCATAGCAGCACTAAAGAAATTATTAGAAGTTCATATTACAAAAGACTAAGAATTATCATCAAGAGTTATTTAACTAGTAAAACCTTTTCAGAGCTATCAACTCCTATGCTGTTCCTATTCTTACATCTTCTTTTGGAATTATTAAATGGTCTAAAACTGATCTAAATGAATTACAATGTCAAACGAGGAAAATGCTCTGTAAATATCATAAGCACCACCCAAAGTCAGCTGTTCAGAGAGTTACACTACCTAGACATCTTGGAGGTCGTGGATTAATTGATTTGAATAATCTTCATAGTAAACAGATTTTTCATCTACGTTCCCATTTTCATGATAAACAGAGAACGTCTAAATTACATGATATTGTTGTTGCTTCAGATTATAATCTTACACCTCTGAACTTGACAATGCAAAAGGTAGATTTTGATATATTTGATGATAATTCTAAAAGAGAAAGTTGGATGCAGAAGGAATTACACGGAAAGCACCCTAAAGAATTGAAAAATGATTATATTGATGAAATTGCATCGAATAAATGGTTAGTATCTGGAGAATTGTTTGCTGAAACAGAAGGCTTGGCAATTGCGATCCAGGACCAGGTTGTTTTCACAAGGAATTATAGAAAACATATCATCAAACAAAATATAGATGATTCTTGCCGTAGATGTTTCTGTTCTTCAGAAACAGTTTTTCATATATTATCATCTTGCTCAGTCCTTGCTTCAACAGATTATTTAGAAAGACATAATGCCGTCGCTAATATTATTCACTTCAATCTAGGAATTAAACATGACCTAATTCCCAAAAGAAAAAAATTTCAAGAATATGAACCTGAGATTATTTGTGAAAATGACAAATATAAACTTTATTTTGATAAAACAATTCTGTGCAACAGAGCTGTAAAACACAGTAGACCAGATATCGTTCTTAATGATAAACAGAATCAAATAACATATATAATTGATATTGCTATACCCGACACACATAATATACAAAATAAATACAATGAAAAGATTTCTAAATATATGATGCTTGGCGACGAGATTAAAAAATGTGGAAAATGAAGAAAATATTTATTCTACCGATTATTATTTCTACAACAGGCGTTATTCCTAGAAATCTTCACAAAAGTATTGAGATTTTGGGTCTGAAGAAAAATTTGTTTGAACAGTTACAAAAGATAACAGTCATCAAATCTTGTAATATTCTTCGTAGGTTTCTTTCCGAAAATAATAATGAGGTAGAGTCATAGGTTTTCTCTTTAGTTTATACTGCTCAGAATCTCATTTCATATTTTATTTATTTGTTTATATAAATGTAATATAATTAACTGACAATTTTGTCATATTTATATTCAGAGCAGTATTCTATTCGATCGTTCACCACTTCACACAAAGGAAACTATTAATGAGTAACATTCAGTGTTACTTGACTAAGGTCCATACACTGGATGTTTCCGGGAGAAAGCCTCTGACACTACTCGTTGGTACATTGATATCATTGTCTGATGATGCTATAGTATGTATATATTCTGGTAGATTGATATATTCTCATAACATTTAACGTTATCCTAATATATAATTACTCCAGGATATGTTTTGATTATAATCATTGCCTGGCAATGGTATTAATTACCGGGTGGTGGATTTATATTTTTCATGAAATCAGTTTGATTGCATGAACAGATATATGGGCAACTCGTCGAGGTAAAACCCCTTTTTATATATATATATATATATATATATATATATATATATATATATATATATATATATATATATATATTTATATATATATAATATCTGGATAATCCACTAGCGCAAACCAGTGTAGAGCAAACTTTCAAGCGTTAAATTTCATTTTTGATTTCCTTTCGTGAAAAATTCCGTTCTTTTCCTATGTCAATTCATTCTAAAATGCAAAAAGCTGTTTTGAAACTGTGGGAGAAGCTTCGCAGGAAATGAAACGCCATCTTGACTTGCAAGTAGTGTTTGTTATCGGTTCATATTTAGAAATCATGAAATCAGAGAACCCTTTCTAGAAGAACGTAGCAAGAAAATTGAAATGGTCCAACTCAAGTAGGTCAGAAAGTTGCGCTCATTATCAAAAGCAGAACAACTGACGGAGATCGAGATACCGTCTTTCATTGGGAGAGCCAAGCTAACCGAAATATCAAAATCCTAAATTAAATTCCTCTTCCTCGAACAAACAGCGTTCTGGAATGAGAATTACAAAGTTATTTTCACCTCGAGTTCTCACTATATGTCCCTGGACTATGAGATGGTTGCGATGTGCCAAACTACGCTAGTAAGTTTAAAATTGAAGTTATTCACTGGCAAGCTGTTGGATTCCCGGATAAATCTCTTCTGATAATAATTTCGCATCATAGGTACTATAAACTGTAATGAATATTCATTCCGGGATAATTTAGCTGAATAAACCTTCATAATTAACAGTGCAGACTGCGCCGTTGACATTTACTTGGTCTGACTTTCGTATGCTGAAATTTCGTATATTATTCAACCTGAACGTCAAACTGATTAACTGTAGGTTCTGTGAATCACACTATATCTACCACCCGATCTAGTAACACAGTTTGTTCTGACTTTGTTTCGGAGAACAACGGAAGCTGTAAACAATCTCTTCGTTGGGAGATAATTTGTAGAGAAATCTTAATGTTGATCAGACAATTATGATATTTTAAATAATTCGCTCGACATCAAATTTTCTCGATTCACAATACATTTCAAACGAGGTGTCACTCAACCTTTGTGTCTTATAAAGGTTCCTATGTCGATGAATGCAGAATTTTTTTTTGATCCTTTAACGTGCTCTATTTCGGCCTTTCGGCTAATGGCACGCCGGGGAATTCTGTCACTTCACTAACCCGGAAATTTTGCCGAACCCCTCTCATGTCGAGGGAAGGGATCTTTAGTGTCCAACACATCTCTGTTATATAAAACCGACGGCTTTACCTCTCTTCCGAAAGATGGACACTCAAGCGGTTCCCAGAATCCGAAAAATCGCACCAGCTTTGTGGGGATTGAACCCACGTTGAACACGTGAAGTGGACGAGCATCATGTCCTTCGAGCCGGCAAATGTGATGGAATGATTTCCCAACACCAAATTGATAGCTGAAATGTTTTTCCAAACAAAAGTTGTGAACTAACGAGTGGCAAAGTTTTTAGCGTCATGAAAAATATCATGTTAAAGAGTTCTATATCTCGAGAGTACTTCAAATTTGCTTGATGATGTCATATCTTGAAAAAGGCTTTAGTTCACCAAAGAAATTTCTGACTAATTGAAAATGAATAAAGTCAGAGCTTTTTCTCAAAAACTGCTTTGAAAGAAATTATGAATTTTTTTCATAAGTTTCCACTCGCAGTGTATTTTTGTATATTGCCTACTCTCGTTAATACGGGTGTTCCAACAAGTTTCTCAGTATTTAATAATAATAATAATAATAATGTTGCTACCAGAAATGATCTGCTGAATCTACCGTTCCTATCAGATACTGAAAAACAAGAGCAATGGTCAAGAAAGGAAATGCATGGACGACATCACCATGAGATTAATCAACCACACATCGACAAAGAAGCCTCCAACAAATGGTTGATGAAAGGAGAATTATTCGCGGAAACAGAAGGATTTCTTATGGCTATCCAAGACCAAGTGATCTCTACAAACAATTACAAAAAATTTATAATGAAGGACCGAACATTACAAACAGATAGGTGCAGAAAATGCCATATAAGATCGGAGACTATACATATTAGGTCCGCATACGAACAGGCCAATACGGACTATCTTCAAAGGCATAATCAAATGTGCAACATTATTCATCAGAAACTTGAACACAAGTACGACTCCTGAATACTTTCCATTCATATTACAAGTATAAACCGGCGCCCGTATTGGAAAATGACTTTATCAGATTATACTACGATAGGCCTGTTATCACTGACAGAATGGTGACGAATAATAGGCCGGACATAGTTGTGTATGATAAGAGAGCCAGAACAGCAATGCCGGTGGATGTCGGCATACCGAATAATAACAAGTTCCAGGAGAAAAAGTCCAAATATACAGACCTTGATGTGGCAGATGTGGCACCTCGATGAAATAGATATTGTTCCTGTCATCGTATCCTCGACTGGGTTAATAACCATAACTTTGCATGATAGCCTTAAGAAATTAGAATTCCATAAGAATACCTATATAGAAATGCAAAAAGCTGTAATTGTTAATACATGTAGGATAGTTAGGAAATTTATGTCGAGTATATTGTAATCGAGCCTATTCTCTTTGATTGCTGAATCTGGGAAAGGTAAATTATATCCAGCTAATAGCTGAGATAGTGCATGAGTCCACGATAATAATAATAATAATGATATGCCTTTATTGCACAAAATATTGTTGTACATTCGCTTGGGCGAGATTCAGCCAAAGGCTACTCTTACACCTAACCCATAAATGATAATAAAAATAGTATTTATGAGGATAATATGAATATATAAATGCAAACATAAAACATGAAATACAATATGTGAAAAGTATACAAGGAAATAAAAAACAAAAGTAAAAGTACCTTTGAAAAAAAAGGAATCAGAATCAAGTGACACCCCCATGACAAATGGAAGGAAGCATAAAGAAATTTAAAATTAAATAATTTTATTAATATATAACACAAGATGAAAGTGTCATGGCACAATGTACGAGGTGACTGTTTGATATTCGTACCCAGATTGTTATATAACCTAACTGCGTTGTAAGAAAAGCTACGATTGTAAAGTGCTGTGAAGTGACGAGGCATAGTTGTGTTATGGATATTTCTGATATTAACACCATGTGTAGCTGTTCGAAGAATCAATTTTTTTTAAGTACATTGGTGAAGAATTAATAATAACTCTGAAAACGAAGCCCAAAGAAAGGTATTCAAAGGTAGTGGTTATATATATATATATATATATATATATATATATATATATATATATATATATATATATATATATATATATATATATATATATATATATATATATATATATATATATATATATATATATATATATATATATATATATATATATATATATATATATATATATATATATATATATATATGGATATGGACAACAAGTCCATAGGTCATTCTCGATATAACAAGACTTTGATAGAGCTTAGCTTCAGTAGATTCGACGCGAAGCACATAGTTCACATGTTTACTGAATCTCATTTGTGTATTAAAATACAACCCCAAGTTTTTGGAAACACACTCATTAGGAATAAACTCTCCCGATATCATAAGTACTGCATAAAACTTCATTTAGTCCTTAAGTTTTCGCTGGAAAAATATAAGAAGTTTTGACTTAGACGCGTTTATATGCAAATTGTGAACCGAAGAATAAGAACTGATTCTACGCAAATCCGAATTTAACCTCTCTACATCCTCCGCAAAGTCACCAGGCAAAAAGTCGCAAAACAATTGCATGTCATCAGCAAAAAATTGAACATTAGAATATATTACTTGTCTATAAGAAACCGAAGTGTAAACCAAAAGGAGGAGCGGCCCAAGGACCGAGCCCTGAGGTACGCCCGAATTGACTCGAATCGATGTTGATCTCTGTTCATTAATTATAACTGACTGTATTCGCCCATATAAATATGTTTTAACAAAATTGAGTGATCCATTATCGAAACCAAAATAATGACATTTAGCTGCGAGAAGTCTATGATTGATCGTGCAAATGATTTAATGTAGTCTAAGAGAGCAAGCATACCAACTCTACCCTTATCAATACTGTTGAGAATGTTACAACTGAAGTAAGCCAACGCTGTTGAAGTGCTGTAGCCCTTCTGAAAACCTGACTGGTAAACTGGAATTATGTTATTCTGACGGAGATACTCATTAATTGGGAGATATGCAGCACGCTCTAGTATCTTAGAAAACAATGGCAACAGACTGGTAGGACGCAAGTCTTTGTGTGAACTTGGTTTTGAAATTTTGGCGAAGGTATCACCTCAGCATGCCTGTATAGACTTGTAATATATCCGAATTATAAATCGCATACTTAAACATGCGGTAGCTTTTAGTTTTATTTCCCAACAATTAAATGATTTACTACATACATGGATCAACTGATATAACACGAAAGTAAACAAATTATTTTGCATAAGTGAGGAAAGAAGTCTCGACCGGAATAGTCCTATTTACTCGAAAATAAATGATTCGAGGCAATTCTTGAAATATTATGTAGTTATAGGATAATAGACGTAATTTATTCTAGCAGTCGCACGGAGTTGGAATACGCGCCATCCTGAATACGTGACTAGTTTGAGACCATTAGTTTCTAAAATATTCATGAGCTCCCCCGCGGAAATAAAGGCCCCTTTTCGAAGGATCCAAATGAAACACGATTATAAAGGGATCGAAGAAGGGAAAACCATAAATGCTTGAAAGAAACGTTTGAAGCAAGCTCCGAAATAAATTTTGTATTTTTCTCGGTTCATTATTTTTTCATTTCTATTTGAGATTGCGGATTGTGGATTCGCTGCTTTCTTTTTTTCCCGATGGCTGCATCATTTCTCTTCCAGCTTATTCATTTTTCTTTTAGTTCCCGTAATTCACGAAATGCTGCGATATTTTAGCGTATTTTGTCTGAATAGAAGGCGATAGTCAGAATTAACGTCGCATCCGCTTTTCGAGAAAGCAGTGGCGAATCCAGAGGTGTTCCTTTAAGTCTTGATAGTTCAATAAGTAGGAATGTCATACTTCTAAGCGAAAATGAGAATATGATAATAGAAAAAATGAAATAATATGAATTTCTTTTCACCCAAATCGGGATTAATTGCCTAAACTGCCGAAAAAACATTTCAAATGTTCCGCAAAAACGGTTTTTGTGGATGAAACCGAAATTATAGATCCGATCAGAAAAAGTTGAATTTGAGTTTCGATTGTATTTTTTAGTATCTTCATCAAATTTGAATGAATCCATTTGAGTTTATATAGAAATAAGGCCCATGGTAAGCAGAATTAGAGGGTTTTCCCAAATTTGAAGAATATCTTTCAGTTTTTGAGATACTTTGATTTTTCGAAAAAAAATTGGCACTTTTCACTTCACTTTACAATCTCTTTGAAAAGTACCGGAAGTTGATTATTCACAAAATCCGCTCGAACACTCGTCAAAGTTTTTGTTGTTACTAAATTGGCACTTTTTTTTCTATTCTGACGCGGAATTTGAACGCGATCTACCATTAAGTTTGTTTACAGTGCTTCATTTTGTCAATTCTCACAGGTGTATATGCGATTTTTACAATGGAAAACAATATCGAACAAAGAATTTGTCTGAATTGTTGTAATGCAATACGTAAAATTCGTGTGTCGAATCGCTGAAAATGTAACAGTGCACATGACCTAAGCATTCATTCTCATATATGAGCGACACTGATCCTAGGGGGCCGCGTCACGCATACAGGGCGTTATATAATAGTATGTCACAACTTAACGGGGTAAATCTACGTGCAATTTTGAGAAAAAAAGTTCATACAGGCATAGATCCGCAAAAGCTTCGTTACGGAGCTACAGGGTGTTGAAATTTCCGGAAAAAATTGTTTTTTCTTCAAAACTCCTGCATTTTTTGAGATATTTAGCCCAAATTTCGAATTCAAGCCTTTTTTACAAACTCCATCATTACATGCCCTAAATTTTAACTAGAATCTACAAGGTGTTTTCTTTTTCGGAGCCATGTCTTCGTTTGCCCTTTCAACATTTGTTCAGTACCCAACTGATCAGTGTACAATCAATTGTTAAATTTAGAAACTTTTTTGACACTTCTAATTGAAAAAATTACTAGTAGGCTTTGATTTCTTTCATTTATTAATTCATTTTGACAGTTGCTAAAGTTGAACGAGTATCTACCCGAATTGTTTATTAAATTAACGACTAATTTTGAGACTTTTGAAATTATTGCTGTAAAAAAAAATGGCTAATTCTAATAACGCCGAATAGGCTTATATCCATTACATGTACGGTCTGGCTGACAGAAACACAACAGAAGCTAAGCAATTATATCAGGTGCGCTTTCCAAATCGGGTAACACCAGACAGGCGAAAATTTTCAAATCCCCACAGAAGATTGAGGGAAACTGGTACTTTTACTGTAAACAATCATTAAAAAGGTGCAGCTCAAACTATGAGAACTCCATATATTGAGTAAGCAGCTTTGAATTGTATTGCTTTGAATCCACATGTGAATATTTCACATGTTCTAGTTTGGAGGATTCTCCACGACTTTTTATTGTATCCGTTTCATATTCAACGCGTCCAAACTCTAGTTCCTCGAGATTTTCCTGCAAGACTGTATTTCTGCCGATGGTTCTTAGATAAGATTAGAGAAAATGCTCATTTTGATAGTTAAATAATGTTCACTGACCAAGCAAACTTTTCGAAAACTGCTATCATAAATTTTCACAATAATCTTCATTGGGCTGAGAAAAACCCTCATTTGATTGAAGAATCTCACCATCAAGAATAATTCTCATTAAATTTCTTGAGGGGGAGTTACCTTTATTGCTCGAGAATATGCCATTTTTGGTGAGCACATTTCAATGGAGTAGCTAGGGAATTCTTGAATAATACATTCAACAACCGATGGATAGGTCGAGGTGGGCCAGAACCATGGCCTCCTAGGTCCCCAGACTTAAATAGTTTAGATGTTTTCTTATGTGGATATCTCAAAAATTTAGTTGATACCACTCCAGTGAAGACAGTAGAAGAATTAAGAAATCGAATGATAACCTCTTGTGACAAGATAAGAAATACCCCAGGAATATTTCAAAGAGTACGTGATAATATGCGAAGACGGACAGAGGCCAGTATTCTTTCCAGTGGAGATCTTCCAACTATTTATTTAGTTTTCAATTGGTCGTTTTTAATTTGATATTAAATAGGTATAAGTTGAGTCCCAGAAGACAAGCTATCAAAATAAAAGCAAATTTTTGGGCATACCTATCGAGTATTTCTTGATTTTTTATTACTTAGCGATAACATACAATTCAAATAATTCAAATTCAATAATTCTTCATTCAAAAGTGGTTGGAGATACTAAAAAATTACAAGTGTCAAGAAAGTTTCTAGATCGAACGAAGATGAGGAAAACTGATTGTACACTGATCGGTAGCGTACTGCAAAAAAAAATGAAAGGGCAAAAGGAGACATGTCCTCGGAAAAGAAAACATCTTGTGAATTTCAGTAAAAATCTAGGACGTGTAATGATGAAGGCTGTAAAAAATAGCTTGCTTTCCGAATTTCGGCTGAATTTCTCAAAAACTGGAGGAGTTTTGAAGGAAAAAACAATTTTTTCCGGAAATTTCAACACCCTGTAGCGCGCTGTAACAAAGCTATTGTGGACTTTAGTTTATTTAAACTTTTTTCTCAAACTTGCACGTAGATTTACCCCCTTAAGTTGACCTAGTGACGTCTGCAAGAAAAACTTACAAAAGAAAGAATTTTTCATTTTAAGAATTTAATAAAATAAGATCAGTTGTTTTTCATTGTAAAATGAGTAAAATATGTAACCTTTTTTCTAAACTAGAGCTAATATAGAAGTTTCAATCACGGATTTGTAATCGTCATTGAATATGAGGCTGATCATATGCCATTTTTTCATCAAGTGAATAAATTAATAGAAACTGTTCATTCGTTACAGTGACCTTCCATGGTCCGCCCACCTTACTGCTGTGCTAAAACGTCGAAATCTCTCTGTATATTCACTTTACAATATGAGAGACGCACATTCCGTACTAAAAGTGACCGTCTCTCAATAAAGAATCACATGCTGTATTTTTCAAAAAAATAGTGTGGTCCCTGGCGAATATGAAGCGTATCGTGGTTCAAGAAAATTGAAGAAATGAGATTTATGACAAAAAATTCGAAGATTCTATATTTTGCACAGAAAATGTTCCCTATTCGAGTGCACATAATCAAGAGAGGTATAAACTGTATTCAAAAAGCTACTGAAAGAACATAAAAATATATATTTTTTGAATAATGAATTCGGTTCTTTTTCGACAGAATGTATTAATTGTTATCTTACAGTTTTTATGAGTGAGTGTAATAACGAAAATTTCATCCTTCATTCTAATTCTGGGAATCAACTTTTGTAATTTAACTTTATTGGTCTAGGAGAGAAAAAGAAAACATTTCAAACAAAGGTATTCAATAATAATATTCTAAGGATAATATAAAATCTACAGGGCTGTATCTATATTATTATCGGAGATATGGCGATTTGAAAATTATCAACCCCTCCTTCTTGATTTGAAAGGTAAGGTCCTCGAGAAAACTGTTTTGAACAAAATTTTCTGACAAAATCATACCTAGGAACAATATGACTTCCATAAGGGCTTTTCTTGGTTTTTACCGGAGATATGGTGATTCAAAACTTCTATCCCTACTTATTTGTACCCCTGTGGGCCGATTGTGCCTAATAATTGAATGATGATAATAATAATAAACCAACGCCCGCTGAGATCTTGACTTGTATTTTTTACGAAATCTACCTAAAAGAACACCAACATTTGTGTAAACTGTGTAATGCTATTTGCTATTTCTTTCTACTGCCTTCTACTCATATTGCGAATTCTTTTGTACTAATTAGCGATAGTAACTTTATAGATTCTAAAAGAACGATATTTCCTGGCTGGCACAAGTTATCATGTTGGCTCTTATAAGAATAACTCGAGCTAGAACTTTCAGTATACCATTCTGTAAATTTTCTGATTTCAGCAATAACGAATGAATGGAGATGAGACAACACATAACCTCATTTACATTCCCTCAGAATTGCGTAGCGGCGGTGTACACGGAACAAGCTCTTTGTTTATCCCCTGAAATTCTCACAAAACGTTTCACATTTTGTAGTTATTAATATTTCAATGGAATTGTGATACTGACACAACAGCTAACAACGTAGCTCAAACAAATACAGAACATCACGTTTTCGTGAACTTTATTCCAGGAATATCAAACATGGGGGACAAAAGACGAAAGTTGCGAATTTCTCCTGAGTCATGGAATTATTTCTTAATGAACTGTTGATTTTCGGAGAGGATTCGGAGTTGCATTTTTATGGAAATGTTATTTGCGATGATGAAACGATTAAAATATCTTTCTGTGAACACACCAATATTATTCAGAAAAGGTGGCAGGTTCAGATCCATATACGTAAACTCCTGAAACTTAGGATTTATTTATACAGGGATGCCTCGAAATCGCTAAACTCCAAAGTCTAGTTGTAGAACGAAAAATATAAAGAAAGTTGCATATGTTATCTGAAAATGGCGCTTGACGTCTTCCTAGAAGACTGTAGAACCGAGGTTTTTATTTTGATTCCAAGAATTATATTTGCTACTTTCAAGGGTTCTGTACCCCAGAAGATAAATCATTTGGGATCACTTCATTCTCCGTCTGTCTATTAGATCAATACAAGTTGTGGTCGACGGTTTAACACCTGATTGTTTCCAGTTGCAAGTAGGAGTACCTGAGGGATTCATTTTTTCGCCAACCTTGTTTCTGTTGCAGATAAACGATCTTCTGTCATCTACAGAGAACAAGATCTTCGGTTTTGCAGACGATTGTACCCTGGTTTCGTCTTTCAGTAGTCTGCGGCCGAATACAGCTGCGGAATCTCATCGTCAGAGATGTCAACAAATTAATAACTTAAACTCTGACTCACAGAGGATATCTGAGTGGGGTCAGTTGAACCTGGTGAACTTCAACGCGAGCAAGACGCAAGCAACTACTTTTTCTAGAAAGGTCCCCACTGGAGAACCTCCTCTAATGATGAATCTTGGAACAACGGTCAACTCCAAGTTTTGCTAGCATGAATATGTATCAGCAATAGCTAAGTTGGCATCAGCTAAACTTAGTTTTCGTTTCAAAACCAAGCGATACTTCACGTCATCTCAGCTGTTGCTTCTATATAAGGCGCAGACTTGACCTACTTTGGAATATTGTTCCCATGTATGGGGATCTGCGCCCAAACATTCGTTGCGGATGTTGGATAGTGTGCAAAAGCGGGCTGTGCGCCTTATCGACCACCCGGAGATCACCAGTGATCTGCAACCGCTGGCTTTCAGAAGACAAAATGCTAACCTTCCTCTTTTTATAGATACTTCCACGGAAGATGCTCCAAGGAGCTGAAAGACATTTCTCCGGGAAAACTGATGTTTTGCCGCAACACTAGGCTAGCAAGGAGTTCTCATTATATGGCGGTAAATTTAACGACCCTCGAACCTCTCTGTATAAGAATTCCTCTGTCTACAAGGCCGGTGTGGAACTTGCTTCCGACCAACATCTTCCCAATATCCTACAATTTGGCCTTCTTCAAGAAACGAGTAAACAGACACCTCAATTCTTCCCAGGCGCCCACTCATGTAGTGTAACAGGTTCGCCTATTCCTGGGAAGCGCGTATAAAAAAATATCTGTGTCTGTCTGTCTGTTTTTCGAGACTTGTCTCAGGAATAGATGTAGGTATAGAGTTAAAATATAACCCTGACATTCTAGTAGGCAATCCCTCAGAGCAATGGGAGAATCATACATCTCAGTCAACGAAAATAAACCATACAGTGGTTTATATAGCATTTTGCGAGATGTTTTGACAATCGCAGAGACCAGAGAAGAAAAAATTTTCAGAGTTTAAGCAACCGCTGATTATTTAAATCTAGTATCAGTTTTGTCAATTTTCATCAATATATATGATGATCAATGCCACTTTTCGTTGTAGTTTTATAACTCACCTATCCAAACCTAATGTTTAGGCTTTATTTGGACTATTTAGTAGATGGTTCTTCATTTATCACATTTTTCGTAACAAATGACTTCAATAAATGGCGGATCACTTTGTTAAAGGGGATTTTTCTGTCAAATTGAAACTATTTTCAGTGTTGATAGTACGAGCATGTTGTTATGCTATTCATGCAGTCATTTCATTTTGGACGTGCTTCGATTAAAGCAAATTCTCAGCGATAATTATTGCTTTGTGCTTATATTTTCAAATATATATACATACAAACGGTGAGTCTTGAATTGTTCAAATGTACTATACATATGTGTGCGTGTACTCTTCTCAGTTTTTTACTTAGCCGTCGGTAGTTCATATCGTTTACACAAAACTGTAAGTTTTGAACTGTTGAATTGAATTACATGTATGTAAACATATTGTGTGCATACGGGTGTTTATTCTTTTGTAACAGATGGAAGCACGTCGATTTAAAAATGAATTATTAAATAACATTTTTATATACATTGGCGTATACAGTCATATATATTTCCATACATACATATACGCATATGTATGAATACTGATACACCACTATTGATGTAGCAATTTGTTTTTAAATTGATTTATTCTTTTTTATATGAAGGAGAAATGCCTCGAGACAGACCAGCAAGTGTAGGTCGGCGAACGCGTAATTCAAATGATGTGGTATTACTTAGACGATCACAGACCGCAGATGAACGCGCACAAGCTAATGCATAACAGTGTGAACGTAATGCGCGAAATAGATCTGTAGGCCCTCTACCTGTACTGAATCTCACACGGCGATCACGAATACATCTTGCTCTTTTGGCTGAAATGATGCGTGCTGCATTTAATTACAACAGTCAGATTGATTATAGTATGTCCGGATACATTGGAATGATGGTCGCAATATGTCCAAATTGTGTTGCGGTTAGCTTTCGAGGTGAAACGCCCGGCCTGCCTTGTGCTGATGGCATAGCAATACAATTCGGAATTTCAAATGACTTGTTCTCGTGCTATTAAAACTATCAGAGATAATTTTATGCCAAAGTTTAAGGTAAATACTTCAACAGGACTGTTCCATGTTTGTATCAATCTGAATCACAAAATCGTAATAAGGGCTGATAGAACACCTTTTGGAGAGCATGCGAGGCGAGTAAATGCACCGACAATTGATGAGGTTGCAATTGTAATTCTTGGTGATCAGTTTTAATCCCGTGATATTGTACTTCATGGCAGGAATAAGCAATTGAAACGTGTTTCGGAAAACATCGTAGTTACGATGCAACACAACACCCAATATTGCATTGGAAAGGTGACGATGGCTACCATTGAAGTATTCGATAGTTTCAAAAATTCTGATCCAACATCTATCTAAAATTGCATACATGTTACAGATTTAGGGCTAAATTTATCGTCAAGCTTTGGTGGCGTAGAGGATATGATGCTCGTCTCCTGCGCAGAGTTACCTGGGTTCAATCCCCACAAAGTCTACTCAAAGTACTGTAAAGAGTACCTTAGGAAAATGGAGGTTGATCCTCAATATCCCACAAAGATTATATTCAGTGACGAATTACGTTTCACGAACAATGGAATGTTTAGTAGGCAAAATACCAGGTGCTGGCAACAAAACGAGCACAAATATCAAGATGGAAGTTTTTCCAATAACGTTTTGGATTCAATGTCTGGATTTGGATGATCGGAAGATTTTAAATAGGGGCTATAATTTTTGAAGGTTATTCGACAGGTGAGAGATATTTGAGATTTTTGAGGACCCAAACAAAAGATGAATTGAACGAGTTGACATTAGCTGTTGCGAATGAAATATATTTTCTACAAGATGGTGCACCTCCTCACAACACAAGAAAGGTCTCGCGTATCTCGACGAAATTTTTCCAAAGAATGGATAGGTACAAATGATCCCATAAGATGACCAGGCAGATCGCCAGATTTGAGTCCATTAGGTTTCTTCCTGTGTTGTCAAATGAAGAATGAGGTTTACTAAACACCTGTTAGAACCCAACAAGAATTGGAGAACCGTTTGAGACAGGCAATTGCAGGCATTATAGCCCAACAGATACATTATGTTGTGCACACCAATCGTGTGCGATGTTGAGTTCGTGAGAATGGTGGTATTTTTGTACATTTATTATAATTATTTCGTTTTCGCTGTTCGCTCTTTTGTTATTAACTTTGACACCCCGTAAAAAATGAGTATTTGAATTTTTAGATACAATATCGTATTTTTGTGATAGGAGATGTTGCTGTTCATGGTCTTCTAGAACGAAAAATGAAATTGCAAAAAAACAGATTGTATTTTGTTTTTCTTTCAAAAATATCTCAAAAGGTCGAAGGATGAGATGAACAATTAGAATAAGCAAATAAATACAGGGTATCCCATTTGAAAATCAAAAATTGGTATCGTTTATGGCATGACCGGAATATACGATTGCCAAATTTCATCAAAATATTCCAAATAGAGAAAAAGTTACAGGGGTGGCCCTAGTATCAGTTACTGTATACGTCAAAAAATTACCCTCAGAAATAATTGAACAATCACAACAAAACTTTAGATTAAGAAATAAAGAATTGATGTACACATTTATAATGAAGTTTTGATACGAGACATTATTCAGGAAAATATTTCAAGGGTAGTGAAAATATTACATTTCGAAGAGGGGAAAACAGAGCTTGGAGACAAATCGTCTTCTTTATCCCGAATTTAATCTTATCGCAATGAAATGAAGTATCAGGTAACTTGAACTCGTCCCAATATAATACATTTTTCTCTCTTGAAAACCTTTTTCTATGTTCGAATTTTCTGGGCACGTTTCAAGGTAAATCCAACTCTGATTGGGAGATACTAAAAGCCATTATAGAGTGGTATAAAAACGCCAACACCACTATAAAGGCACCGATCTTATACGTGGGACCCCATTTCCCTTTTTCTCTGGCTGCATGTGTTTGCCTTTCAATAACCGTATTCATTTTGCTAAATTAGGTGTGGATAATTTTTATTCTCCACGTTTTCTCCGCCGTGAGTTATTGAATCAAGTCCGGTTCTTTCACGGTATCTCCTTTATTATGCGTGTTCATCGAAATGGAAAAATTCGATAAACTGCCCGTTTCAGATTCGTATAATCATAACCGTGTGAATACCTGATAACCGAAAGGAAAACGTGAAAATCTGTTTTGAAGAGAGACAACTTTGTGAACTGAGGTATTACATTTTATGTACTTGATTAAATAAAACTAAGAGGTTCAAATTATCACTACCAGATTGTTCAACAAGTTTTGTCGTTCGATAAGAAAGGGCGTTGCTACTAGACCAAATTTGTTTTTGTTTTGTTGGTACACTATTCATATAAACGTATGTGAAGGTTCATTCCAATCTGTCAATTCGTTCTTTCTTTACAAGCCATATAATGTCACCGTGTCGCAGTATTTTTGTACAATGGAAAAAATTGAATATCGTGGAGTGATAAAATTCTTATTTTTTTGGAAGGTGCAGCACCAAAAGAAATTCACGAACGAATGTCAAGAGTGTATAATGATTATTCGCCTACAATTAGAATAGTAGAAAGATGGGTTGCTAAATTTAAACGTGGTCGTACAAGCCTTGAAGACGATCCACGTGAAGGAGGTCCAAATAGCGCATCAACACCAGAAATCATAGCCAAATACAGGATATGGTTTTGGAAGATCGTCGATTGACTGAGAGGGATTTAGTAGAGGCGCTACAGTGTGATCCATATTTCAAGTGAAATTTTGAGTTTTAGAAAGCTGTGTGCACAATGGGTGTCGCATTCGCTAACAATGGAACAAAAACGCATTCGAATGCCACTTTCTCAGCAACATTTGGAGCGTTTTAAAAAGGATAAAGTGGATTTCGTGCGTCGATTCATTACTATGGAATAGACTTGGGTCTATCACCATGATCCTGAATCAAAACAAGAGGCTGAAGAATGGTGTGAACCTGGTTGTTCGGCTTCAAAACTAGTTCGTGTCCGGAAATCGGCCAAGAAGGTTATGGCATCAGTTTTTTGGGATGAGAAAGGAATTTTGTTTGTGGATTACTTGAAAACTGGTGAAACAATTGATTTTGAATATTATTGCAACCTTTTGGACCAGTTGAAGAAAAAATTTGTGAAAAAAGATTCGGTTTGAGAAGAAAAAAATCCTTCTTCATCAGGACAACACACCGTATCACAGAAGCATTTTGCCAATGGCTAAAATCCATGAATTAAAGTTCGAATTGTTGGAGAATACACCGTATTCAACAGATTTGGCCCCCAGCGACTTCCATTTGTTTCCAGATCTCAAAAAATTTATGCGTGGCAAGCGTTTTTCATCAAATGAAGAAGTCATAACGGCTGTTGAAGCATATTTTGCAGACCTTCCGGATTCTCATTTCAGGGATGGCATCCACAGATTGGAGGATCATTGGAGCAAGTTTACTAATGTTCAGGGAGATTATACTGAATAATAAAGTGTATTTTGAACCATAACATTGTGTTTTTCTTATCGAACGACAAAACTTATTGAACAACCTGGTAGACAAATAGTCCATAAAGGATAATGTGCCTTATTCACACCACCAAATGAATATGGAATCACTCGGTATTTCACATTATTGATTATTTTTAACCATGGATCTTTGACTACTTGTGAAGAATGCAGGTTTTTGTTGTAAAAAACTCGATAGTAGGAAAAAAATATTAAATTATCACCACATATTCGGGATATTGTACTGAGTCATCACTGACATTTAAAACTGTGAATTTCCGAATTTGAAAAAGCCTATAATGACAATTGAAAATGCATTTCGTTGGATTTTCCGATGTGCAGAGGGGTTGAATAATTGCTCTCGTTGAAGAAGGGTGACACAGACGAATATAGCAGCCACCAGGGGGTATCACAGGAGGTGATTTCAAAAACCTACGCCCGATACGTGGAGCTAATATTTCTGCAAAGTAGGCCTAGAAGAAGTCTTAGGAAGATCACTTCTGAAGAGCAAGACCGCTTTTTGTGCAAACTGTAAGAAGAGATCCTAGTGCGTCGCACTCCGTACTCCTAAAGAATTTCTGGAAGCAACATACATCAGTTTATCAGTCGAAACGATACGTCAAACTCTTCGTTCAAGGGGTTTATACAGCAGAAGGACATTTAGAGTTCCAGAGCTAACAACGAAAAACTAACAGATTCAATTGGTGTATCGAGCACCAAAATTGGATAATTGAAAATTGGCGAAATGTTTTTTTCTCGGATGAGACTTGAATTCGTGTCCGATTATAGGACCGCCGGATTCGGGTTTTAAGGGGTCGTGGAAGAAAAGATAGACTCCGAGCAACAAGACAAATTCCTAAATACCTGCGAGTATAACGGCTAGAAATTACGTGGACCTAGTGCTGGAGCTCATAGTGAGACTCTGGCGAGGTGCCCATGGTGATAATTTCATTCTTATGTAAGATAATGCTCCTCCGCATACCAGGAATCTCGCGCGACATTATCTTGAAACAGAGGGAATCGTTATTTTGGACTGGCCAGCTTGCTCTCCAGACCTAAATCCTATTGAAAATTTATGGGATAATCTCGAAAGGAAAATTATATCGCACCAGGATAATCGAAGAACTCCACAACAGCTCATCCAAGCCACCACAGAAGAGTGGCAGAATATCACCCCAGAGGAGGTCGAAAACCTAATCCAGAGCATGCTAGACGGATTCAGGCTTGCATCAGGGCAAGAGGAGGTAATACAAGCTACTGAGGTCGAGAAAAAAACACCTACTCCGTGAGAAAACAATTTTTAATTTTTCTACTACATGCGGAAAGAGTCTCTTATTTCTTTTATTTGTTTCTTTCTTAAAATAAACCTTAATTTATTTCTTTTTCAATCAAAATATCTCAAAAGATTCAATTCTTACAATCCTTCGAAATTACCGAAATTTCTGAGATTATATTCAAAATATCCATATGAATTTTGTTGTGTGTATACTACATTGGTAAAAGTATTAAATAAATAAAAGGAATTCCAAACAGGGCTTCTTCTTGCAAGAACTAAAATATTAGGTAACGATGGCGAATTTGGGTGTAATTGTCTACTAGATAAATTTCCGGAATTTTTTTTGTCTTATGAGTTCCAATTCTTCCTATAGATTCAGATTGAATCTATTATTTTATTATGCCAAATTATCATTACAAGTATGTTTTTATCGGGAAAACGTGCTCATTTCTCAATTGCCAGTTCAGTTTATTAGAAAATTTATTGTAGTTTTGGAAAGGAACTAGTGTATAATGATTTTGCCATTGAATTCTGAACATCCTATTACCGTTGATTACCGGAATATCAAATGCTCATTTACCTTCGAAACATTTAGTTCCTACAATAAAAATAACATAGATTATATTTTGATATTCCAAATATCTAGATTATTGTAATACCACGAATGTTTTTGCATGACTACTGAATTTATGTTGATATTTTGTTTCTATTATCTTTCTCATTGTTCTCCTTAAGAAGAGGGAGAGCATTTTATCCTAGATACTTGTCATAGAACCTTTCGGAAAAACTCGGCTCAAGTAGGACATATTGAGGAAGAGGGGAACAGTTCCATGTTTCTGCTACTTTTTTCGAAATTCTAGGTCCAAAAAATGGTGTCGCATATGCAAGAATCAAATCATGAAATGACGAATCATACCTCCCGGTAACCACATATAAGTAGAACGAATGAAATAAATATCCCAATTTTGACAGCTCGACTTTCCTTAATTTCGGAAAGAAATGTATTCAATTTCTAATGGGAAAAATATCGAAGTATATATCATTGTAGGATTTCGTGGAATATCTATCTAGAATTACGTTTTCCAATGGCTCGAAAGCGCATATTTCGCAGGGCGAAAGTGGTTCCGTCACTCTACATGGCCTGGAAAAAGTCGTCGTTTTCGACGCTCGAAAAAGACCAAGTTTGAAGGCGGATATCACCGAAACGGTTAGGATTATCGAAATGCCACTACGGCATGGGAATCAAAGATTTCTGTGGTAGCGTTTCTCCTCAAGAAACCGCGGCCAATTCGGTCCAAGTTTCGAGGTAAAAATGGAGTTTTTTCGGAAACCACTTCGAGACCCTTTTTTTCGAATTTTTCGACCAACTAAAAAGCTTAATTCTTGTTCGGAGGAATCGAATTTTCGTTTTCTGGTGGAATTTTTTCCCAATTTCTCCTAGGCCAGCCTAGACGGTACGCTTTCTTCGTCTTTTTCGAGTCGAACGGGGAGTTGACGCTCGTCCCGATTTCCCACACCTTCCCCACACGACTTCGTTCATTGGTGTACCCCACTCCTTACGGTTTACTATAGTTAAATGATATTTTGCGAAAAAGATTCGTCGGAACTACTCTTCTCTCGCTGTGAAAAGGTTTCATATCAGGTCCCCCGACTCTTTGCTTTATTCATTTCTGAAGGATAGAAGCGCCCCCGCTTAAGGGTTTCTCCTGGAAGGGTCAGATATGCGTCAGAAGATGTCCCTCAGACAAAATCATTCCACGTGTTTAGGTGAATTTTTCAAGTCACTATAGAATGAGGAATATACACCCTGTATACTAAAAAAGTCTCATTCAGTTTTATAGTTTACTGGCTTTACAACAGACGTTGTCCTGTTTGAATTTCAATGAAATTCCAGTTTCCTTTAGGGTTAATTCATTTTCTTTATTATGAATGAACGTTGACGAATGAAGGAAAAGACGAAATATTTGTTGCAGTTCTCGTGAAAAAGTTCTTTTGATCTTTCTGACTTCTGTATGGTTTTATTTTCTTTCAACTTATAAGATCATGCGAAGATGAAGGAAAAAATTCGTTGTGTCATTCCTCTAGCGTCAATCATAAGCAACAGTGCATAAAAAACTGTAATTTTTGAAGTTTGTTCGAATTTTTTTTTCACTTGTTTTCTATTACGAATTACTATACAAAAAATATTCAAATCAGTCTAATCAAAGATTGTAGATATTGAATATTTTCAGTTCAATATTCTATCAAAATTTCCGCCATAATGCGGATGGGGTTTTGCTTGAACATCTGGTATCTGTAATTTAAAATTTCAGGAACGTTGTAAATCTTAATTTTATCGTTTAACATGAACAGTTGCAATTGGTGAACGCGGTTGTTCCTCTGTTATAAATCATTTTCATCCTTCCAAGTTTTTTCTATCGCGAAACCGTTATTAGCTCAGTTCAAAATCCAATTATTTATTTGGTTTCTCTTCAGATTATTCTAGTTTGAAATATTCATTACAATTTTTCAAGGATATTTAATAGATGGTGTACTCATCAAATACTCCCTTGCCTATTACATACTGGAATAAATGTTCATCTTTGCTGAATTAAGATAAATAACAACTTCTCAATAAACACTTCTAAAGTTGCCATTATCTCTCCCCGTATCTCGAAGGCAAGCACAAAAGTTACTAACTTCTGAATCAACTTTGAAAGGATTGGAAAAGCGTTAAATGGGTATAGAATAATTCTTAGTGTATCTCTAGGAAAATCTTGAAGTATGAGATATAACAATTTAATTCCTAGGCGAAATTAGCTGCGTGTTCATATATGACGGAAAACATAAAATGCAATTATTATTACAACCAAGGTTATTCACATGCACATTACACACGATGGTCAACTGTGCAAAGCAATAAAAGTTTTGTATAATCAAGGTGAATTAAAACGAAATGCTGCTCGATGCTGAGCGAAACGGCTGAACCGATTTGCCCTTTTATATTTCATAAAGCTCATAGTAGCAACCTAACTTTTAATAATAACTAGAAATAATAGCAATGAATATTTGGTTACCATTTACTTATAGCTATAAGCATTTATTGTAAAAACAATTTCTGTAAATCCTCTCTTTTCAAAAAAAAAAAATATATATATATATATATATATATATATATATATATATATATATATATATATATATATATATATATATATATATATATATATATATATATATATATATATATATATACACGGAGGCAAAATTAGCGGAACACACAAATTTAACCAATTTCGAAGTTCGATATTTTCCTAATTCTCAACCGATTTAGATGATTTTTTCGGGAAGTTATAGATCAACTCTTCTGTTTTGTAGAAATTATAAGAGAAATTCCACCCTGTGGAATTTCGTGGTCCGACTTAAAACGTACAATATTATGTTCTGTCAAGAGACATCTTCCTACAGTAACGCCCTTCTTGTTTCATGCGCTTATCTCTATTTTTGCAAAATATATTTAATTTCAAGTGGAAAATCACCATTTTGGAGAATTTCCATTGAATCAAGAAATTGTCATTAAAATTCGTCTATCAATTTGGAATTTTCTTATTATCACTCAGGTGTCGAAATTGTCGTTTGCGATTTTTATGTTCGAATTGCATTAGTTATTGATGACAATTTGGTTAATTTGGTGAAAATTAGGAATTCATAGGAGATAACAGTCGGTAGGTATTAAAATACACAACCGAATTCTGGGACCATTGATAAAACATTTCATTTACACATGTGCACACCTTTTTTATCAAATATGAAATACAACACTCGTTTTTTTGTATATGACCGCATTTGCACTTGTGTCATACTCGCTACTAAAATCAAATGTTTTTTTTTCTGTGGGTCATCTTGAACATTTTTCTCAATATGTTCATTTCATTTCACGAGTGTATCGCCAGGATACACATCTGCTCTCGATTTTGGACAGGAATGACAATTATTATAGAGTGTCACACAAAAAAATTGAAAAATAAATGTGCAGAATCAACGATTTTTCTAGTGTACTTCGAGTTCTCCCGGAGCGTAAAATTGGCCAGTGAATTTCAACAATTTTCATTTCGTTAGATTTCCGCTTCTCTAATTTTGATTTTATTTTTTGGCTAACCTCCGATGTTATGCACCTACGCAAGAATAAAATAAATTCTTGAAATTTGTGACTTTTCGCTTCAAATTGGATATCTCTTGTAAAAATGGAGATAAATGCATAAAACAAGAAGAACGTTACTGTAGGAAGATGTGTCTTGAAATACCATGATATTGTACGTTTCAACTCGGACCACGAAATTCCACAGGGTGTTACGAATTTTTGACAAAAAAAAACACTTTTAGTTTTGCCCCCGTATAAAATTTTTCTCAATTTTTTTTTGTTTTCTCTTATAATTTCTACAAAGCAGAAGAGTTGGTCTATAACCCTAAAAAGTGAGCACAGGAAATGAAACAGGGGAACCGTACTATCTTTTGTATGATCCAATAAACGAGTGAAAAAACCTGTGGAAAAAACTCGTTTTCCTGTCGCTATTGCACTAGCAATAGCTTGTCTGTTTATGTTGTGTTATTATCGTGTGTACTTAAAGAGTACCAAAAATTTTTCTGCTTAGCAGCTATATTCTCTCGTTGTCATCTTGCACTCCGTGATTTCCAGGACTTCTTCACGAAGACAAGGGTGAAAAGAAAGAGGATTTGGGACAGGAAAAATCTGTAACAAGGGAAAAAGAGAACCAGCAGTAAAATATTTCATCAAAACATACCTAACTATTTTATGTCTAAACTCACTTGATTCTAAGAACTCAACTAATGCTCCTCTGTTTTTCAACTGGGAACATCTCATACACCTTTTGGGAATGAAGCCCTACATGGGTGTAGCCCTTGCCTTATCATGGGAAAAAGCACTGAGGGCAGCAGTCCTAGCCGTATCTAAGAACTAGTGCTCCGCTGTTTTTATTCAAAAACTAATCTCCTAAATAGACTTGAAGTTCTCTACCCAGTTAATGAAATTATCTGAAACGGAATGAATTTCTTGAAAAGCACCCGTAAAATGGCGAATAGGACAATCTAGGACTAAATGTCTTATTGTTTCTTCAGCTGCGCCACATTCACATGCCGGAATTTCTACAGTATTCCATTTGAACAACATACTATTATTACGACCATGTCCTGTCCTGAGACGATTTAATGCACACCAATTTTTTCTACTTATATCGAAAACTGCAACCCTTTTGGAAGGATCCTCTATGAGAACTTTATTAAAAACATCAACTTATTTCCAATCAGTTTTCGAAAGATCAACAGCCTTCACCCGTGTACGCAAAAAGTCAATCCACGAAATAGGTTTCCTAGATTTCAATCTCAGGTTAGGTGGATTTTGAAGATCTTGTATTATCGGAAAACTTCTGGAAATTAGTGATACTTATCCCAAGACGATTTGAGAGCTAATTTCCTGCGAATATGGGAAGGAACTATATTACAAATAACCGGAAGCCATGGGGTAGCAGTGGAACTGATACATCCACTTATAACTCTCATAGAACAGTTCAACTGAGAATCAATCATATTGACATGAGCACTATTCAACCACACCTGACAGCAAATTCTGGTGCTGAATATACTAAAGCTAAAGCAGTAGTTCACAAAGTAGAGACTCTGGCGCCCCAATTAGATCCAGCTAGTTTATGTATTATATTGTTTCTTGTTTTCAACTTCTGACATAATTTATCAATATGAAATTTGAAGGTCAAAGTTTAGTTGATTATGGTTGAATATTGAATTGAATTGAATTGCTAAATTCATAATTGTATTCACTCCTTTCGTATCATTACTAATGACTAATATTGATGACTTAATTATTTCATGGACATCCATTTTCAACGAAGATGTAGTTGAATATATTTTATACTTTCCACAATTTTATTTTTACCAGCAGCACTATTTTGACCGTTTCAAGAGGTCAACTACAGGAAATGAGCTCACTTATATGTATAGATACTAGCCAAATTTGATATTAAGTAATGGAGAAGTATTAATGTAGCTGGCTATAAAGGGTAATTTCACTTGGATTTTCACGAAGTTTGTTTCTTTATTTTTTAATTATTTACGCTTCGACATGGAGGTCATTAGCGTTATTGATCAGTACATTATTAATGACAATTTATTATGTGTATATACATCATTATTTTTGTTCATTTTAATATCATTTTAGAATTTGGGAAAAAAATTATATTTGGAGACCAATGTCCTAGATTTTCACTGAAATTCACAAGGTGTTTCTTTTTCCGAGGCCATGTCTTCTTTTGCCTTTTCAAACTTTTTTGCAGTACGCCACTGATCGGAGTACAATCAATTTCCGTCATCTTCGTTCAATTCAGAAACTTTTTTACACTTGTAATTTTTTCGTATCTCCAACTGTTTTCGAGTGAAAAATTATAGAATTTGAATTAACAGAAAAATGGCCAAATCAAATGATTTCCAATTATTTCGACCCAGATATTCAGTGAGAATTGTTCTTGATGATGAGGTTCTTCAATCAAATGGGAGTTTTCTTCAGCCCAGTAATGATTATTGTGAAAATTTCTGATAGCAGTTCTCGGAAAGTTATCTTCGTCTGTGAACATTATTTTACTATCAAAATGAGCATTTTCTACAATTTTATATAAGAACTATCGGCAGACATTCAGTTTTGAATGAAAATCTCGAGGAAGTAGTGTGTGGAGGTGTTGAATATGAAACGGGTACGATAAAAAGTCGTGGAGAATTCTCCAAACTAGAACATGTGAAATATTCAACTGATTTCCAATTTTTCTTGTACTCACATGAGGATTCAAATCAATACAATTCAAAACTGCTTCCTCAATATCTGGAATTCTCATAGTTTGAATTGCACCTTTTAAATGATTATTTGCAGTAAAAGTAATAGTTTCCCTCAACCTTCTGTGGATATTTGAAAATGTTCGCCTATCTAGTGTTACTCGATTTGGAAAGCGCACCTGATATAATCGCCTAGTTTCTGTTGTGTTTCCGTCAGCCGTACAGACCGTACATGTAATGGATATCAGCCAATTAGCCATTTTTTCTTACAGCAATAACTTCAAAAGTCTCAAAACTAATCGTTAATTTAATAAACAATTCGAGCAAACACTGGTTCAACTTTAGCAACTGTCAAAATACATAAATAAATGAAATAAATCAAAGCCTACTAGTCATTTTTTTAATTAGAAGTGCTTTCAATTCAGCGAAAGCTTACAATCGTTTAATAATTTTTTCTCGAGAACGGTTGGAGATATGAAAAAATTACAGTTGTCCTAAAAGTGTCTAAATTGAACAAAGATGACGAAAATTGATTGTACGCAGATCAGTGGCGTACTGCAAAAAGGATGAAAGGGTGAAAGAAGACATGGCTCCGAAAAAGAAAACACCTTGTTGATTCTAGTTTAAATTTAGGACGTGTAATGTTGAAGCCTGTAAAAAATAGCCTGAATTTCAAATATGGGCTGAATATCTCAAAAACTGCTGAAGTTTTCAAGAAATAATCAATTTTTTCCGGAAATTTCAACACCCTGTAGCTCCGTAACGAATTTCTTAAAATTGCACGTAAATTTACCGTCTCAAGTTGTGACGTACTATTATGTAACACTCTGTATAATTTTAATGTCCCATCTCGCGTGGACATCCGGTATATTCAGATAAAGTCTGTAAGGATTATATGCTTGTTGAAAACTGATAGAAAAGAGTCTGAATACGAAAGCTTTTTTTAACGAGCGTCTACTGTATGAATCGAAAATGTGTATAACAAATGTGAATGTTTCTTGAATCGTAGTATATTTGACAAAACCATCGTTTTCGGCTCAACGTCAATCATTGCCGAAGCTAGAACCGAGAATATATATTTTGTCTATTCTATTTATATTTGACAGAGAATTCGTTTACACATTTCTTCGAAGTAATGATTCGTTTCGCGTTGACTACTTGACTATGACTTTTTCACGCTCATTTATTTCTTTTCTCATCTTAGAACTCCGTAACATTGGATTATTTTCGTTTCCGGTAAGTGCGGAGCAAATTATATTTCATCTAATGATGAGATGTTCAATGACATCGAGAAATTTAATGACCAGCGTGTTCACAATGCAAAATGATCATTATGTAAGTATAAGTCATAAAGTTGACGTCGTACAATTACTCGTATGGGTTTATAGCAACTTGACAGTTAGATTATTGAGCTTCGCCTGAGGGCTACCATAAATAGAAAAAAATCCATTTTATGAGGTAGCGAATTTCATTTAGCTTGAGCGTTTCCGGACGGATCGATAAAAAAGCTTCTCGTATTGAAGCCAAGATTGATTTGGTGATTTCAAAAAGCCGCACGAAGACCCAACACATAAAGTGAAACATTTTCAAATAATAATTTATTAAATGTTAAATAGAATAAGCTGCTACTACTTGGTGAATAATCAGAATGAAAGCAACAAGATTACACTGCTACGTTTTACTACCAATGAATACAAATGATCCACTGTTACAGTTTTGAGCTTCGCTCATCGTCAAACTGAGACTAATCTGAAATAACAAGTACATGGGCATTTATAGTAAATTGAAAAGGACTGTAGACGTTGTGGAAGTGAAGGTATAAAAGACTTATCTAAAAATTTCAAATATTTGGGTTTTCTCCAAGTCTGTTTGGTCATTCATTATTATTTCATTAGGATTGTGTAGAGATTTGAGTATCTCAATTTGTTCCAGGTAGTCCAATTTTCTGCTTTTTGGGAACACATTTATGACCTCTATTTTAACTTTTTTTTATGTGCCCTTCCCAGGAATAGGCGAACCTGTTACACCACATGAGTGGGCGCCTGTTAAGAATTGAGGTGTTTGTTCACTCGCTTCTTGAAGAGGGGCCAAATTGTAGGATGTTGGGAAGATTTTGGACGGAAGTAAATTCTACTGCTCATCGGCTCTTAAAAAAATGAATTCTTATAGAGAGGGATTAGAGGAGTCGTTGAATGTACCACCATATTATGTTAGGTTAGGTTGGAGATCGCGGGTGGTCAATCAGGCGCACAGCCCGTTTTTGCACACTATCCAACATCCGCAACGAATGTTTGGGCGCAGATCCCTATACATGGAAAGAATATTCCAAAACAGGTCGAATCTGCGCCTTATATAGAAGCAACATCTGAGATGACGTGAAGTATCGCTTGGCTCTGAAAAGAAACCGAGTTTAGCTGATGCCGACTTATCTATTGCTAATACGTGATCATGCCAGCAAAACCCGGAGTTGACCGTTATTCCGAGAAGGTGCATCCAATCTTTGGATGAAGGTTTTGGGCCTTGCATCATTAGAGGAGGTTTTCTAGCGGGGACCATTCAAGCCAACGTAGTTGCTTACGCCTTGCTCTCGTTGAAGCTCACCAGGTTCAACTGACCCCAGTAAGATATCTTCTGCAAGTCAGAGTTCAAGTTATCAATTTGGTGACATCTCTGACGCTGATATTCTGCAGCTGTAATCGGCCGCAGACTACTGAAAGACGAAACCAAGGTACAATCGTCTGCAAAACTGAATATCTTGGTCACTGTAGATGACAGAAGATCGTTTATCTGCAACTGAAAAAGGTTGGCGAAAGAATGGATCCCTGAGGTACTCATGCTCGCAAGTGGAAACTATCAGATGTTATACCATCGACCACAACTTGTATTGATTTGAAAGAAAGCTATTTATCCAACCCCGCGATTTTTTGGGAAGCCCATATGCAGCAAGTTCATTCAACAAGACTGCATGCCAAACCCTACCGAAGGCTCAAGTGATTTCGAGGGCTATTGCTGTAGATTCCCCATGTTTTTCCATCGTTGATGTACAAACATGAGTAACGTAGGCGAGCAGATCTTGATAATTCCCTGCAACACAAGATATTCGATGAGTTCATACTTTATGACTGTCTCCATCACTTTGGATATAATGGGAAGAAGTGCAACAGGGCGGTAGTTTTAGGGTAAGGGCTTCTTTCCTTTCTTTGCATCGGTTGAATTCTCGCTGTTTTACAGCTGCTCGGAAAAGTCTGGCTTCTATAAGAAATCTGAAAGTGGCGGTTAAGAATGAGTACCAGTACGGGAGCACACTTTCTCTGGATGATTGGCGGTATTACGTCTAGACCAACTGCCTTCTTGCAGTTCAGCTGCTCTAGAGACAGTCTCAAAGTGCGGACTCTGAACTTGATTTCTGTCATGGAAGAATTTGTAGGTGGAATGTTCGGTGGTATTGCCTTAGATGAATCTAGCATAGAATTCCTTGAGAACGAGAGAGCAAAGAGATCGGCTTTCTCTTTCGGAGATGATGCTATACTTCCGTCTTCTCTAAAAAGAGGCGGAAACGCTGATTTGCAGAAATTTTCACTGACAGTCTTCGCCATAGATCAGAATTGTCTAGGCCCGCTTGCTTGTTCAAGGAGTTCATTAGTTACCCCTTCGTTGAAATCGGCCTTTGCTCTTGCAGTTGTCAGGTTGCATACGTTCCGCATTCGTACGAAGGTTGTTCTTGTTTCCTCTGTTGGATTTATCTTCCAAGACTTGTAAGCTCTGCTCTTGGCTGCAGAGGCTCTTTCACAGTCTTTGCTGAACCATGGCTTTTGTGCTGTTGTTTGTATGTTTGTTAGTTATTCCTTTAACGAGCTCTATTTCCGCCTTTCGGCCAATGACACGCCGGGGAATTCTGTCACCTCACTAACCCGGGAATTTTGCCGAACCCCTCTCGTGTCGAGGGATGGGATCTTTAATGTCCAACACATCTCTGTTAGACAGGACCGACGGCTTTACATCTCCTCCGAAAGATGGATACTCAAGCGATTACCAGAATCCGAAAAATCGCACCGACTTTGTGGGGATTGAACCCAGGTAACTCTGCGCAGGAGACGAGCATCATATCCCATAAGCCACCGAGCCGGCTAGTGTGCTGTTGTTCTTTTCATGGAATGAGGGATGTAGAGATCCATTACTTCATGAATGATTTCTGTAACATATTTAGTGCACACATTGATATTAGGATCTGAAAGCAAACATCACAGAATGGGAAGCACGAAAAGAATACACGTAGGTTATCCCAATTAGCACGGTTAAAGTTCCAAACGCGTCTGGGTGGCTTAGGTTCTTGGTTCAAATAATAATATTTAATATTTTGTCGATTATATTACGGAGAAAACCATTTCTTTGAGCTGATAATTTGATTCTGTATTTCAGATTCTTATATTCTGTTGACAAAGAGATTGAAACTAGAGAGTTATATGCAGATATTTTATTTGAATGAAAACGGTTTGAGTAGGAAGGTATACATACCGAGTGGGGCAACTAAGTTTTTGGATCAATTTTAATAATGGATTGTCCAATTGCAGATTTGTACCTTTTCTACCACTTTCTGTCATCGAGTCTACGAAATGTTTGAATGGATATTAAGATATACCGGGTGGGGCAACTAAAACAAAAAGACGCAATAACTGCTAAACTATTCGTTTCTGGACATAAAACAGAAACAGGTCAATTTTTGTCTGAAGGCGGACATCTTTTAGCACACAGTGATTTTATTTTACCTCACACCCTAAGCAGGGGTACACAAAACTCAATTTTTTGAATAGGGAAGATAGGTCGAGTGATACCTCATTGAAAATCTCCTTTGATTCTCTACGCAAATAAGTAATAAATTTTGAAGTTCGACATATTCGGAAGAATATACAGGCTGGTTCATCAAAAGACGAATTATTTTCAGAGATTGCAAAATAATTCGATTTCGAATGAACATTCACCCAAATGGTGTTGTATTTTGGGAAGATATATTCTTTAGCAGTGGTGTTTTCAGTACATCCTCTCAGATGAGGGTGTCAACCCCTCAAACCTTCGAATTGCTCAGTTAGTCCGAGTTATAGCTCATTGGATAAATTTTTAGAATTATCTGATTATAGTGTTATATAGCATTATAACTCGGACTTACTGATCAATTCGAAGATTTGAGGGGTTGACACCCTCATGTGAGGGCGTGTCTGAGGGGATGCAGTGAAATCACCACTGCTTAAAAATATTTCCCCAAAATACAACAGCATTTATGACGTACAGTTAGCCCTACAAAAATTAAAGAATAGGAAAAGTGCCGGACAGGACGGAATTAGCAACGAACTACTCAAGTATGGCGGACAACGTCTTACTCAAGAGTTGACAATTTTAATTCAAAAAATCCTTTACCATCACAGGATCCCAGATGAATGGCGTACAAGCACTACTATTCTTATGTTTAAGAAAGGAGACAAGAAAGTACCTTCGAATTATAGAGGAATAAATCTATTGAGCACCACGCTGAAACTTACTACGAAGTGTATAGCAAACAAAATAAATAGCCTCACCTCTTTCGCTGATGAACAACAAGGATTCAGATCTGGAAGATCTTGCACCGACGCCGTATTTGTCATAAGACAACAGAAAAGTCGATAGAATATAATAAGCCAGCATTTATGTGTTTTGTTGACTTGCTCAAAGCTTTCGATTGGGTCCAATTATCAGACATTATACATCTGCTCTACAACAGGCAAATCCCACGTAATATAATAAAGACTATCGAAAATATATATACTGCGAACGAGATCCAGGCAAGATTAGACGGGGAGCTTACCACACAGATACCAGTGAGAAGTGGTATTCGTCAAGGAGATTCGTTAAGCCCCCTTCTGTTCAACATCATCATGGACGAGATAATCAAAAAAGTAAGAGGAATGAGGGGCTACAAAATGGGGAACAAAGAGATAACTATCCTGTGTTACGCCAATGACGCTGTATTGATTGCAGAAAATGAAGACGATTTACAGCGCCTCCTACACCAGTTCAACCGTACAGCCAAATCGTTTAGTATGATAATTTCTGCCTCTAAAACAAAATGCATGACTACATCGAAAACACCATTGAGATGCAAGCTTGAGGTTGATGGTAAATCTATCCAGCAGGAAATGAAATTTTAATATCTCGGCATAGAGATTTCGGGCTACGGAGATGTCGAGGCGGAGGTAAGGGAGCAAGCAACAAAAGCAACAAGAGTAGCAGGATGTCTGAATGACACAATATGGCGCAATAAGCATATCGGAATTGAAGCCAAGGCACGAATCTACAAAGCAACTGTTAGGCCCATTATGACATACACTGCAGAAACTAGACCAGAAACAACGAAAACCAGGCGACTACTGGAGACAACCGAAATGAAGGATAGCCGGGAAAACACTGCTCAACAGAGAGAGGAGTGAGAATATCAGAAACAGGTGCAAGGTGGACAACATTAACAACTGGGTATTGAACAGAAAACAGGAGTGGAATGACCATATAAATAGAATGGATGACAGAAGAATAGTGAAAATCGCCCGTGATAAATCTCCACTGGGGCGCAGAAGCGTGGGACGACCACGAAAAAGGTGGAGTGACAACTTGAACGTTCCGTAACAGACAAACGACCGAAGAATAAACAGGCGGTTTCGCCTAAAATAAAGTTGGAAGAAGAAGAAGTAGAAGACAACAGCATTTGGGTGAAATCGACAGATTTTTTGTTCTTCCGAATATGTCAAAACACAAAAATTATTACTTATTTGCGTAGAGAATCAAAAGGGCTTTCCAATGAGATATCACTCGACCTATTTTCCCTATTCAAAAGATTGAGTTTTGTGCACCCCTGCTTGGGGGATGATGTTAAATAAAATCATCGCGTGTAAAAAGATGGCCACCTTCAGGCAAAATTTGACATCTTTCTGCTTTTTGTTCAGAAACGAATAGTTTAGCATTTATTGAGTATTTTTCGTTTTATTTGCCCCACCCTGTATATCGGTGCATCAGGGTTTTCGGAAAATATTTAAATGCAATCTACCGTTTGGGTGACAGATCGAAAGATTCTAGAATGAGATTTGGTTATTGTTTTCTTTTGCTAATTTGAATAACATATTTTCAAACATCACTAGGCTTGAAAGTATCAACTTAATTTCCGAAATTCTAGAAATGTCACATGCCAACCCGCTTGTACATTGTGAGTTCATATCACTCCTAGATTTGAGCCTACGTCAGAACTATTTTCATTTCAAAACAGAGACCCGCAATAAAAATAATATTTTCTCACCACCAGAAACCTTTTCACATGCCCCTCATTAGAGATACCAACCCTTTATTCTATGGAGTAAATAGACTTGTGTTCGCCATGATGTTTTTCTTCAGTTTCTGCCTTCGTTCATTCTCATTAACTCACTACTTTCAATTAGTTATTATGAATGATGACTCAGTGAATGTGATAAATTACATAACAACGCCTGAGATGTCCGTTTATAAAATATTTCAGACTGATCCAATCTGACGGATTTCTCGCGAGCAGCATTCCATATTTCTTAATCACGAAATCTACCCATTTTCGCTGCGGTGCTCAATTAATATTCATACAACAAAGAAGGAAAGAAGGGAAGAGCAATTTGCCTGAATGTATAAGAAATAATTTTTGATAAAAATCTTGAATTATCAATAATAAATGTTGCGTAAAAGACGTTTTTATAAACAACAATGATTTGTGGAAATGTGTAAGTATTATACCAGGTGTTACTGAAACTAGGGCCACCCCTGTAACTTTTGATGAAATTGGGAAATCGTATAAAAAACAACATTTTGAATTTGATAACTTCAATATGTTTGACATTTCGTTCCCAGTTATGCGGGAAACCACCCTGTATTATTTTGCTTATTTCCTTTGTTCATCTCATCATACGACCTTTTGACATATTTTTGAAAGAAAAACAAAACCTTTTTCTTGCAATTTTCATCTGTCGTTCTAGAAGGCCATGAACAGTGAAAAATGGCTTAGCTCAACATCTCCTATCACGAAAAAACAAAATTGTATCTAAAAATTCAATTGCTCATTTTTTGCAAGGTTTCAAAGTTTTAGATTTCAGTTTTTCCTCAAAAAGTAGGTATTCTTCTGAGACAACCATATAGGGCCACCTGGTATTACAAATGCAGTATTTTTTTATCTTTTTTTCATAGCACTCACGTCACTCTATTCTTAACGGTTCTGTAGTTCTAGTGGAAAATACCTAGGCAATTTTTGCAGAATTTCCCAATTCGCTAATAACAATAACTACGTTGGCGATGCAAAATTTTTGTTAATACTTATAATATTCTGTGATCATAAAAATGTAAGTGTGACATGTCAAAATTTCGTTGTTGTTAATTATCGACACTGCGAATTAGTGAATTCGGTTTTGAGTATGGATCAATACACCCAAAGTGAAAAAGTGGAAAATTTCTTGAGATACGAACTGCTGTAGAGTAGGATTTCGTTATCGACGAAGAGACGTAGTGTCATTTGTTGATACACTCCCCCACAAAAATTGTCGCATCACCCTACTTTTACGACAAAACTATATAAACTTTTAGGTTGGTCATTCATTAGTCGCTTGATAACTTTCAGAAGTGTGAAATAAGAAGATATCATTCAAGCGAACAGAGATGAGTTATGATGGAAAATAACAATTTTCGAGTTAATGAAGAATTAAAAAATTCTACCATCTTCAATCATTCGTGAATAGACCAATCAACTAGCATCGAACGGTTACCAATCATTTTCAGAATCGAGTGTTTCCTCGCCGGGCCCTAATTACTGCCAGTATACGTCTCGCAAGCCCCTCAAACAAATTTTGGATGTACTCTTGAGTCACTGAGTTCCATATTTCAGGAAGTAGATGTTCTAGTTGTTGGAGTGTTCTACAAGGCATCCTACGTTGCTGAATTTGCCACCCTATGTTGTCCCGAACATGTTTTATGGGATTCAAGTCGGGACATCTGGCTGGCCATCTTAAAATATCAACTACTCTGGCTGCATGAGGTCGAGCATTATCATGAATATAAATGAAGTTTTCGCCAATCAATGGGCCAAACGGTACAACATGGGGTTCAAGGATATCTGCGATGTATCTGGCCGCAGTCATTCTTCCATTTTTCACTAGGACTAACTCAGTTCGAGCATGGAAAGAAATGCCTCCCCACACCATTACTGAGCCCCATCCGAAGTTTTCAGTTTGCCGGATATTGCATTACTGATCCGGTTCCCCAGGTCGTCTGTATACAAGCATGCGTCTATCATTTGATACCAGACAGAACCTGGACTCGTTGTAAAAGAGAACATTCGACCATTCTGGAATACCCCAATTTGCATGTGCCCTCGCAAACTGAAGTCTTGCAACTCCATGCTCTCTGGTGAGACGCGGGCCGGTATAAGCCACCCTTGGTCTGATATCGTTTTCTCTGAGCCTGTTCCTAACAGTTTGCAATGAAAAAAGCACATTTCAGGAAAGTGCAGGTTCCTTTTCTAGCAATCTAGCCGTACAGAGCAGTTAAACGAAGCCAACGATCATCGACTGGTGTTGTTATCCGATTTCTTCCCTGTCCGGCCCTTCTTTCATATTCCCCTGTTTCGTGGTATCGATTAATTGCTCTTGAAATAGTGCTTTGGTTAACATTCAACAAGCTAGCCACGTAACGTTGGCTTTTCCCCTCTTCTAGAACTGTTACAATTCTTACCACTTCATGATCACTCAAATAGCGTACAGAACGTTCAGCTGCCATTACAATAAATTCAAAGATTCGAAAATCAACAAGAAACTTAGAAAACTTGCATTAATTCAGCGTGAAAACTGCAGACAAATTGAACGAATACTGATCAAATAAACTCATTCTTGTTTCAGACGTGTCTGAGATTATATGGAAATAAATGTTACTACATAGATAAGATTTTTACTGCGGGGTGTGGTGGAAACACCACTGCTTAGAGAAATTTTTCCCCAAACTACAACAGTATTTCGGTGAATGTTCATTCGAAATCGACAGATATTGCAATCACTCAAAATAACTGGTCTTTTGACGAACCAGCCTGTATCTTCGTCTCAAAACTCAAAAACTATTACACATTTGTATTCAGAATCAAAAGATCTTTCCAATGAGGTATCACTCTATCTATCTGCCCTACTCAAACAAATTGAGTTTTGTGCACCCCTGTTTAGGGGTTGGTGTAAAATAAAATCACCGTGTGTTAAAAGATGTCCCCTTTCAGAAAAAAATTGACATGTTTCTGCTTTTTGTCCAGAAACGAATAGTTTAGCAGTTATTGAGTCTTTTTCGTTTTAGTTGCCCCTCCCGGTATATCATAATCTGTTCAAACTTTTCGTAGAGTCGATAACAGAAAATGGAGAAAAAGGTACAAACCTGCAGTTTGACAAATAACTGTTGAAATTAATCCAAAAACTCAAAAATTATTTATTGTTGAATGTGAACGAATTATTTATCTAGTCTAGTGTACAAACAAGGGTAAGTGATATTTTTCTTTGACGGGGTATCTCTAGTTTATGAGATGAGCCTTTATAGGCAATAATTCAATCGAAATCACTTAGAATATGGGACTTGTCGGTAAGTACATTCTGCCAAAATGTAGCAGCATTTCGTCGATGAAATAAAATTACTTATTTTTTGCCAAATCTATTGTACCGTCTTCAAAGTAGGCCCCTTCCGAAATAATACATTTACGCTAACGAATAATCCAATCGTCGAAGCATTTTTCAAACGCTCTTTCCGGAATCAATTTCAATTCTCGCCGCGACTATATTCCAGCTCGATGGCGTAGAGGATATGACGCTCGTCTCCTGCGCAGAGTTATCTGGGTTCAATCCCCACAAAGTCGGTGTGATTTTTCGGATTCTGGAAATCGCTGGGGTGTTCATATTTCGGAGGAGATGTAGAGCTGTCGGCCCTGTCTAACAGAGATCTGTTGAACATTAAAGATCCCTTCCCTCGACACGAGAGGGATTTGGGATAGTGAGGTGACAGAATTCTTCTTCGTGTCATTAGCCCAAAGGCAGAAATAGAGCATGTTAAAGGATAACGAAAAAGATTTTCTCTTATGTTTTCTATTGACTCCAAACGGGTACCTCGAAGTGAAAATTTTAGTTTTGAAAAAAGAAAAAGTCGACCGGAGCTATATCAGTTGTATACGGTGGTTGTTCGATGGTATTTGCCGAGTTTTTGGTCAAAAATTAATTCATAGTGATAGATTTGTGAGATGGTGCATTATCGTGGTGCGAGATCCATATGTTTTCTTTCCACAAATCTGCCCTTTTTCAACGAATTTGCTCCCTCAAACAACGCAAAACGCTCGGGTAATATTCCTTATTTACTGTCTGATCTTCTGGCAAGAATTTCAAGTGCACAACACCGCGATAATGTGGAGTGGAAAGATAGTAATAAGGTCCGAATAGAAAAAGGTGCTCGAATACGGTTTTAAAAAACTCAACTAGTAAAACAAGGGAATTGACATAGACGGGACGAAATTGAACAACCTACGTTTTGCAGACGACATTGTACTCATCACGGATAATTAACAGGAGGCTGGTGTGATGATGAAAGAACTGAATTGAGAGATGGTAAGAGTAGGGCTCTGCATGAACAAACAAAAAACGAAAATCATGACGAACCTAGTACTTGGAGGAACCATCACTCTAGACAGCGACGTCATTGAAGATGTTAGCGAGTAGAAGTACTTCGAATAGAAGAATAGGGTTGGGCTGGGCAGCATATGGAAAACTTCGAGACCTATTCAGCAGTGACATACTAACTAGCATAAAAAGGAAACTATTTAACGAATGTGTTCTACCGGTACTGACTAACGGAGCGGATACTCTCACTTTGAGCAGAAATGGAAGAATGGATAGGGCCATGCTGGGAATAAAACTTCAAGATAGGGTCAGAAACACAGAGATAAGATAAAGATCAAAAGTTGACGACGTCATAGAACGAATTACAACGCTATACATGTTGCACGGCTCAAATACGAGGGATGGTCTATAAAAATATTGAAGTGGCGACCAAGAAGAGATATAAGAAGTAGAGGTAGGCTGCCAACTCCCTTGAGCGATGACATTAAAAGAGTCGCCGGTCCATGGATGAGGGAATTCCAAGATAGGACACATTAGATGCGCTTAATGGAGGCCTACGCCCAGCAGTAGACACAACAGGCTGAGGGATGTTGATGACGATGGATGTGGGGTCGCAATTTACTCGTTCTACCATGTCTCCAGCGACCTTGGGCGATTAAATTTTTAAGAAAGTGCAGGTCTTTTGGAAGTAGTCGAGCGGCAATGCGTTTCATGCCCAAACAATCGTTTAAAATGGTTCAAATTGCTTATCTCTCTCAAACTTGAATGACATTAGACGATATTCAATTTGTATGTGTTACTGAGAAATAAATTCCAACAATCACCTTCAGAAATATAAAATTATAACGTTGCCGTACCCCAAAAATCCATTCGTATTCGAATAATTCCATTCCATATTCATGCAGAGTTAAATTACAGCTGGTTCGTTCCATTTGCTTTAGAGGAACGTATGAAATTAATCAGCTTTCAGATCTATAGAACGATGTTTCGAATAGTTAATGCTGCCTTGTATTTCGGTAATCTTGAAGATTAAGAGGTGCTTATCACGCCAATATCGACGGCTTTATTGTTTCTGTAGTAATTAGCAGCGAGACTAATCCATGGTCGATGTTATTAATTGCGCTGGCACCAAAACATTAGATTGAATTCGACGTTTCTGAAGTTTGTTCCGCAAAAAATGGAATGATGCATTACATGAGCTATAATTGGGTCGTAGTTATGTATTTGAATTTGGGGGCTTTTACTTGGTAAAATTCCATTATCAATAATAAAAACAAGTACTTTGTTTTAAGGAATTTTACTTAATAATTGCGATTCGTAACGCGTTTCACTACACCGTAGCTTCTTCAGACGAATGATTATGCAGAAAAATATAAATGAGAATATAACTATAAATGTTCTTGAGTAATTCTTGAAGGTAATCCATACGGAATTATTGTTTAAATTGCACCCTGTTGAGTTTGATATTTTAGACTCTGAATCCAGATACGCTGTCAAAATTTTAATTCATAAAAGTTTCAGCAACAACAGAAAAAGTTGAATTCACTTAAATTTCAAAATTTCTCCACCCAAACCTTCAATTGATAAATTTTCAGACCATAATTTTTGACAGATTCACTAATTGAACTGATACCGATTTTACAAAACCACAAAAAGATCTACTAGAAAAAGGATTCAAACATAATTTACATCCAAAACATAATAAAACTAATTTTGAACAGTTAGGCATAGACTCCGAAATCATTCTCAAAAACTCCAAAGATAATATTTTAGCCAAATATCAAACAGCAAAAATCATCAGAGAAGACTTTTCCAAATTATCACCTCATTGCAATTCCGATTATAAGATAATAAAAACAATTCGTGAAAATAGTACCAAGAACGATTTAGTATTCACTAAAGCAGATAAAAGTAACACCGTCATTGCAATTAGTAAAACCGATTATATTTCTAAAACTGAAGAATTCTTAACAGCCGGAAACTATATAACATCAACTAAGGATCATACCGCAAAATTTCAGAAAGTGGTTAAAAACATAATTTCGACAGCAAAATCATTAATTACAGACCACGAAAAATATAAATTCATTAACTCCAATCCACAATCCGAATTATATTCGTTGATAAAACTTCATAAACCTAATTACCCTATTTGACCTGTTGTTTCTTATGTAACGGCACCTTCGTTCAAACTTTCAAAATTCCTCAACGACTTGCTAATAAAACATTGCAATTTTAAATCTAAATTTTCGGTCAAAAATTCATACGAAGTTATTGCCAATATCAAAGATACCACTATACCACCTAATTCCAAACTCATTTCTTTCGATGTTAAGAATCTATTTCCCAACATTCCTCCGAAAGATACGTATTACTTAGTTGAAGAATTATTAGAAAAGAATCATGTCAATACTTATTAAATCAGATATTCTTTCATTATTACAAATTTGTTTAGATCAAAATTATTTCCATTTCAATAACAAATATTATACTATTGAAGACGGCTTGATTATGGGCAATCCGTTAAGTCCTTTGTTAGCAGAAATATTCATGAATAACTTAGAGAAATTAATTCATAATCATCCACTCAGTAAATATTGTTTATACTGGTATCGCTATGTAGACGATACCATTATTTGCTTCACAGGAACAGATAGACAGTTGAAAATTTTCGAAAATCATATAAATTCATTACATCCAAAAATTGCATTCACAACCGAAATAGAAAGCAATAATTCGATAAATTTCTTAGACGTAACAATTTCGAATGAAAATGGAAAACATGTTTTCGCAATTTAACATAAGCCGTCACATACAGATATTATAATACATAACTCGCCGTGTCATCCATATCAACATAAAATGTCAACATTCAATAGTTTTATTCATAGATTGATTAACATTCCGTTATCACCAGAAAATTTCAACAAAGAACTAAATTTGATTAAACAGATAGCCAAAATAATGGTTACAATCCCAAACTGATAAATAATATTTTAAATAAAAACAAAGTAGAATCGCATTGAATGAAGTTTACCTTGTCGATAAATTGAAACAAAATTCAATACCTTAACCTACGTTGGCATTACAAGTGAGAAACTGAAATCATTCTTAAGTAGCAATAATTTTAACATAGCTTTCCAAACTAATAATAATTTAGGCAAATATATAAAAATAATAAAACCAAACCAGGTGAAAACAATGAATCAGGTGTTTATAGATTGAATTGCAATGACTGTGATAATTTCTACATTGGTAGAACACAGAAATTTTAATATTAGAATATCGGAACATAAACGCAGTTTTTCAAATAAAAAATCAGATTCAAATTACGCGAATCATCTCTTGAAAAATAATCATTCTTTCGACCCACAGTTTGAAATTTTGCATACAGATAATAAATCTTGGAAGGTAGATCTTTGGGAAACTTTAGAAATCAATAAATACAAACACCCAGGTAGACTCATCAATGAACAAGTCGATTTAAGCCCTTCACCTCTATTGAATCTTTTCGGGGAGCAATCTATTCCTTAATTTTATTGGATATACCTGTCATAAATAACCACTTAAGAAGAAGCAACCCAATAACCCAATTACTCAAGAACATTTGTAGTTATATTCTCATTTATATTTTTCTGTATATTTATTCGTCTGAAGAAGCTACGGTGTAGTGGAACGCGTTACAAATCTCAATTATTAAGTAAAATTCCTTAAAACACAGTACTTGTTTTTTTTATTATCGTAGTTATGTAGTTATATTACGTTAATATTAGGGAATTTTATTCGTAAACTTATCGCCAAAAATGTGACTGACAATGTTGTCAACAGATTCGGTTTCCAAGATTTAATAGACTGGATCTCTTTGAAGAAAATCTCAATTTGGAAAAGTTTTTCGTGGGAAAGTGTTTGTAGACGCCGCAAGAATGAGCATCTCAAATTTTATTTCCCAAAAGCGATGCAAGTTCTTCAAATTTGAAAGGAGTGAAATTTGGGGCTTTCCGACGGGGTAATTTCAGATTTATCATTAGCTTATTATCATGTAAGGCAGGGGTGCTCAAACTTGAACTGCTGGCGATCTACCTCAATATTTTCAGACTACTTACGATCGACTCTGAGAGGCTGCAAGTATGTGTGATGCAGGATTGTCGTACATACACGATACACCCTACCTAGCTACCTAGGTAGCTATATAGACATTAGCTTTGCGCCCAATATACATTATTTTAGTCAAGGTTTTGGTTAAGTTTAGTTAGGTTCTTCTCTATAATATAAATGAAAAAACTCAGTTATTCAAAATTGCGAGTTTATTGGTTGTTACAAAACAAAAGAGTTACATATGGTGTTAAACTTAACTAAGGAATGACTTTGGATGTTGAAGCGTGGCACTGCATGTCCTCAGCATACTTTTAATAAGATGGTACGTAACCACAGAGTGCTTATCGCAAGCATGATGACACATGATCGTCAGTTAGTCGATTGCGATATCTTGACTTAATTATCTTCATTTCAGAATATGCAGACTCGCACAAGTAAGTTGACGCAAACATTGTTGTCAGTTGAAGAGCGATTTGCCCTAGATCCGAATATTTATATTCTGATATAAAACACCAGAAATTTGTATCGTATGCTGTAGCTTCGAGATGTATATCTGATATAACCTGCACCAACTTATTTTCAACAGAACATGAGTTCATATTAAACAGACTTGCTATTTCAGTAACTAATTCCTCAATGATGATTTCCATGACATTCATTACTTTCAAAGCTGTTGTGAGACCTTTACTAAATAAGGCAGTAGCAATATGAGCTGAAATCTCAACGACTTTCACGCCGTAATGAGAATTTTTTGTGGTAGGCACCATACCGTGCTTAAATTTATTCGCATCTGTTCCAGTAGCCTCTGCCTTTTTCATTCTTGAATTTCTTCTTTTCTTGAAGCCATATTTGGACAATTGTTCAGTTGAACGTTATGGTTAGCATTCAGTTCTGGAAAGTACTCCAGTACAGTAAATAATTACTTTTAGTGTACTCAGTATTCGGGAATGAATTCTTTTTGAAGAAAGTAACTGTATTCTGTACTCGAATACTTTTTTCAGGAAGTCGCTATATTCAGTACTCATGATTACAATTCAGTACCCATGATTACAAAATGTACTCATGAATACACTTTGTAACCATGAGTACAATAACCGTACCATTCATCCCACGAAAAAGTTCGTCGAATGCACCGACGTGATTTGTTCAGTATTCACAAAGTTGGCAGTCGCCAGTCGCCTCAAGAATTCATTGCAACTGGATGGCGTTGTCTTGCTTTTCACGAGTTCCGCAATTCTCCCCCCATCAATGATAATTTGTTCTACTTCACTGTTCTTCTGCGCAACAAATGAATATTTCTTATTTGTATTTGATTTAATCCACTCAATCCCAAGAATTCTTTTACTAGAAGCTCAATGTTTTCAACTTTTTTGATACCTAGAAAGTGAACTTGATTTAGCCTCTTCGTTCTATATAATACTATTCAGTCTCAAATCTAATGGCAGTGCTGGAAAGTATTCGAGTACTTTTGTACCCGAGTACAGCAACTAATTGCTTTTAGTGTACTCAGAATTCAGGAATGAATTCTTTTGAGGAAAGTAACTGTATTCTGTACTCGAATATTTTTTTCAGGAAGTAACTTTATTCAGTACTCATGATTACAATTCGGTACCCATGATTACCAAATGTACTCATGAGTACAGTTTGTAACCATGAGTACAATAACCGCACCATTCCCCCTCAAAAAAATTCGTCGAATGCACGGACGTAATTTGTCAATTATTTATTAAGTTGGCAGTCGTTAGTGGCCTCAAGAATTTGTTGCAACTGGTTGGTGATGTCTTGCTTTTCATGAGTTCCGCAGTTCTTCCTCCACCAATGATGATTTGTTCCACTTCAATGAAGACTATTCCTGAGGAAATTTTAGTTCCGTCAGGTCTCCTGTTCGAAATACAACACAAGTACAGTGTACGAAAACTGAACTAGAGCTTGTCAAATATTTAAATGACAACTGGAAGAATTTTCGAATGTTGAACGACTGACCGAATTTGAAAAAAAAATTTCTGAAGTTCAACACAGTGCTACCTTCGTCAGTACCCGTTGAACGAATGTTTTCATTCGCATCCATAGTAAACGCTCCACGCCGTATAACTCAAGTGACGATAATTTCGAGAAACTAGTTTTACTGAAAGAAAATTGTATAATATGCTGTTGTGACCATTTTTTTTCATTTCAAATTTCGAATATGGTATTTTCATTATGTCTCTCATTTGTTAGTTGAGTATCTTTCATATTATAACAACAAAACTTGATATTTTATTTCACTGATACTCTTTAGCCACTGTTAACCTATTATAATGATACATAATAGTAATAACTGTGCTTTACCAACACAAAAAGGGTTAGAGATAGAACCGTGTGCTCACAAAAGTATTCATATAAGTATTGGAACAAGTACTCGAGTATAACTGTAATCAGTATTCAATTACTTTTTCACAAAAGTCATCGGGTACAGTATTCGAATGCTATTTCGAGTAATTTGACTCATACTCGAATCCTTTTTTGTTTTACTCGTCCCAGCACTGGGAGCATTGTCTATAACGAGAACACGTTTGGCTGGTTGATTAGGTATCAGCATTTCCTGCAGCCATTTCTTATAGTAGACATAATTCATATCACTGCTATAGTCACCTGACTCGTGTTCGATTCAAACAGATAAGAATTTTTCACAAAACCGTTTTCTCCGTCAGCCTTCACAAAATAAGTCTCTTTCCTTTGAATATTGGCGCACAAAGACCTTCATTTGAATAGTCGCTCCCTGTTTTCATTTGTGTGTGCGATGAGTGGGTATATGTTTCGTCCTTATAAATTATATACTCTATTTTGGGTTTTTCCAACGAAATCCCATCTCTGGCATCACTTTCCTCAGAAATCCATATGATCCAGAATACCCATTGTCATCAACAAATTTGTTCTTCATGAATACGTCTTAGAGTTGAAATTTTCTTTTCTCCTATAAGTAGTTTATTATTATACGAAGAAAAAAACCCTTTATCAAAATCATCGAAATCACTCCTCGGAGACCTCTTTTTCGTTTCTTGTTCAGTTTGGCGAATGAGGACAACTCTCCTTCTTCAACAGATTTCATTTCTGCAGAAATCTATCTTGTTGTACTCAAACTCACATCTGTTGCTATTGCAGCACACTCCTGAAGTTCTTCAATTTTTATGACTAGTCCATCATTTCTTGCCTCTAGCTGGATGAAATAAATCATATTTGCTATCACTGTCCTAGATCTAACCCGACAACACTTTATTCACCACTTTCGTTCAGAATTCCATTTTCGAATACCTTATACCACATTACTGTTGCACATAGTGTATTTCACGATGTTCACTCCGCGAGAGCTTTGATGAACTAACCATTGAAAGGCTCTCACCACTGCGTAATCTACTAGAAAGTCTATCTGAGGGAAGGGAAAACTTCAGATATATTTGACGGTCTCTACTCGCTATGCGCTGAAAAAGCGTTCTCAAAAAATAAAAAAGAAGATATATAATATAAACGCAAATGTAGGAAGCACAAATAAGGATCTTTCACTGTAAATTCGTCCTAAAAACCTATAACAACCACTTTTAGTTGATGACACCCATAGAGACGTCTGGTCAACTCAACTTCTTACATTAAGAAGATTTCTTCAGTTAAGAAATCAGAAGATGAAATATTTCAGTTGAGAATTTGCAATGTTTCTTTTCCGTATATGGTCGAATCGCAAAACCGTAAAATCGACACTTGGTTTCTTCATTCAAAATTCATTGAATGTAATAAAATTTCAATAATCCCATTGATATTGTATCGGATATTTTGTGAAAAATGCCCCAAGCTATAGCGCCTACAGTTGTTGATCGATTTCAATTAAACAAAAACCGAACTGCATCTAGAATGATATTTTAACAGCCTGAAACATTCATTGGTCTGTCACTTCCGGAATGTTGGCGTTCTCTTTGACGTTATAAATAGTAACCGGATATTTTATAATTTTTTTCGTTTACTGATTCAACTTTGAATATCTTCATTTCCAATTCATGAATGAAATGCATAGAATTGACGACTGTATGATTTAGTGATAAAATTTTTCTGCCGTAGAAAGTGTTCTGGTTCTATTTCAGTTTGTTGTCAGTTCGATCATTTCGTATTTTGGGTAAGAATAGGCTCAGAAATTTCTGTTGATTCAGGAACTAAGTTCTATGTCGGAATACAATCGAATATCACAGAGCCAATCTTCATACAATTATTATAGACGTCATTTGCTGTTATTAACGAAAAATTTGGACAGGCTAGGTACTTACTCACTAACTCTTGTTATTGTTTTGTTTCCCATCTATCTCACGGAGAATCAGTGAGTTTGGTAGACGAAAATTTAGTGAATGGGTAGACCTTATTTTCAATCCAACAGAAATAGGGCTCGAGCATTTCGACTCTATCGAGAACAATTTCCAGATCGTGATGAACCAGAGTGTTGCAAGTATTTGCAAGTACAGCGACGTCTGAGACGACTGTTTCGAAAATGTGAAAACAAGTCTTATGTTTTTCAAACATTTCTAGATTTTTGAAGAGCATGAAAGTGTTAGACGCCTCGTGTTTTTAATTTTTCTATACTGATGGAATTTATCTGATGATTGTATTTCTCACATAGATATGAGATATGTATTATTTCGATAGAAATAAGAACGATTATTATCAGCGTTAATTATGATTTATAGGACCGGTTTTCGAAAGAAATTCGAATCCGAACGATCATAATGAAATTCTCATTCGAAGATTAAAAGATTTACTCGATGATCTTCATACGAAATAGCGGGGGAAATATATTCCCAACAGGATGGTGCTGGCCTTCACAACGCAACTTTGAATGTGGACTGGCTGAACAATAATTTTGGTGAACAGTAGAGAGGGATAAATGATCCTGATACATGGCCAGCCCACACTTTGAAGTTATCTGGAGGATCTAGTTTTTCGTACACCACCAGATATTTGGACATTTAGAAATGAAAATAAGATCTGTCTCTCTAGAAATTTCTCCAGAAGCCATTCTGAATATAACACGTGGCGTGTCCAGAAGATGCCGATTATGTATTCAACGACAATTTGGAATTTTTTTCATTCTCAACTCTTGGCAGGAGGCTATGCCTGTCATACTACGAATGTAGCCGCTCAAGATGGTTTAATTTGGTTGTTCACTCACTTCTTGAAGAGGGCCAAGTTGAAAGTTATCGGAAATATATATTTGATGGCACCGAATTCCACAGCATACTAGTGCTGTTTTTTCTCTGGAACTGGACACTTTCTGAAGATTGTTCAGAGCCTTTACGATGAAAGTGTGTGACTTGGTCATACCAGCAAACCCCGATGTTAACTGTGATGCCAAGAAGACACTACTGATTTTAGCAGAAGCATATTTTGCAATGGCTTATACAGCGTGTCCTTGAATTGCGTGTACAACGTTATATCACAGATTCTTCAGCTCGAAATAAGTCGATTTAGGCCAACTTACCTATATGAAAAGTTTCTTCGTTTGGCCGCTAGAGGTCGCCAAATCCAAAGATTTTTTCTCTTATTCTTCAAATAATTCGAAAAAGAATCTATCGATAGAAGCCATATTTGGTATGCTTAATCAAGTGCGTTATTCGCGTTTTTTAGTGATCCACTCAATGACCCTGACGTATTACAAATGTCCCTAAAAACTCGAACGTGTTTTCAATCAACCATAAATTTTCAACTGTCTACGTTTGACCAAAACTATTTCTGACATTGAATAGCTAGGCTAATTATCAAACTTTTTTGTCTCTTGAGAAATGTTGATATGAGCTGTTAAATAACAAAAAACAGTTTTTCAATTTCATGATTTAATCTCTTCAGCCACCTAACAAGTCAAAAATATCACATACTAACCATGTTGGCTTTGGATTTGTTCTGTAGTCTGGCACATTGTCATTTTATTAGGCTTGACAACCTCTAGTTGAAAAAATTATGTTTTCTAGGTCGCTAAATCGGATCGAGCAAATAGGAAATTCAATATTCAGTAGTACAAAAATCGAAAAATTCAGTTTTTCACAATGATTGTTTAAGAATATAGAAACAAGTTGGCCAGTTGGTAACTAAATAAGAAAAAACAAATCACTTCAGAATAACGATTAATTAGTTCACACCTAAAATTTCATTCAGCTATTGGCAGGGGGCGGAGTATATAGTGGGGACAGCTGAATCGATCACAGCGCTCGATGTGGTCAAATTATCGTTAAATCATGCTTTTATCATAAATAAACACGTTAACATTAAATAAAAATGATCCATAATAGTTGTTGTGTTGTTGATTGAAAAATACAGCTAGAAACAGTAAATGTAAATTTTACACATTTCCAGTGGCCAAGTGGAAATAAATGGATGGAAGAAATAAATGGATAAATGATGTTAAAAGAAAAACAAAGTAGTGTGTAACATTATTCAGAAACAATGCAACTAGGGTAATGTATGTTCAAATTACGATTCGCAATTACATTGCCATTAATTCTTCATTTTATTTCTGAAAATCGTATTAACAATCAACACTTTTTGTAATTTTCATTATTGCAGTTGTCATGTATTAAATTTGTTTACATTTCACAGGTTAACCCCATGGGATTCTTAAAACTCCTTTTAGTTATTTATAAACATATTTACAAGCTTTTATTTAACTTGCAATGTATGTATGTTTGTATGTTCGGGTGAAATCTTACAACTCAATTTTAAGGCACTTGATCTCAACCAACTGAGCTGAAATTTTGTATACACGTTGAGTTTGGATGACAATGCATAATTAACTATGTGACGTCATTCTAAATTCAACAAGGCGGTGGACCAATTATTCTTAATGCATAACGAAATGGCGGATAATTTTCTTCTATTCGTTCCTACAATATGGGTACCAAATGAAAGATTGCCAAGAATAACTAAAAAATGAAATTAAGTTTCAAAAATTCTTTAAAAACAACCTTTTATTTAAATGCGCTAAATAGAAAAAAAATTAACTTTCACAATAAATCTTTTACTGTTAACTTATAACGTCATTTCAAATTTAACACATTTGACACAATTTATATGTTATGCCTACCTGTTAATATTTCAAACTGATAAAGTAAATACGAGTACTTATATCTCGCGACAAGCTTTTATATTATAACATATAAATTGTGTCAAATGTGTTAAATTTGAAATGACGTTATGAATTAACGGTAAAAGTTTTAGTGCAAAAGTTTATTTTTTTCTTTTTAGCGCATTTAAATAAAAGCTTGTTTTCAAAGAATTTTTTCCTTAATTTTTTATACACACTTTTTCCATCGTAATGAGTTTTTCAATTTAAAAACACGATCACAGATTTTTATAACACATATTTATTTTTAAATTCATTTTTGAAACAATTCACTGTTATTTATACGGATCTTTCACATGTCATACCATTGCCGAGCATGATTTTACGCTACCATCAGATGTCGCTTTCGTCGTGCTCCCTGCGAATAGTAAATTTTCAAAAAAATACGGGAGTTAATTCTCTTTAAGAAATTTAATTGGACCCTTGGCATTACTTCAGGGTTATTTTTGAAGGAGTTGGCCGCATTTAAAATTCTCAAATGTAACTCTTCTCGGAAGTCAATTGGAGAGGAGTAAACTCTAGATTTCAAAGCAGAAAGAAGTCGCACGGTGTCAAGTCGGAAGAACGTGCTGGCCAACTTGCAGGAGTGAAGTGAGGAGATGCACCATCGTGCATAAACAACATTTCTGCTCGCAGTAATACTGGAATATCGTCCAACAAATCCGGCAAAATTTCTTGCAAAAAATTTCAAATATGCCTCTCCGTTTAATCGATCTGGAACCACTACCGTACCAATAATGACATTGTCAATTACTGAAATCCTTACGTTAATTTTGAATTGATTCCGATGATGGGTACTTGTAAAAGCATGTGAATTTTCGACACTGTACTCTACCTAGAAGGTTAGTTATGCCAGACCTAGTAGAAGTGCATTTGTCAGTAAATAGAATTTTCCTACTCAAGTGCAGATCCTGAGTTCTCTTCTCTTGGATAAATCGGCAGAAAATTAGGCGATTCTCAGGATCGTTGGGAAGTTGTTCCTAATTTTTTTGAATTTGATAAGGATGAAATAATTGTTCCTTCAAGATATCATGAATCATTGTCTTAGGAACGACCAACTGCAAACCTGAACGCCTCGTGCTTAATTGTGGGTTTTCCTCATCCATGTCCAAAATTTGTTTTCCGCTTTCTACCGTTCTTACTATTCGCTGTCGTCCTCGATCCAAATTCCTGGGCTTGAAGCAACCATTCTCGCGGAGTCATCTCTCAAGATTTCCAAACGTTTGGTGGTTCGGCACTATGCAATCTGGAAATCTTTCAGCATATACTCTCGCGCTTTCACGTCCATTGCCTTAACGAAATCCGTACACCATAAGCATATCAACCATTTCAGAGTTCTTGTACGACACCGTGCCTAATAGTGATAAAAAAAATCACTAAAATACTTAGTTAAGAACTCAAGGAACACTGTTGTGTCAACAATTGGTTGACAAGCGTAAAAAAATGACAATCTGCCAGATCACAGAAATAAATCCAAAGCCTACATGGTCAAATGTGATATTTTTGACTTGGTGGTTGAAGAAATGAAATCACGAAATTAAAAAAATGTTTTTTGTGATTGAACCGCTCATCATATCAAAATTTCTCAAGAGACAAAAAAGTTTGATAGTTAGCCTGGCTACTCAATGTCTAAAACAGGTTTGCTTAAACGCAGACAGTTGAAAATTAATGGTTGATTAAAAAATCGTTCGAGTTTTTAGGGACACTTGTAGAACGTCATGGTCATTAAGTGGATCATTGAAAAACGTAAATAACACACCCAATTACGCATTCCAAATATGGTTTCTATCAATCGAGTTGTTCTCGAATTATTTGAGAAATAAGAAAAAAAATCTTTGGATTTGGCGACCTTTAGCGGCCAAACGAATAAACTTTTCATAAAGGTAAGTTGGTCTTAATCGACTTATTTCGAGCTGAAGAATCTGTGATATAACGTTGTACACGCAATTCGCGAACACACTGTATATGGTCATGCCAGCAAACTCTGGTGGGATGCCAGGTTGACGCATGTTCTTTTTTGAGGAAATATGATCTCCTAGCATGATTCAAGAAGGTTCTCCAGCAGTGACTTTTCTAGAGAATGTTGTAAATTGGGACTAATTCGCGTTTAAATTGACCTGTACCCAGTCTGATAAATATTTTTCGATATAAGTTGAGTTTTTTTCTACTCGGTGTTTTCAGTTTATTTAAACAAATGTCTTTACTTTCTCAACCTCTTTCCGACTAGCAGCGCTCAGGTTTATGACGGTCTGGAAATCGTTATTGACAAAGTCGAAATTCTGGGGCGATATTTCTATTAAATTGAAAATTAACTTGCATCATGTAGGTATTCATTCAAGTTATTTATTGTATACTTATGAATTATCCGTGAAAAAGACTAGAAACAAGAATTACCGGGTAGGTACCTAATCTCTCATAATTTCTCGCTATTAATGGCGAATGACATCCATTATATATCAATGCAAATTGCTTTATGAATCTCAATGGTGTGCCGCCACAGTGTTTACTTCACGATTCATTATAATCGTTTTGAGTCTTTTTATCCAAAATACGAAAAAATATGAGTTATCCATACTGAAGTAATGACTGAAACACTTTCTAGAACAGAAAAATTGTATCACAAATTTGAACAGTCGCATATTTTAGGAACTACAGTGTTGAAATAGAAATTTGAGTATCGAAATTTTCCATTATTTCTCGGAAAAAACAATGTTTCATGTGATAGTTTTCAGCTGTCCAATTAAGTAGTTTCTGGCTATTCGGAAATCTCGGACATATCCAAGTCAAGGCGAGAGCCCCTTGAAAGTGGTTGGGTTTTAGGTAAACTTCGATTACATATTGCAGCCGTCCTCATGGTGGAATTTTCTGGCGATTGTTTTCTTTATCGATCATGACCCTCAGACCCGGAAACCTCACTTTGTTCGAAAGTTGTTACATATTCATACGAGGGGGGTTGAAAAAGTGAAACGAAATGAGACACTTTTCCACAATTTATTCAATAATCACGACCGGTTTCGACCCTACGGTCATTTTCAAGTGAATAACAATATAATACATCAGTAGGCAAGTTCAAGTATGAATGAAATTGATCCTAAATATTGAGTAGTGGGGATTCATTATGCTCTAGTTGGTTGTTGAGGGTAATAAATTGTGGTTTTTTACATAGTTTGGTAATTATAAAAAAGAAGTACTGTGTTTTAAGGAATTTTACTTAATAATTGCGATTCGTAAAGCGTTTCACTACACCGTAGCTTCTTCAGACGAATGAATATACAGAAAAATATAAATGAGAATATAACTATAAATGTTCTTGAGTAATTAAAAGCTTATTGGGTTGCTTCTTCTTAAGTGGTTATTTATGACAGGTATATCCAATAAAATTAAGGAATAGATTGCTCCCCGAAAAGATTCAATAGAGGTGAAGGGCTTAAATCGACTTGTTCATTGATGAATCTACCTGAGTGTTTGTATTTATTGATTTCTAAAGTTTCCCAAAGATCTACCTTCCAATATTTATTATCTGTATGCAAAATGTCAAACTGTGGGTCGAAAGAATGATTATTTTCTAAGAGATGATTCGCGTAATTTGAATCTGATTTTTGTTTGAAAAACTGCGTTTATGTTTCGATATTCTAATATTAAAATTTCTATGTGTTCTACCAATGTAGAAGTTATCACAGTCATTGCAATTCAATCTATAAACACCTGATTTATTGTTTTTACCTGGTTTGGTTTAATTATTTGTTATATATTTGCCTAAATTATTATAAGTTTGGAAAGCTATGTTGAAATTATTGCTACTTAAGAATGATTCCAGTTTCTCACTTGTAATGCCAACGTAGGTTAAGGTGCTGAATTTTCGTTTCAATTTATCGACAGGGTAAACTTCATTCAATGCGATTCACTTTGTTTTTTATTTAAAATATTATTTATTAGTTTGGGATTGTAACCATTATTTTTGGCTATTTGTGTAATCAAATTTAGTTCTTTGTTGAAAATTTCTGGTGATAACGGAATGTTAATCAATCTATGAATAAAACTATTGAATGTTGACATTTTATGTTGATATGGATGACACGACGAGTTATGTATTATAATATCTGTATGTGACGGCTTATGTTAAATTGCGAAAACATGTTTTCCATTTTCATTCGAAATTGTTACGTCTAAGAAATTTATCGAATTATTGCTTTCTATCTCGGTTGTGAATGCAATTTTTGGATGTAATGAATTTATATGATTTTCGAAAATTTTCAACTGTCTATCTGTTCCTGTGAAGCAAATAATGATATCGTCTACATAGCGATACCAGTATAAACAATATTCATCTCGGTTGTGAATGAATGAATATGGATGACACGACTCTCTCTCTCTCTCTGTGTTCAGAAAATATCGTGTTATTTGAGGAAATTTTTCTGATATTGATATTGAGTTCAGTTTGAATATTTTCTGTCGAAAGTGGAATAGAGTAAGCTCTATGAATCATGGAGTTATATGAAGCTGGTTTGTGACTTAAATGTCTGAACGAGTCCATTGGAATCGATGCGTCTGTGAATGTTTCCTTTCTGTAAATTTTATAAGTGAGTTGGTTATTTGAATTTGTAATGGTTAAGTCTAGGAAATTAATTAATTTATTGTTTTCTCATTCGGAAGTGAAGCTGATGCGGCAATGTATTTTATTCAGGAAATTTGAAAATTGCTGAATTTGTCTGTTTGAACCACGAAAACCAACTAAAATGTTATCTACATATTTGTACCAGAAAGTAATGTGTTTTTTAGCGAAATCTGTGTTTAAAATTGTGTTTTTCTCCAAATTATTCATGAAAATGTCGGCTAGTACAGGGCTAAGAGGTGAACCTGAATTTTGTTTAAAGAATTTAGATTGAAGTTGAAAGTAACTTTGAGATAGGCATATTTAAAGAAGAATGCTAAATTCATTAGTGATATATGGCGGTGTGTTGGACTCGGATAAAATATCTGTAACAAGGAGAAGACACATACTTTTGCAATCGGAAGAGAATAACTTAATATCTTGGGAGATTGTGTGATTTGAAAGTTTATGTATGACATCTACAGTATTAGAGATAGTGGATTGTGTTTGAAAATTCGAGAGGTCTAGAAATTTATGATTCAAGAATTTTGCTAGTTTACCTGATGGTCTGTTTATATATGACATTACAGGTCTTGCAGATTTTTCTTCCTTATGTAGTTTAATTAATTCGTACATTTTTGGAGCTTGAGCATTCATTAGAATCAGTTTCCCCTTCTCCTATTCTGTGTGTGCTAGTTGTTCTGAAAAACTTAGCTTTTCTTTGATTTCCTTTGTGAAAAGTTTTGTTGGATCTTTTGATATTTCGGTGATATCAATTTTTTTCAGTACATCCTCCATCTTTTCTTCGTATAGGTCTTTGTTGAGGCATACTATACTATTGTCTGTGTCAGTTTTAGTCATTATGAGATCTTCGGCTTGGAGTTTGCTTGATATGGACTTTATTATTTTCAACTGATTCTGATTGTTAGTTTTTATGTCAAATTTTCTAATAATTTATGTGAGTTTGTGTTTATGGAGGCTTGGGTTGGCGCTGATATCTTTATGTTTTTGGATGGCCCTCTCTGCTTGCACTCCGGTTATTTCCTTTTTACTTTTGAATTTTCCGTTTTCCGGGGTGAATTTTGGTCCTTTGTTCAGCAGATCCGTTCGAACTTCACTAAATAATTTGTTCTATAGATTTATGAATCTAGGATAAAAAGTGATATCTGATAGTTCCATAACATCTGTTTGGATCATAGGTTGCTGTTTTTCTTTTTTATTTTCTAAGGTTGAAAAGTTTTGTATGCAGGTTTTCGTAATTTTCTTTTGAAATCTCACTCATTTTCATATTAATCTTATATTCAAGGTACTCAAATTCAATATTATGTAAAATATAAAATAATTCGTCCTGAACTGATTTGATGTGAAGTTTTATATTATCACGAACCTTATACCACTTTTTAATTTCCTCCTTCAGCCAGAGAAGTTCTGTTTTTGGTTTAATTTTAGAGGTTATTACAGTATTAATACACATTTTGAACTCGATATAGTTATGAATCACTTTCCGCTTCTGACACTCTTTGTTGGACCATAAATTCAACGATACTCTGTTGTTGATAACATTCAAATCATATCTTCGGTTATTACCAAGATGAAGTTATTATATAATTTTATGTCATGCTGTCGTCATAAACTTTTGTCTGAAAAGGTTATCGATACGATTCTTACTTCCCCAATTTAGATTGACAAATTTCAAACCGCCAAATCTCCGATAATAACCAAAAAAAATCTTTGCGGTTTTCATATTATTCTTTGGTATATTATTTCTGATGCAATTTTCAACTGAATCGGGACAGAGGGGTTTTGAAATCGCCATATATTCAGTAATAACCAAGAAACTCCAAGGCAGATTTCATATTATCCTTCGGAATATTATTAGGAAAGACCTTTATTTAAAAATTTTCTTTCCTTTCTAGACAACAAAAGTTCAACAATTGTGTGAAGTGTATATAATTTTGTTAAACTAAATCCTGATTACAAAACGAAATCTGCCTTTGCCTCTAGGTTCTGCCAAAAGGGTTTTTTTGAAGCCTTGTGGGGAAGGACAACCATTTTCCAGATCAACTCTAGTAGACCACTTTTTGTTTCCATCGAAATTATTCAAATGGGCTTCGTCTAATCTTCATAACATTCGAGTTGTCACAAATCTCGATTGCTCTCGAATATTTCCTGCTGCTAATGGCGAATCTCTGTGCCGCTTCCACGAAACTTTGAAAAATTGTGACATCAAGTCTCTCAAAGTGGTGTAATGCAACTGAAATTATGTTAACACAAATTGAAAATTTAATATTCCAACTTTCTCCGTTGTAGACAGATTATACAGATTACGTAATACAAAGCCTGGCATTCAGTCAAGGAAGCTCGCTAACATCGGGTGAAATAATTCTCCATCTTGAAATGCAACATCTGGACGTCGACACGAATTCATTTTCAGGCGGCTGATGGCCTTTTCATTCACTTCGAAGATGAAAATAAAGCAAAAAACGAAAGAAGTTATAGAAAGTTCAAGGAAGATGTTTGCAGAAACGCTGCGTCCGTTCGCAACTTTGAATATGTCTAGACTTTGATTGATGATATCTGGTATTGCGAAATGTTGGGCGAGATGAGTAGGGACGTATGTCAAACTCTCTTTCGTACGTTCAGTACGTCTTACGAAGACGTGTTTCATTTGTAACGTCTCTGCTTGCCAGCCATTAAATTATTTCGAATGAGATAGTCCTTTACGTTAATATCAATTTCAAGGGACGCATATTCTCCGGAGGGTTCCATTTCTCAGGCGATGATCCTCCATGCTATCTGCAGATGACTATAACTCAACAATTATATATGCATAGATACATACAATCTTGCAGGGTGTCCCCAATTCGTTGCCCACGAAAAGTAACTTCTAAACTTATAGGTTGTGATGCTACTTTGTTATAAAACATTAAATTTCAAAATCATCAATTTTCAAGTATCCCCCGTATATCGGTTATGCTTTTACATGGCGCAATGGTGAAAACTGCATCTCACAGAAATTTGACCACGACTTGGATGAGGAGAACAGAAACTAGTTCTGATGGGAATTAAAGAAAAAATTAATGTCACAAGAAATCATGAAGAGAAAACTTAAACTCATAAGACACCTCATTTGTCATAGTTTCTCCATGAAAACCACCTCAGAAAAAAATAAGGACCCCAATCTTACTTACAAACATATTCAAATAGCATTAAGAGTAAATGGTTATGCGCATCTACGAACGAAGACGTTTAATCAAGCAAGTGTGGTTATCTCGATAAGACACTTTACTTTCTTTATGATGACCTTTGAATGCACCTTTCCGATACTCATGTTCGAAATCATGACTCTTTCACAATTCCATAGTAGAACGAGATTCTTTTTGAATGTGTGATACATATTATCCGGCTGACTAGAGCAAGGCTGAATCAGTTTAGGACACCTGTATATGGCTTGTGATAAATTTTTCACGAGTTTTCGCTATACTAAGTAATCTTTCAGTTTTTGGTGCGATTTTTTCATGTCAACATTGTAAAAATTACTCTTAGTTTGGTCCTACTAGAAAACTAACTTCTTTTGTTCTATCAGAAAATTATACAGGGTGTTTCCGAATAAGATGTCATAAATGAAGGATGCGAATCCCTGAATGATTTGAGCAAGAAAGTTCGAAGAACCAATGGTCAAAAAATGCTTCGTTGCCGAGATACAGGGTGTTAAAGTTGAGAAAATTTTTCGATTTTCTCTCGATAAAACCTAGACTTCTCAAGATTTCGGACTCAAATTTTCCACATGAGCTATTAAACACAATCTGAATCACCAGGTGAGGCCAAATTTTGAAACAGTATACAGGGTGATACTTTTTCATGGGCCATGTTTCATTTTTACCCTCGGAACTTTTTTTTGGTACGCCACTGGCACTAACAGAAAATAAAATCGAATAGACCATTCAATTTGAAATTTTTTTTGACTCTTGCATTTTGATCGTAACTATCACCGTTTCTGAGATATTAATTATTGAAAATAATCCAATAGTTTTCCCATATCGAAGCTATGGAGATATTATCTTAATAACTGATGCAATTTTTCAGGAATTGAGCTAAAATTTACATCAGATATCTCCTTATTGTATGTTTATAACAAAATGAGGCAGAAATTCCTGACAGTATACAGGGTGTTATTTTTTCACGTGCATTTTCCTCTTTTTGCCCCCTGAACTTTTTTGTGGTGCGCTACTGGTATATTCTGAAAACAGAATCAAACAGATTATTCAAAGTGAAAACTTTTCTGTTCCTTGTATTTTCCGTATCTGCCACCATTTTCGAAAAATTAATCAACAACGCCCGAACAGGCTACCCTTTGCCTCCGTATATTTTTTCGGTGCATAACTGACGTTTTCGTAATCAGAAACGGATTTTTCATTCAATTCGGATAAATGATATCATCCTTTATACTTTCTCATAAATCCTACCAATCTAGTGGTGCAGATCTTAAAATGTGAACTTCGTTTGAAATTCGAGCTCAAGGTCTTCACAAATTGCCGAAATAACATGAAAAATATCTTCAAGCTTTCAATACGGAAGGGCTATACGATTACTTTTCTTGATTAATATCTCGAAAATGGTGGCAGATACGGAAAAATACAAGGAACAGAAAAGTTTTCACTTTGAATAATCTGTTTGATTCTGTTTTCAGAATATACCAGTAGCGCACCACAAAAAGTTCAGGGGCAAAAGGGAAAATGCACGTGAAAAATAACACCCTGTATACTGTCAGGAATTTCTGCCTCATTTTGTTATGAACATACAATAAGGAGATATCTGATGTAAATTTTAGCTCAATTCCTGAAAAATTGCATCAGTTATTAAGATAATATCTCCATGGCTTCCATATGGGAAAACTATTGGATTATTTTCAATAATTAATATCTCAGAAACGGTGATAGTTACGATCAAAATGCAAGAGTCAAAAAAAATTTCAAATTGAATGATCTATTCGATTTTATTTTTTGTTAGTGTCAGTGGCGTACCAAAAAAAAGTTCCGAGGGTAAAAATGGAACATGGCCCATGAAAAAGTATCACCCTGTATACTGTTTCAAAATTTGGCCTCACCTGGTGATTCAAATTGTGTTTAGTAGCTTATGTGGAAAATTTGAGTCCGAAATCTTGAGAAGTCTAGGTTTTATCGAGAGAAAATCGAAAAATTTTCTCAAATTTAACACCCTGTATCTCGGCAACGAAGCATTTTTTGACCATTGGTTCTTCGAACTTTCTTGCTCAAATCATTCAGGGATTTGCATCCTTCATTTATGACATCTTATTCGGAAACACCCTGTATAGTAATTACTTGTAATTGTAACTTCCCGCAATATAAGTTGCAGCCTATCAATTGTATCACATACGCGAGCAATTTATGTAAGGATTCTTCGTTTTTTTTATATATAGCGTTGGCCATAAGGATTCATAGAAACCTTATCAAGGTACATATTGATGAACCGATTTAAGAGGCAAATTACGTTTTGTTAGTATTTATTTGTATTGACACACCTCTAGATGAGGCTCTTGAACTAAATTCTGAAGTGAAGAGTAATTCGTGATGTGATTTATGACGCAATTAAGTGAATTTAATTACGGATATGTTAATATTCAATAAGTTTCATTTACGAGTAATCCCATATGAAGAAATACAATATACAGGATAGGGAATACTTTAAAAAACTTATTTTAATTGTGAACAGTTAATTCAGCTTGATGCCACCATAATAAGTCTTCCCAGAAGGTTCGTACCAAATGTTCTTTAAACATTCATTTAACGTCGACAATCTCCAAAATTTCTCACATTGCAACAAGCAGTTTAATATACAGAGTGGCAGACGAAAATTTTCAATCCCGATTAGTTGTCTTGCAAATCAACAAATTTAAATTTGCTCTGACAAGTTTACGTTTTTATTACTTCGGAATGTAAAAGGGGTAGGACAAACCTTTATTCCGAGAGAGACGGAACTACCATAAGAATGCAATTTTCTTGTTTGGAATGATACTCTAACAGCCTAAATAATTTTAATTTGTTGGTTACTTTCGGAATATGACCTTCACCCTTCAAAAGGCAACCCCATATTTTCATTATTTTTTTCTATTTCTCACTCAATTTCAAGAAACCCTTCTGCTGAAAAAGTATCACTTAACACGCTGATTCTCCAATAAAACAAATATTGTGTCCAATTCATCCACGTCATTTGTTAGAGTTTGTGATAAAATTTTTCTGTTCTAGAAAGTATTTTGGTTATTATTTCAGTTTGGATAACTTGTATAGTTTCGTATTTAGGATAAAAAAGGCTCAAACGTAACAAAAGATTTCAATGAATGGTAATGTAAGTAATAAGGCAGAATACCATAAAAAATCACAGATCAATCCTTATAGGAATATAATGAATGTCACTCGCAATTATTAACGAGTATGACAGATTGAGTACCTACCTGCCTATTTTTGTTATTGTTTCGTTTCAAGTCTTTCTCAAAGAAAATTAGTATTATAGACGAAAATCAAGTGTAAACACGCATGGTTCAAATTTATTTTCAATCTAACAGAAATATTACCCGAGCATTTCGACTCTATCGAGAATGATTTCCAGATCGTGATGAACCTGGGCTCTGCAAGTATACCATACTTATTAAAGTGAAGGCATCTATTTACACTCAAAACTTGGAAATGAAATAACTCAACTAATATTAAAAAAAAGATTTCTTAAAATTATCCACAATACCCTTTATGCTGTTGAATATACAGCTGGCATTCCTGAATACGTCACGTGTTGCATTTAGAACGGCATCTCAAAGACCTTTTATACAGGCGTCCTCTATTCATTCTTTCAACACGTGCAAATTTTCAGGTGGAGTGTGGTGAACTATGCTCAGATCGTAGAATTTCTGATTCTTGTTAAAACCTAAAACTAACAGATATGTTAGGTTAGGTTAGGATTATAGGGCGAAGAAAATAAATGAAATATGGGACGAGACCGTACTGAGGAACTGTAAATGTTAAGAAAAGATGATTTATCCAATTTTATTTTTATCTTCATTATTTTTCCATTTCTTGTTCAATTCCAAGAAACCCTTCTGCTGAAGAAGTATCACTCAACACCCTGATTCTCCAATTAAATAAAAATTGTGTCCAATTCATCAACGTCATTCGTTAGAGTTTGTGATAAAATTTTTCTGTCCTAGAAAGTATTTTGGTTATTATTTCAGTTTGGATAACTTGTATAGTTTCGTATTTTGGATGAAAAAAGACTCAAACGTAACAAAAGATTTCAATGATTGGTAATGTAAGTAATGTGGCAGAATACCATGAAAATCACAGATCAATCCTTATAGGAATATAATGAATATCATTCGCAATTATTAACGAGTATGACAGATTAAGTACCTACCTGCCACTTTTTGTTATTGTTTCGTTTCAAGTCTTTCTCACAGAAAATTAGTATTACAGACGAAAATCAAGTGTAAACAGGCATGGTTCAAATTCATTTTCAATCTAACAGAAATAGTACCCGAGCTCTATCGAGAATGATTTCCAGATCGTGATGAACCTGGGCTCTGCAAGTATACCATAATTATTAAAGTGAAAGCATCTATTTACACTCAAAACATTGAAATGAAATAACTCAACTCATATTAAAAAAATATTTCTTAAAATTATCCACAATGCCCTTTATGCTGTTGAATATACATCTGGCATTCCTGAATACGTCACGTGTTGCATTTAGAACGGCATCTCAAAGACATTTTATACAGGCGTCCTCTATTCATTCTTTCAACACGTGCAAATTTTCAGATGGAGTGTGGTGAACTATGCTCAGATCGTAGAATTTCTGATTCTTGTTGAAACCTTAAACTAACAGATATGTTAGGTTAGGTTAGGATTATAGGGCGAAGAAAATAAATGAAATATGGGACGAGACCGTACTGAGGGAATTGTAAATGTTAAGAAAAGATGATTTATCCAATTTTATTTTTTATCTTCATTATTTTTTCCATTTCTCGTTCAATTCCAAGAAACCCTTCTGCTGAATAAGTATCACTCAACACCCTGATTCTCCAATTGAATAAAAATTGTGTCCAATTCATCAACGTCATTCGTTAGAGTTTGTGATAAAATTTTTCTGTCCTAGAAAGTATTTTGGTTATTATTTCAGTTTGGATAACTTGTATAGTTTCGTATTTTGGATAAAAAAAGACTCAAACCTAACAGAAGATTTCAATGAATGGTAAAGTAAGTAATGTGGCAGAATACCATCAAAAATCACAGATCAATCCTTATAGGAATATAATGAATGTCATTCGCAATAATTAACGGGTATGACAGATTAAGTACCTACCTGCCTATTTTTGTTATTGTTTCGTTTCAAGTCTTTCTCAGAGAAAATTAGTATTACAGACGAAAATCAAGTGTAAACAGGCATGGTTCAAATTCATTTTCAATCTAACAGAAATAGTACCCGAGCTCTATCGAGAATGATTTCCAGATCGTGATGAACCTGGGCTCTGCAAGTATACCATAATTATTAAAGTGAAAGCATCTATTTACACTCAAAACATTGAAATGAAATAACTCAACTCATATTAAAAAATATTTCTTAATATTATCCACAATGCCCTTTATATTGTTGAATATACATCTGGCATTCCTGAATACGTCACGTGTTGCATTTAAAACGGCATCTCTAAGACCTTTTATACAGGCGTCCTCTATTCATTCTTTCAACACGTGCCAATTTTCAGGTGGAGTGTGGTGAACTATGCTCAGATCGTAGAATTTCTGGTTCTTGTTGAAACCTAAAACTAACAGATATGTTAGGTTAGATTAGGATTATAGGGCGAAGAAAATAAATGAAAAATGGGATGAGACCGTACTGAGGGAATTGTAAATGTTAAGAAAAGATGATTTATTCAATTTTATTTTTTATCTTCATTATTTTTTCCATTTCTCGTTCAATTCCTAGAAACCCTTCTGCTGAAAAAGTATCACTCAACACTCTGATTCTCCAATTAAATAAAAATTGTGTCCAATTCATCAACGTCATTCGTTAGAGTTTGTGATAAAATTTTTCTGTCCTAGAAAGTATTTTGGTTATTATTTCAGTTTGGATAACTTGTATAGTTTCGTATTTTGAATGAAAAAAGACTCCAACGTAACAGAAGATTTCAATGAATGGTAATGTAAGTAATGTGGCAGAATACCATCAAAAATCACAGATCAATCCTTATAGGAATATAATGAATGTCATTCGCAATTATTAACGCGTATGACAGATTAAGTACCTACCTGCCTATTTTTGTTATTGTTTCGTTTCAAGTCTTTCTCAAAGAAAATTAGTATTATAGACGAAAATCAAGTGTAAACAGGCATGGTTCAAATTTATTTTCAATCCAACAGAAATGTTACCCGAGCATTTCGACTCTATCGAGAATGATTTCCAGATCGTGATGAACCTGGGCTCTGCAAGTATACCATACTTATTAAAGTGAAGGCATCTATTTACACTCAAAACTTGGAAATGAAATAACTCAACTAATATTAAAAAAAAGATTTCTTAAAATTATCCACAATACCCTTTATGCTGTTGAATATACAGCTGGCATTCCTGAATACGTCACGTGTTGCATTTAGAACGGCATCTCAAAGACCTTTTATACAGGCGTCCTCTATTCATTCTTTCAACACGTGCAAATTTTCAGGTGGAGTGTGGTGAACTATGCTCAGATCGTAGAATTTCTGATTCTTGTTGAAACCTAAAACTAACAGATATGTTAGGTTAGGTTAGGATTATAGGGCGAAGAAAATAAATGAAATATGGGACGAGACCGTACTGAGGGAACTGTAAATGTTAAGAAAAGATGATTTATCCAATTTTATTTTTTATCTTCATTATTTTTTCCATTTCTTGTTCAATTCCAAGAAACCCTTCTGCTGAAGAAGTATCACTCAACACCCTGATTCTCCAATTAAATAAAAATTGTGTCCAATTCATCAACGTCATTCGTTAGAGTTTGTGATAAAATTTTTCTGTCCTAGAAAGTATTTTGGTTATTATTTCAGTTTGGATAACTTGTATAGTTTCGTATTTTGGATGAAAAAAAGACTCAAACGTAACAGAAGATTTCAATGATTGGTAATGTAAGTAATGTGGCAGAATACCATGAAAAATCACAGATCAATCCTTATAGGAATATAATGAATATCATTCGCAATTATTAACGAGTATGACAGATTAAGTACCTACCTGCCTATTTTTGTTATTGTTTCGTTTCAAGTCTTTCTCACAGAAAATTAGTATCATAGACGAAAATCAAGTGTGAACAGGCATGGTTCAAATTTATTTTCAATCTAACAGAAATAGTACCCGAGCATTTCGACTCTATCGAGAATGATTTCCAGATCGTGATGAACCTGGGCTCTGTAAGTATACCATACTTATTAAATTGAAGGCATCTATTTACACTCAAAACTTGGAAATGAAATAACTCAACTCATATTAAAAAAATATTTCTTAATATTATCCACAATGCCCTTTATGCTGTTGAATATACATCTGGCATTCCTGAATACGTCACGTGTTGCATTTAGAACGGCATCTCTAAGACCTTTTATACAGGCGTCCTCTATTCATTCTTTCAACACGTGCAAATTTTCTGGTGGAGTGTGGTGAACTATGCTCAGATCGTAGAATTTCTGATTTTTGTTGAAACCTAAAACTGACAGATATGTTAGGTTAGGTTAGGATTATAGGGCGAAGAAAATGAATGAAAAATGGGATGAGACCGTACTGAGGGAATTGTAAATGTTAAGAAAAGATGAATTATCCAATTTTATTTTTTATCTTCATTATTTTTTCCATTTCTCGTTCAATTTCAAGAAACCCTTCTGCTGAAAAAGTATTACTCAACACTCTGATTCTCCAATTAAATAAAAATTGTGTCCAATTCATCAACGTCATTCGTTAGAGTTTGTGATAAAATTTTTCTGTCCTAAAAAGTATTTTGGTTATTATTTCAGTTTGGATAACTTGTATAGTTTCGTATTTAGGATAAAAAAAGCCTCAAACGTAACAGAAAAGTTGAATGAATGGCAATGTAGGATCTGTGGCAGAATACCATAAAAAATCACAGATCAATCCTCGTAAGAATATAATGATTGTCATTCGCAATTATTAACGGGTAATTATGACAGATTAGGCACCTACCTGCTTATTTTTGTTATTGCTTCGTTTCAAGTCTTTCTCAAAGAAAATTAGTATCATGGACGAAAATCAAGTGTAAACAGGCATGGTTCAAATTTATTTTCAATCTAACAGAAATAGTACCCGAGCATTTCGACTCTATGGAGAATTTTTCCAGATCGTGATGAACCTGGGCTCTGCAAGTATACCATAGTCATTAAAGTGAAGGCATCTATTTACACTCAAAACATTGAAATGAAATAACTCAACTCATATTGAAAAAATATTCCTTAAAATTATCCACAATGCACTTTATGCTGTTGAATATACATCTGGCATTCCTGAATACGTCACGTCTTGCATTCAGAACGGCATCTCTAAAACCTTTTATACAGGCGTCCTCTATTCATTGTTTCAACACGTGCAAATTTTCTGGTGGAGTGTGGTGAACTATGCTCAGATCGTAGAATTTCTGATTCTTGTTGAAACCTAAAACTAACAGATATGTTAGGTTAGATTAGGATTATAGGGCGAAGAAAATAAATGAAAAATGGGATGATACCGTACTGAGGGAATTGTAAATGTTAAGAAAAGATGATTTATCCAATTTTATTTTTTATCTTCATTATTTTTTCCATTTCTCGTTCAATTTCAAGCACCCTTCTGCTGAAAAAGTATAACTCAACACCCTGATTCTCCAATTGAATAAAAATTGTGTCCAATTCATCAACGTCATTCGTTAGAGTTTGTGATAAAATTTTTCTGTCCTAGAAAGTATTTTGGTTATTATTTCAGTTTGGATAACTTGTGTAGTTTCGTATTTTGGATAAAAAGTCTCAAACGTAACAGAAGATTTCAGTGAATGGTAAAGTAAGTAATGTGGCAGAATACCATCAAAAATCACAGATCAATCCTTATAGGAATATAATGAATGTCATTCGCAATTATTAACGCGTATGACAGATTAAGTACCTGCCTGCCTATTTTTGTTATTGTTTCGTTTCAAGTCTTTCTCAAAGAAAATTAGTATTATAAAGGAAAATCAAGTGTAAACAGGCATGGTTCAAATTTATTTTCAATCTAACAGAAATAATACCCGAGCATTTCGACTCTATCGAGAATGATTTCCAGATCGTGATGAACCTGGGCTCTGCAAGTATACCATACTTATTAAAGTGAAGGCATCTTTTTACACTCAAAACATTGAAATGAAATAACTCAACTTATATTAAAAAAATATTTCTTAAAATTATCCACAATGCCCTTTATATTGTTGAATATACATCTGGCATTCCTGAATAAGTCACGTGTTGCATTTAGAACGGCATCTCTAAGACTTTTTATACAGGCGTCCTCTATTCATTCTTTCAACACGTGCAAATTTTCTGGTGGAGTGTGGTGAACTATGCTCAGATCGTAGAATTTCTGATTTTTGTTGAAACCTAAAACTGACAGATATGTTAGATTAGGTTAGGAATATAGGGCGAATAAAATAAATGAATTATGGGACGAGACCGTACTGAGGGAATTTTAAATGTTGAGAAAAGATGATTTATCCAATTTTATTTTTTATCTTCATTATTTTCTCCATTCCTCGTTCAATTTCAAGAAACCCTTCTGCTTAAAAAGTATCACTTAACAATAGAACAAAAACTTTGTCCAATTCATCAACGTCATTCGTTAGATTTGAATTTGGGAGGCTTTACTTGGTAAAATTCCATTATCAATGATTATGCATAATGCATAATCATTCGTCTGAAGAAGCTACGGTGTAGTGAAACGCGTTACGAATCGCAATTATTAAGTAAAATTCCTTAAAACACAGTACTTGTTTTTATTATTCATTCGTTAGAGTTTGTGATAAAGTTTTTCTGTCCTAGGAAGCATTTTGGTTATTATTTCAGTTTGGATAACTTGTATAATTTCGTATTTTGGATAGAAAAAAAAGCCTCAAACGTAACAGAAGAGTTGAATGAATGGCAATGTAGGATCTGTGGCAGAATACCATCAAAAATCACAGATCAATCCTCATACGAATATAATGAATGTCATTCGCAATTATTAACGTAATTATGACAGATCAAGTATCTACCTGCCTATTTTTGTTATTGTTTCGTTTCAAAACTTTCTCTCAGAAAATTAGTATTATAGACGGAAATCAATTCTAGACAGGCATGGTTCAAATTTATTTTCAATCTACCACAAATAGTACCCGAGCATTTCGACTTTATCGAGAACTATTTCCAGATCGTGATGAACCACGGCTCTGCAAGTCTACCATACTTATTAAAGTGGAGACATCTATTAACAGTGAAACGATTGAAATAAAATAACTCAACTCATATCAATAATGTTTCATAGAATTGTCGAAAATGCCCTTCGTGCTGTTGAAGATACAGCTGGCATCTCTTGAATACGTCAAGTGTTGCATTTAGAGAGGACAGGCGTCTTCTTTTCATTATTTTAACCTTCATAAGGTCTTTAATTTTACAAAAGTTGCCGTGCTTAGGGTCAGATCTGACCTAAGTAGCTAAACTATACTGAGAAATGAACAAAAACTAAAGATAAATTGTTCAATGGATTTATTCAACACATATATTTATTTCTACAGAACTACTTTTTTATTTTTGTAAAACTATAATTTGATATATCTAATATAAAGATAATATACTATATTATTATATATTTTTATAAAAGGACTAAGCAGTATGAAGAAAAAATGTAAATGAAATTATATCTTATTACACTGGGTACACTGTATTAGAATATTTTTTACATGCGAATTTCTTACAATCTACAAAGATCAAAAGTGTCTTATTGTCAGTTTTAGCACATAGTTGGCAGCGACTTCTTTTGGGAGCCTTTTAGCTGTACAAGTGTTGTCTTCCTCTTGTTGGGGGGAAGTTGATGGAATTTGTACATTGTCACTAGATTGACGGAGCTTTTTAGCAATTTCTATCGAAAAAGCTGCCGTCGGTAATGACTTTTATATACGGTGTAACCAATTGCATACCTGAACTTTCCAAATAGTGCCGCCGTTTTGCTGACAGCCTTCCTTCCACCTGCTATTGGCAGCCGTGAATAATATGTAAACATTGTAGGTTGATAAGTCTACCATGTTACTAAATAGCACTTCAAGCCAACGTTTTGTTTTTCTTTTGCAACCGTAATACGAGACAATTTTATCCAGTGTATCCACGCCACCCTTACATTTGTTTTGGTCTAATATTATCACAGGCTTTTCTCTGCGCGATTACTCACTTCTGAGTTGTGATGCAAAGCGCTGAGAAGATTCACCTACTTCTTTTTTTTGGGTATGTAAGAAACAAGTGTAGTATCTTTGGTAGAGGCAGAACATGATGAATATTACGGTCTTCCCTTTGTTGTTGGTATTTCTGGAGGCCGTTCCGGTTTATTCATTTGATGTGTTGAAAAACTGCTTCGTTATTGCTACATTGAATACAGTTTCTATAAAGACTCAAGCTGTAATAAGTTCTCTAGAAAGGAAAAGTTTCAAAAGAGAACTATCTTCATTGATTTTGCTTGAACTATGTTCATCAGAAATAGAATCTGCGTTAGAGGTAATCGAGTCAAAAATCTCACGTGACTATTACGCGCTTTCCGTAAAATTACTCAAGTCAGTTAAGTGATGTCTTTGAGCAAGGTTTAAAGAAAGAGTTCTTCCAGAAAAACTAAAAACGATCAGACTTATACCAGTTTATCAAAAATAAAAACTAAAGATGATTATGGTATTTATAGGCCTGAATCAATTTTGCCATCCATTACTTTTGATGCTCACCTCTTAGTTTTGAATCAAAGAAGGGCGGAGAAGATATTGTATACGGTTGTGTTATAGAATAGCATGCCATCCTGTGGAATTTTGCCATGCGAAGTGACTGTAACTAAGCAGACAGACATCACAGTACTCGATTTCAAGATAATTTGCATATCCCATCACATTCATTTTTAAGAAATGGTATTAAATTATGAACTATTTATGGAGTACCAAACATGGTCGTCTTCAGGAAAAGGAAAAATTAGGACTAATGCTGTCCTAAAACTTCTTGTTCTATACGGAGGAATTTTAACAATTTTATTGCAGAATTTCAAACGTATTTTATATACAAATTGAGTATTGCACTCTATGATTTATGTATTTGTTTATTTACGTATTCACGCTGATTTAGTTTATACGTTTTCAATCTGGTCAAATTTATTGGCATTTCTCGTAAATATTTGGTGGTATGAAAGTATCTATCTATCTATTCGTCACCAGAATACTTATCGCTTAGATGTTCAGAATGAATGGAGCTGAACGTTTTGGTATAACTTATTTCAGTACATACAGTTTGACCCTATTGACTCTACCGGGTGTAACGGAAACTAGGGCCACCCCTGTAATTTTTTTTCTATTTGGAATATTTTGATGAAACTTGGGAATCGGATAGATGGCAACGTTTTGAATTTGATGACATTACTATGTTTCGGGTTCTGCAGGAAACGATACCAACTTTCGATTTTCAAATGGGAATATTTTAATTGTTCATCTCATCCTACGACCTTTTAACATATTTTTGAAAAAAAATAAAACTCAATATTTTTTTGCAATTTTCATCTTTCGTTCTAGAAGGCAATGAACAGTGAGAATTGGCTTAAATCAAGATATATTATCGAGAAAACACAAGATTGTATCTGAAAATTTAATTGCTTATCTTTTACGAGGCGTCAAAGTTTTAAATTTAATTTTTCCTCAAAAGTAGATTTTCTTCTGACACCACCATATCGGGCCACCCGGTATTACAGAAGCAGTATTTTTTATCTTTTTTTTCTATAACACCCGTCAATCTATTCTTAACGGTTCCGGAGTTCTAGTGGAAAATACCTAGGCAATTTTTGCAGAGTTTTTCCATTCGCTAATAACAATAACGACGTTAGCGATGCAAAATTTTCGTTCATACTTACAATATACTGTGATCATAAAAATATCAGTGTTATATGACAATATTCCATTGTTGTTAATTATCGACATTGCGAATTAGTGAATTCAGTTTTGAGTTTGAATCAATACACCCAAAGTCAATATACTTCTTATTTATGGAAAGTGTAGGCAAAATAGTGTTCAAGTTGGATAATTTATACAGAGAGCGCTATCCGGAAAGAATTCATCCGAATAGAACCTATTTCTCTAAAGTTGAACGAGAATTTCGTGAGGTGCAACCTGCTGAAGAGGAGGATTTCGTTATTGACGAAGATACCGTTTCCGTTTATGCCGGAAAACGATACCAATTTTCGATTTTCAAATGGGACACTGTATTTTCATGCTTATTTTAATTGTTCATCTCATTCTACAACATTTAAGCATATTATTTCAAGGATATTAATGTTATCAAATTCAAAATGTTGTCTTCTATCCGATTCCCATTAAAATATTCCTAACAGAAAAGAAGTTACAGGAGTGGCCCTAGTTTCAGTTACATTACATTGATTCGTATATGAAACGAAATATTTTTTGAGGGGAAATTGGTGATACATATGCTGAATAGCAGTCTGAATTGAAGGAGCTTTTAAAAACTGCACTGCAATTACAAAATTCTTTAAGTCATTGCCTAATCCCGAAGATAAAAACTAATCAAGATGGTCAAAAACTCAAATCAAATTGATAATACTATACATTTATTCTCAATTTTATCACTTAGGCACGTATCCCCATATCACATAAAAATTACCATTCCATGTTCATGGTTTCTATTATAGCAGCATATTTATGGAACATATACTCCGCGAATAAACAGCTGTACTGTATTTCTGAAGATACTCTTATGATTAATATTTAAGTCACTCGGCACTTACTTGGGATGCATTCAAATCGAAATTAATTGATTGAATTGCTTATCAGGGCTTGAGTTTTATGTTGTTTAACTACTATTATTATCGATCTTGGATACAGAATGAAATTGGCGAACATGCAACTTTGACTCCGCAGTTTTCTACCTCCGCTGAATAAATATCGTTAGTTAAAATTAATTAACCTTTAGCTATGCACCTTTCGCATCGCAGATAGGAAATTATGAGTGAGTAATTGATTTAGGGTTCTTTGACCCGACATCCATCAACTACTTTAATTGCAAAGCAAACAGCTGATTCTTTTCGTATTTAGAAAATCTACACAGCAAGATATGCCAAGCGAGAAATATGACATTTATCAATATGTTAGACAATTAAATAGAAAATTATGCTTTTCGCTGCAGTGGTGATATTCTTTATGAAATTAATTTCTAACAATTTTGATTGAGGAGGTCGTTACTTGATGAAAATCGATATACATATTTTCAAAGAGATAAAACAATGGTATTCAGATTTGCACTATATTAACAAAACTATGACCACTTAAAATACTCTTCAGCGTTACTACTTCAAAAAGAGTTCAATAGTTTTCAGTCTGAGAAATTCGAAAATACAACTTTTAAGTCCACTAAATCTAAGTCCGCATCTGAAGATCATATTCACCAAAGCAGACAAAGGCCTTACAGTCGTAGCCTTAAATAAAGCAGATTATTAATTGAAAACCCAAAATTTCATTGAATCAGGTAGTTATGAAAAATTGATAAAGATCCAAGTAATTAATTTCAATCCATTGTAAAAAACGCTTAAGAGCATGCCAAGTCTATAATATCTACCAATTAAAAATATAAACTTTTGTTTGACAACCCGCAATCACCTAGACTTTACTCCCTCGTCAAACTCCACAAAATAGGGCATCCCATTAGACCAGTATTTTCATATTTTCAAGCTCCAGCTGCAAAAATTTCACGCTTTCTCATAGACATCATTCAACAGTACGCTAATTTTGAACCCAAATTCTCAATAAAAATCTCTTCAGTCATAAATAAAAAAAATTTAGCACACGATACTACCACCGAACGCTAAACTTATGTCATGGGATGTAGTAAAGCTCTTCCCTAGTGTTCCACCTAGGGATACAGTGAAACTCAACAACTACTCTCTTCAAATTAATAAACTCAATCCGGTAATTCAATCAGAAACCTTATACCTTTCAGAAATTTGTTTAGAACGAAATTATTTTAACTTCAATGGAGTATTATATATAGTGAAAAATTTTTAATCATGGGTAATCCTCTGAGCCCTCTACTCGCTGAAATTTTCATGGATAATATTGAAAAACTATCCAAGAACACCGTTATTCAAATGCTTTATTTATTGGTTTAGATATGTCGATGATATCATTTGTTGTTTCACTGGCACAAACAATTAGTCATTCAAAACATTCATTAACAAAATTCACGATAATATTAAATTCACGTTAGAGATAGAAACAGAAAACTCCATTAACTTTCTGGATTTAACTATTATTAAAATTAACGGAAAACATGATCTTTCTATTTTTTATAAGCCATCGCATACAGATATTACTATTCACAGCTCATCTACATATCCGTATCCACATAATTAGCTGCTTACAATAGTATAGTACATAGACCATTAATAATCCCAATGTCACAAAATAATTTTATAAAGAAAGCATAATATAATTAAACAAATAGCTTTCAATAACGGTTACAGTCCTAGTTTGATTGAGAACATGATTTCACGTAAAAATTTCAAAAAGCAACCCAGGAAGTATTTCCGAGTAAAAAGTTCTAACACAAAATACAACAGCTTAACGTATTTTGGTAACCCTAGTTTAAAATTAAAATCATTCTTTTCGTATTATAATTTCGATATAGCATTCCGAACTGATAATTGTTTAGGCCGACTTATCAAAAACTGCAAATCTAAAATTGATAAAGGTAATAAATCCGGTGTTTATGAACTTGCGGCGATTGTTATATAGTTTATATTGGTAGAACTTTCAGAAATTTCAAAGTTAGATTATTCAAGCACAAACGTAGTTCTAATTATCATAAATCAAATTCCCATTATTCTAATCACTTACTCAATAACTTCTAACCATAACTTGATTATTTCAAAATTTTACACAATGAAAATAATACACAAAACTCAATCTATGAGAAATTTTAGAGATTAACAAAGAAAAGAATTCAAATAGGTTACTTAATAGTCAATTAGATCAAAATCCTTCTCCTCCTCAACGTATCCTCTTCATTAGTTCGTATCTGTCTGATGAAGCTACAGTGTGGTGAAACCGGTCATAGTTTTGTTAATATAGTGAAAATCTAAATACCATAGATTTATTTCATTTAAAATATATTTTAACAATTTGTTTTTATTTATTATTTATCATTATTATTTGTATTATTATTCTGTTCTTATACAATTAAATCTTCAAAAGATATAAAACAGAACTAATATAGATGCAGAAAATAAAAATAAAAAATATTTTCCAGACGTTCACTAATATTTTACATAACCTAACAAATTCGTTAAATTGGAAAAAATTACAGTATGCGCATTAGAAATGGGTCCACGAAAATTGCACCATGTATATTAATTATTGCAATGAGTGCGAACATTTGAATCGATAGTATGCAAAAAAGTATATTGAACAAAATTTTGTTACATTTTTTATCATAAACTTTCGGGAGAAGGCGATGCATCTCAAGTGATTGCTGTGACCGCCGAAGACGATTCAATGTGTGTGTTTACTAGCTCCTTGAAGAAGGCCAAATGGTAGGTTATCGAAAAGATGTTATGTCGAAGAGAACTTGACCTGAAAATAAAAAAATTTTATTAGAGAGAGGTGTGTGGCGTTGTTAGTTGGACCGTCCGCATATCTGTATCCCTTTGGAACTGGAATCTTTCCGAAATCAAGTATTTCAGTTTTTCAGAGCGTTTGCCATGGAAATATTTATAGAAATTAGCAAAATTAATAATTTTCCAACCTTAACAGGTTAGAGAATCTCCGAGTTCTCGATGAGGCGTACTACTCTCTTCTAGACACTACCCAATGGATGATGTCGCCAACACCTCTTTAGCCCTCAAAACAAAACTGGGTTTAGCAGAAGCAGATTTGCCAATGGCTTATACATGGTCATGCCAATAATCTCCGGTGTTGACTGTGATGAGATTTCTAAGACAATTCGATATCCTTGCATGATTAAAGGAGATTTTCTAACAATGACTTGAATATGAGTCTTCTTCGCGTTAAAATTGACCAAGTTCAACCATTCCGACTTTGATATCTTCTCCAAGCAGTTATAGGATGCAGACTAGAATATGAGGAAACCAGGATACACTCGTCCGTAAACCCAAATATTTTGTTTCCGGTGGAGTAGAGTAAAAGTCATTAGACAAGACAAACACGTTAGCGAAAATATGGAGCTCGGGGGTACTCCTGCTTCAACCTGGAAAGATTCACTCTTAACACCATCTGAATCTACTGAAGAGAAATTAACTAATCCAAGCACACAATTTTCTCGCAAAGTTTGTATACCATTAGTTTATTCATCAAGGCTACTTGCCAAACACTGTCGAAGACTTTTGAGTTACCAAATATCCCTATATTTTTGTTATTTGTGAATTATTTCTGTTCGACTATTATGAATAATGTGGGAAAAAGTGAAAGAAAAAATCACTTTTTATACTACTACATTCGTTTATAGCTTTCAAAGATTTTAGAGGCAAGTAAGAGAAAACGAAGTTTATCGATTGAATATTACCCAAGATAGGACAGGTTAAAAATTTCAAAAGACTTCAAAATGGCAAAAATATTTGAACGAACCCAAAGAAAATAATTGAAATCACTTCTTCAAGAGTACTTAAACCTATCTAAGGACCTTGAATTTTAGGCTGAAAACATTTCATCTATACTAATATTATAAAAAGGAAAGATTTGATTGTTTGTTTGTATTGGGTAGGCTCCGAAACTACTTGACCGATTTGAAAAATCCTTTCACTGTTACGAAGCTACACTATCTCCTTTGAATATAGGCTATATCAAATTTTCAAAAAAAGTAGAGATCTATATTAAAATTTCAATAATGTAACACAATGTGGGTCATTTGTAAATTCCTTTTGTTCGACTATTATGAATAATGTGAGAAAATTTGAAAAAAATCACTTTTAGTACTACTTCATTTGTTTACAGCTTTCAAATATAATTATCTTAGAATGCTTGAATATTTTCCGATTGATATCGACCTATCAAATGTATCAGGTATAATAAATTCAATTGTTTTTTCAATTTTCAATTCTTCCCTACTCACCAACATGTAGGTAATTCTATGAGTAAGCTCTATTACTTGAAAACCAAAAAAACGTGTTCTGAATCTCCATCCAAAATCAGCAGACCTCGCAAACACTGTATCGCTCTCTATTATTTCACCCTGTATCTTCATCACAACGCAGATAAAGCAAAAATTTTGTCTACAATATTCTAGAAATTCTAAAACCTTTCTGATGAGTTATTACTCAAACTAACCGATCAATTCGAAGATTTGAGGGGTTGACACCATCATCTGAGAAGGTGAGTGGAAGCACCACTGCTTAGAGCTATATTTCCCCAAAATACGACAGTATTTCGGTGAATGTTTATACGAAATCGACAGATTTTACAACCACTCAAAATAACTCGTCTTTTGTCGGACCAGCCTGTATCTCCTTCCTAATATGTCAAAATGCAAAAATTATTACACATTTGTGTTGGGAATCAATAGAGCGTGCCAATGTGGTATCACTCGACCTATCTTCCCTATAAAAATTGAGTTTTGTGCATCCCTGCTTAGGGGAATTGATGTAAAATAAAATCACCGTGTGTTAAAAGATGTCCCCCTGTAGACAAAAATTGACCTCTTTCTGCTTTTTGTCCAGAAACGAATAGTTTAGCAGTTATTAAGACTGATTCGTTTTAGTTTCCCCACTCGGTATACATTATGTTCCTTCGTATCAACATCGATGTATCATAATTTAAAAAAATAACATAAATATATCTATTATTTATTTTATGTTTTCCGATTTTTGTAATGTAAAGTAAAAATAAGAGTAAATCTCTAAATATAATATATATATATATATATATATATATATATATATATATATATATATATATATATATATATATATATATATATATATATATATATATATATATATATATATATATATATATATATATATATATATATATATATATATATATATATATATATATATATATATATATATATATATATATATATATATATATATATATATATATATATATATATATATATATATATATATATATATATATATTCTTTTGAAAAGGAAGAGGATTTACAAAATTCGAATAATTGTATTTACAATAAATGCTTGTATCTATAATTTTGGTGTGTGTCAGAAAAACACAAGTGTGAGCTCAGGAAAATGTAACAGGGGAGCCATACTATTTTGCGTATGATTCAATAAACGAGTGAAAAAACCTGAGGAAAAAACTCGTTTCCCTGTCGCTATTGCACTAGCAGTAGCTTGTCTGTTTATGTTGTACTAGTGTCGTGTGTACATAAAAAGTACCAAAGATTTTTTTCTGCTTAGCAGCTTCAATTCTCATCTTGCACTCCATGATTCCTAGACGAAGACAAGGGTGAAAGGAAGGAGGTTTGGGACAGGAATCTGTAACAATGGAAAAAGAAAACCAGCAGAAAAGTCATACCTAACCTAACCTGACTCTTATATGTCCAAACATACTTGAGTTTAAGAAAAGATTTTACGTAGCAAGCAAGGCCATGAAAAGGACTAAGAAAATAATCAAAAAGTACATAACCTGCAATATTTCCTCTTTCCCGGAGATGTTCTTCCGTCGCAATGTGTCTCCATAATCAGTTCCTTGTTCTTGCTTGCCAATTTTGAAGTATAAACGCAAAATCCCTTCAATATTCAAACTCAACAAAACAGTTCCCTCTCTGTTTGACCAAGAGAGCCCCGATGGCCAGGTTCGGTCTTCAAAGTGATGCCGATTATGATCTATAGATGTTCTAGAATCATTCTGAACCCAATAACTTGGGTTGACATCTCCCATAGATTATTTTTTCGTGGTTATTGTTTAATTTAAAGAAAAATGTACGAAAAAATTTCGACAGTCGTTTTAAAAATATGATACTGTTATTCCATTGTGAGTATAAATAAATCCAAAATCAATCTTATATGAAGGACAACAAAATCGCTGTTTACCATCCGGTTAAGTATGGAGATTACATAATTTTTCCAGTGCAAGTTCAAAGGATTGAAGAATACGATCTATATAGATATAGAATTGCATCCAACATCTTTTCTCTAATAAAACGGGATTTAATAACAAATAAGACAATGATAAAATACCTTGTACTTCTAAATATAAATCAAGACTATGAAATACCTTAAAATCATTTCAGCTAATGTTTCAGGGTCTCGAGACAATCAAATGCACGAGTATTATTTGAGTTGCCTCTGGATAGAATTTCTAGGAAATTCATAGTGCGGGTTTGTTGAAACAGCTACAAAGTAGCAGAGGACGCTTCAGTTTGGAACTTTTGTTTTCAGAATAAACATAAGAATTGGTCAAGAGCCAAATGTCCAAAGTTTAAAGTAACCTCTCTCAATTCTACGTAGAAGCTTTCAATCTGAAGTGACTATGCTGAAACAAAACTTTGATTCTTATGTGTTCTGACAAGTGAAAACTTCCACGTATCCCTATTCCAATCAAGCAAGTTGAATCGAATCTATCATTTGAATTGAACTTTTTCAGCGTGAACAAACATTAACTTGGAAATAGCTGAATAAGATCTAGGTTTGACAGCATCTTCTTAGATGTAAGAACTTTATGAACAACGTTGTGTTTGTCAGTTATGTGAAGGACATTTACGTAATTGCATTTGATATATTCAATTGATTCCGCCCTTACTACGTGATAGCTTATCAAAATTCAAAAACTTTCACACATAAATATTCAATAAAAAACTCAATTCATTTAAAGATCAAAACAGGTTCAAACCTCATTCAAATCATCTTTAGTTAGTTTGGATGTAGATACATGTTTTCCTATACCCAGGGGAAGAATGTCCTTTATTGGTCTAAGACAGGCGTGCTCAAACTTGAACTGCTGGCGATCTACCTCAATATTTTTAGACTACTTACGATCGATTTTGAGAGGCTGCAAGTATGTGTGATGCAGGGTTGTCGTACATACACGATACACCCTACCTACCTACCTACCTAGGTAGGGTGTATCGTAGTATATATAAATATTAGCTTCCGCACAACATACATTATTTTAGTCAAGGTTTGGGTAATGTTTAGTTAGGTTTAGTTACATTATTCTCTATAATATCAATAAAAAAAGTCATAGTTATTCAAAATTGCGAGTTTATTGGTTTTTACGATATAAAAGAGTTACATATGGTGTTAAAGCGTGGCACTGCATGTCCCTTGCAAACGTTTCATAAGATGGTACGTAACTACCGAGTGCTAATCGCAAGCATGATGACATATGATCGTCAGTTAGACGATTGCGATATTTTGACTCAATTATTTCACAAGTAAGCACAAGTAAGTTGACCCATTCGATTGATTTGCCTCAGATTCGAATATCTATCTTCAGATATAAAACACCAAAAATTTGATCAGACACTGTAGCTTTGAGATGTATATCTGATATAATCTGCACCAACTCATTTTCAACAGAACATTAGGTCATATTAAGCTGACTTACTGTTTCAGTAGCTAATTTCTCAATGTTTTTACATGAAAAAGGATAACATATAAATGATGCTATATTTACCAATTTACTGCAATCATTAAAACGTATTTCGCATTGTCCCAAATTATTTGATAATTCAGCCTCATACGTATCATAATTCAACTGACTTATCCTTGCTTTCAAAGACGGAAAATGTTTCGGATCCTTTCTTTTCAGTTGATCTATCATAAGTTGTAATTTAATTTTGTTTGCGTGTACTACGCTAATCATCTCAATAATAGTTTTGCCTTTACCTTGAAGCTCCAAGTTAATGGTGTTTAAGTGCATTGTGATGTCAGTCAAAATGCCAAATTAGCCATTTTTCGTTTTTCAACATCTGAGCGTCATCACCTCTTTCGTCTAAAAAGCTGTTATTTCGGGCAATAACTCTTGAAACCTTTCTAGGAATTTTCCGCGACTCAACCAACTGACGTTCGTGTGAAGAACTAAATCAAAGTGTTCAGCTGACTCCCTATCTTCCTACTGCAACTTAAAGAGCCACCGTTGCAATCTATGTACATTCACAATTTTTATAGCAATGCCCATTATTTCCTCCGTGTTTAAAATTCATGGAATGAAAAAAATGAAGGGAAATCTTCATTAGCTCGAAACAATGCCACAAAACCTCTTTTGTTTCCAGTCATTGCTGGTGCTCCATAGGTTGTAATGCACACTAATTTATTTATTGGTAGCTTGCAGTTTTTTACGACGACCAATGTCCAGGCTTACATCAGAAGAAAAATTTTGGATCTGGCAGTTCTGCACAACTTGATTAATGGTATGGTGTGTTCTCCTCCTCTATTAGAATCCTTCAAATTCAAAATTCCTTCTCGTCAAACCCAGGCACCAGATCTCTTTCATGTAATACCTTTTATAGACCAAACGTTTTCTTTGTGAGATGCTCCGCGTTGTGCAACAGCCTTCCTTATAGGATAGATCTATTCAAGTCAAGGTGCTTTGGCTTCTACTGATTTTATCAAAAATTTTGAAAGTTAGAATGTGGTTTCATGTCACAATAATTATTTGATTCGTTATAATTACGTAAATGGGGATAATCCCGTTTAATTTGTCATTATTATAATATGTGTCATTGTATGGTAATGGATAAATATTTACTTACATTGTTTCACGCAAATTTTTGAATAACCAATTTCTGGTACTTCCTTAATAAAATGTATTGTGACCACGCTGGTTATAGTGAATTCTTTTATTCGAATGAATTTTGTATTCATGTTTTTATAATCCTTAGATCGTTCTTTTCTGTTATATTCATGTCTATGGTTGAGGATATTTAATGGCTGAATTCGAATGAAAGATACGTAGTTGCGACCGAATTATGTATCTTAGAATAATCTGTAATTGCAAGAATTGAATAAGGACAAATAATATGTATATAATATCATTGAAAATTATAGAAGAACCTGCTCTATTAATATTATTTTATTTTCAATTCCAGGTAAGCAATCAAAGAGTCTTTGAGGAATGAAACGTGAGTAATAAAATACTATTAAAATATGATATTTGAAATGTTTGATAAGAAGTGTAATTTATTTCTTAATCAAGATAAGGGAGAATATATTTGCTGCGAAAATGAATCAATTTCGAATTAAATATGCACTTAGTTTGTGAGTAATCACACTTTAAAATAGAGAAATCGAATCCAAAGAATTATTATCGAAAATTTATTTTATTGCTGAATCTACTAAATTGATTTTTTGAAATATAGATAGAGAAGCTAATGATTCGTCTTGACATTGATGATCTAAGGTACATTTTCAATAAGAAATCTTCAGTTGGATTTAGGCAAATTGAAATCAAAGCACATATTTTGGAAATGAAACAGTTAACTGTTCAAACAAAATTCATATTTAACATAAAGGATTTTCTATTGATGAATAATTGTGAATAATATATGTAGTTATGTGCTGAGTTATGATGTGTTAATCAAATTTTCTAATTCACGAATTGAAAGGAAAAATCCTAAAACGTGAATTCGCTGACTAAGGAACTCATTGTGACTCATACAAACCCAACATTCTATACACTGTCATAAGCTAACCTCTTCTAATCAACAGTAACTTTAAACTTATATATAATCTAACAAAACATTAATTTGAACAACTGTTAATTAAATGAGATAAAAAACACAAGGTTTAACTTTAATCTACACTTTATTTGAAAACATTCGACGACGTTTCGCTGACACAGCAGCTTTATCAAGAATGAAAAACAGAATGAAGAGTATGGTGTTATAAACAAATCGTAGAACAAGTTGGATGAATAACAAGAAAATCCACACCGAGCCATTGTACAGTTAGTATGAAAGATAATAAAACTAATTAAACAAGTTAAGTAGGGGTGAGTAATTCACATCTACCTGTTCATTCAAAAGCTTGTCCGAATGTTTGTATCTATTTATTTCTAATGCTTCTAGGAGATCTAATTTTGAACTTTTGATTTTATATGTAATATGTCAAAGTTTTTATTGAATGAATGGTTTCCTTTTATTAGGTGGTTTGAATAATTTGAATCAGATTTATTTTTATCGAAGCTACGTTTATGTTCAGATGTTCTTATGCCAAAACTCCTATAGGTCCTACCGATATAAATTTTATCACAAGAACTGCAATTGAGTTTATAGATTCCTCATTTACTTGATTTTTCAACACGAGATTTATTATTTTTAATATGTTTACCTAAGTTATTAGAAATTTTGACAGTTATATTAAGATTTTGTTTGACGAGAAAGGATTTAATATTTGTACTTGCAGAACCGCAGAATGTTAAACTGTTGAATATTTTATAGTCTTTATGAATAGGATATACTTCATTTATTGCTTTCTGATACAGTTTTTACGAATGATTAGATCTATCATATCCGGATTATATGAATTATTAATGGCTATCTGTTTGATGATGTTTAACTCTTTATTATAATCTTCTACTGATAAAGGTAAATTGAGTAACCGATGTACCATGCTGTTTAAAGCTGCAACTTTGTGTTGGATTGGATGTAATGAGTAGTTATGTATAATTGTATCAGTATGTGTTGGTTTACGAAAGACCGAAAACATGATTATTATTAATTAATGGAATCGTTCTGTTCAATTTCTATCGTGAATTTAATGTTCAAATGGATGGAATTAATGAAATTAAGAAATAAGTCTAATTGACGAGTAGTTCCAATGAAACATACTAAGATGTCGTCAACATATCTATACCAATAAAGAAATTTGGAAATGAGTGGATGTGTATGAATTTTCTGTTCAATATTATTCATAAAATCTCTGCTAAGAGTGGACTCAAAGGATTTCCCATGATCAAACCATTTTCACTACTGTAATAGATGTTGTTGAATGAAAAATAATTTTGTTCAATGCAAACGTCCAACAGATTCAATATTTCTGATTTAATTATGTGGTTAACATGATTCGAATTCAACATGTTTTCGATTAATATTTTGACATCACCTGGAGGAACACTTGGGTATAAATTCTCAACATCAAACGAAATAAGTTTTGCGTTAGGTGGTAGGTTAACGTTTTTTATGTTATTTATCAATTCATTCTGTTTTTCTTTCTTGATAAAGCTGCTGTGTCAGCGAAACGTCGTCGAATTTTTTCAAATAAAGTGTAGATTAAAGTTAAACCTTGTGTTTTTTATCTCATTTAGATCATGAATCTACATCAAGTAACGGCCTCCACAATTCAAACTATTAATTAATACATTCTGAAAGCAATGTATCTGTAAGAAAATAGGTATACAAAAAACTAGGTTATTTTGTGATGACCATTTATATAAGAATGCAAAAAGTTGGGTTATATTGAATTCATATCGAATTTGAAGCAATTGTAAATAACCAACGACTTCCGTGTTTAGAAAAAGTAGATTCGTCGTAACGTTTCTGCAGTGCTGCGTATGCTATTGTCGGATAAAACGTACGTTAACTGTACTGGTGAAATCTTATTCAGCAGTTCTGTAAGATGAATCTTCAAAATCAAGATATCACAGATATGGTAGGACGGTAATAATCCTCGAAGACAACTTGATCCATGTAATTTAAAAATGCAATTCTACAGTTTTTTCCGCTGCCTTTGAATAACTCTTAAGGTTCTATGGTTTTGACATTAATTTTCTCCCCACATAAAGAGATGGGGCAAAATTCGGTTCCTTATACGTCATATGTTGAAAATGAAAACAAAATTCGATCAAGGCACTATAATCTACACTGAAAAGCGTTTCAACCTTAAAACTCAAATGGAATTTTTCACTATACTTTTGCTATCTACAAATAAATTGAACCACTGATATCGCCGTTTCGAACTTCAAAATGGCATGAAATATATATTATTTATTAGAAAATCTTGAAAAAGAAACTGAATTCATCAAAACCAATAAATCCGAGAAATTCATCCCTTCACCACATTTTGGACAAATAAGTGAAATTGTTTCGAAAAATCTTTCCAAATTGAAATCTAAAATCGCATTCAGACCTCGAAATAAGATATCAGCATTCTAATCTAATGCTGAAAATCGTATGGGGAATTGAAAAGGTTCAGCAGTTTAGAAGTTAAATTGACTGCAATAATTTCTACATAGGTCAGACTGCTAATCCCTTCAAAATCACACATAGAGAACATCAAACATTCAGTGAAAATTAACTAGATTCAGCCTTAGCTAACCATTGCATCCAATATGTCCACTCTTTTCCTATTGATCAATTGAATGTGCTAAAGGCAGTATGTATTTGAGGCATTGAGTCTCGTCTATTTGATATTACTCCAGGTGTACCTCACGGTTTCCACTTGGGACCGATTTTATTCATCGTTTGTATCAACATATCGCCAAACGCCTTAAAGATAGATGACCTCAAACTGTTTTTGCCGGTTAGAGATGGTGATTAGCCTTATCATTTCTTGCGAAGACAACAGTATAACCTTGAGTGACGACAAATGCTCAATTATTTATTTAATCCGCAAACGTATTATTGTCAAACATATATACCACTTTAAGAAGAGTGGATACAATCAGACACTCAGGTATTCTACTCGACTGGAAACTCATTTATTTCACTAGTATAGGGCTGTCTTGCAGATTTCTTTCATTTACAAGTCTAAATTGATTCTTATCAATTCACTCTCGTTGACAATTCGCTGATAAGCAGTGATAGTGGCAAAGACTTTTTCGAATTTTCATTAAAATGGAAGTTTATTCAAACTCAGAAATGACCGACATGCACTGGCGCTGTTACCTCGTGAATTTCCTAGCCATCTTGGGTTTTCGCTTTGGATGCTAGTTATAATTAGACAACAACGTGAATTGCTGGAGCTTATTTCATTTAAGAAGTTTTTCAAGAGATGCCACTATTAATAACCGCAACAACCACATATGGGGGAAAGTAAATTCTCTTGCTGTCGTTGCTTATCACCAGAAATAATTTTCTTCGAACGTGTGGATTTGAATGAGTATAGATCACCTAATTGGTCCACATTTTCATCCACCTAGATTGAATGGAAATTCATACTCCCAGTTTTTAACCGAAGAGCTGCCGGATCTACCTGATCTCACTCCTTCGGATGACAGGGTGGAAATGAGGCATATGGCGCCCCTGTTCATTTTAGTATAACAGCACGTCCACATTTAAACGAAACATATTCAGATCGCTGGGTAGGCCGTGGTGGACACCACTTTTGGCTGGAACGTTTACTGGGTCTAAATCCAACAGACGTTTCTTGTTGGGACATTTGAAAACGTTGGTTTGCAGGATTCCTGTTCAAGACGTAGGAGACTTAATAAACTGCATTAAAGTTTCTTATAGTGTTATTTATGGTACTCCTTGGATCTTCAATCGGATACGAAGATCAATGTGTGGACGTTTAGACTCCTGTGCAATGGCTGAAGGAGCCCATTTTCAGCACTTTCAATTATAACTTCCTTCACATTATTTTTTCATCAAACACATAAAATTGATCAATTTTTCACACAAAAACTGTGACAGATACGGAAAAAATACAACGAATTAAAACGATTAAAAATACAAAAAAAGAATTTCAAATTGCCTCGGGCGTTTTGTAAAAAGTTGTAAGGGTAAAAAGACACTTGACTTCTTAAAGTATATCACTCTGTCGGTTTCCATAATTGCTTGTTCGAAACCGAGTGGTAACAGTAGTCTAATGATTTAATTCATTCGTGTGAGTAGAAGTATATACAGTGTGTTCCAACGAAAATTTGACCCCCCCTCTAACTCCGAAATGAGTAACATTAGCGAAAAACACCAAGACACGTCGATTTTTGTTTCGAGGGGGAGCATTTTTCGAAATAATTCGAAACTTCTCAGATCAACCCCTACCCCAGCAACCCTAACTTTGAAATTCATCATAGGGAATAAGGGTCGAGTGGCACCTTACTGAAAAGGTCTGTCAATTCTCCACCTTGATTTGTCATTTTAGAATTTTAAATTAACATACAGGGTGTCCCAACCAAGGGTGCAGTTGAATTCCTGAAATCCCAAATACTAAATGAAATAGATTTATTTTGGCATAATGCAAGCGCAGGTTTATGCTCGGTCTAGAAAAACGACCTACACTTGTGAATTTGGAGTTGGTGCAATCAACCCCTATTTCCAGCATCCCCAACTCAAAAATCATTCGATCGATAATAGGTCAAGTGGCACCTCGTTGGAAAGGTACTGCAATTTTCTCTTCGAATTTGGTATTTTCGAAATTCAGAATCATCATATAGGTGTCCCGAAGCAGGAACATTGAAAATCCAAATAACTTTTGAAACTGGTTCATTTCGGTATACGAGAACATGTTTGATCCGAGAATAGGACTTTCTTGTGTGGTTATAGAATTTTGCAATCAACCCTTCCATTCAGCATCCCCAACTTGAAAATCATACAAATAATTCAAGTGGCATATCTTCAGAAAGGTTTTTGAATTCCAGAATGATTAAAGCATTTCATTCAGTTCGGCTCTCCATACAGGATGTCGCTTTCGAAAAATTCAATATCGTCATTTGAAATTATCAACTAAAATTAATTCGAAACTGTTAAAAGTATTGGGGTACGATGTGTTGAGCATCAATTACGAAGAAATAAAGCTGATTTCTGCATTGAAAATGTTCACATTTTTTCATTTCCATCTGGCGTGCAGTCATCTGTTATTTCTCATTTTTGCAATGAAATATTATTATTATTCAGATCAGTTCCTCATTATTGTTGTTGTTCGTCAGTTGAAATTAATCTGAAAATGGTTTATTCCACTGAGGAAAGGGTCGAAATTGTATCGACGTATTTTCGAAATAACAGTTGTGCCAAAGAAACGGCAAGGATATTCGATAGGAACCATCCTGAAAGAGAAAGGGAGTCAGTCACCAGTACGTTAAATATTTGGTTGACAAATTCCTAGCTACGGGTTCGGTGGCAAACTAAAACATGAAGTGGCATGTCCTGTCAGAAATGAGGCAACGGAAGTGGCAGTAGTGGGTCATCTACAAATGGAGAATACTACTTCGATCAGAAAACTATCTCGTCTGACTGGTGTATCAGCCACAACTGTCCATAGAATCGTGAAACATCACAAATTTCACCCTACAAGGTAAAATTAGTGCATGAAATAAACGAAGATGATCCAGATCGTCGTTTACAGTTTTGTGAAAATCTAAGTGAAAACCTAAACGCTAATCCAAATTTTCTGAATAACATCTGTTTTTCTGATGAAAGCACCTTTATGCTCAGTGGTGAAGTGAATAGACATAATTGTCGATATTGGGACACACAGAATCCTCATTGGCTTAGAGAGGCCCACACGCAAAGGCCTCAGAAGTTGAACGTTTGGGCAGGAATTTTTGGCAATCATCTAGTTGGGCCTTTCTTTATTGAGGGTAATCTGAATGGAAATGGCTACCTACAGTTGTTAGAGGAACACATACATCCTAGATTGACAGAAATTTTACAGAACGATCCAACTCTTTCTGAGGACGAAATGCGTTTTCAACAAGACGGTGCTCCTCCGCATTATGATGCTCGGGTGCGCCAATATTTAGACGAAAATTTCCCAGGAAGGTGGATTGGTAGAAGAGGACCTGTTGAGTGGCCAGCCAGGTCACCAGATTTAAATCCCCTAGATTTTTTTTTGTGGGGCCATCTAAAATCTAAAGTTTATGCCACAAGACCAGAAAACCTGGAGGAGCTGCGGATGAGGATTATCACAGAATGCCGACTTTTGACTCCTGAAGTTTTCGCTAATGTGAGAAGTGAGTTCGAAAATCGTCAGTATAACTGTATGGAGGTGGGCGGAGGTCATTTTGAACAATTGTTGTAATAATCAAGTTAGTTTTTTGTTTTCAATTGAATACAAGTTCAATAAATCTCGTTTTCCTGTTTAGATGAGCATCCAATCAGTTTCTCCATCATCCCCTCATCCTGATCCTCACGCCAGAAAACCTCGATTGCCAAACTGAAACCAATGCCTCAGTGATTCAGAAAATAGAAAAATCTTTCTGGAACTTTGCCACTCAACCTGTAATCACTTGTATGATTTTTTGAGTTGGGGATGCTGAATGGAAGAGATTGATTGCAAAAATTCCATATTCACGCAAGAGAGTCTTATTCTCGAATCAAACATAAACATGTTCTCGTATTATACCGAAATGAACCAGTTTCAAAAAGTTATTTGGGTTTTCAGTGTTCCTGCTCCGGGACACCCTGTATGCTGATTCTGAATTTCGAAAATACCAAATTCGAAGAAAATTGAAATACCTTTCCAACGAGGTGCCACTTGACCTATTTTCGATCGAATGATTTTTGAGTTGGGGATGCTGGAAATAGGGGTTGATTGCACCAACTCCAAATTCACAAGTGTAGGTCGTTTTCTAGACCGAGCATAAACCTGCGCTTGCATTATGCCAAAATAAATCGATTTCATTTAGTATTTGGGATTTGCAGAATTCAACTTTACCCTCGGTTGGGACACCCTGTATGTTAATTTAAAATTCTAAAATGACAAATCAGAATGGAGAATTGACAGACCTTTACAGTAAGGTGCCACTCGACCCTTATTCCCTATGATGAATTTCGAAATTAGGGTTGCTGGGGTAGGGGTTGATCTGACAAGTTTCGAATTATTTCGAAAAATGCTCCCCCTCGAAACAAAAATCGACGTGTCTTGGTGTTTTTCGCTAATGTTACTCATTTCGGAGTTATAGGGGGGGTCAAATTTTCGTTGGAACACACTGTATAAAAATTTTATTTGTATTTCAACTTTGAATAAAGTCTTCTCTACGTTTATATACTCAGCGATGTATGTTGCAATATATTTCACTTCTCGATAGGTTTTGAAGAAACCATTTGGGAGGTATCACTTGGGGTATCAGGTATTTTGTTGTCGGTAGAAATCTGGGGTTTTCAATCAATTTGTATTTTGATTAGGCTTAACAACCAAACAGTAACGGCTAAATTCTTATAGTGCGGTAGAAAATCACTACATAGTTGCACAGGACAAGTACTTAGTGTTTCCAACTTGGTTGTTTTCATGGTTTTCCAACTGGCCTCCGAAAGGTCTTCTATTTCGGTTCATTGGAGGGTGCCAAGTTTATACATATAAACTCGGGTTTGTTATCAAACACATAGTTTAGTTGCCTTCTAGATAGATATTGCCAATAGATGTGGAACGCTAAGAAATGCGAATGGGAACATCACCATAATCTGGTGAGGAGGATATTTAGGAATGTATTGAAGTTTGATATGCATCTGCACTTTTTTATAGAATCAATAATGAACGAGCGTCGATTATTTTCCTAAGTCTATGTGATTTATGTTTTTATATGATTCACAAATGTTACTCTCATGCTTAATTCAGTATTGAGCATCAATCTTCCTAAACAAGCAATTCCAACACAAATTAAATTCATCTATGAATTATATTAACAGTGCAACGATTGTAAGTTCAGTTATATAATTCATCCAATTTAAGGTTCCATCTAACAATTGGAATGATCAGCGCCATCTAGAACGTGGGAAAAAACTATCCCATCTGCAAGCTTTTATCGTATTAATCGCGAATTGCTCGGTCATTGAGGCAGACCGAACAATTCTGTACATTAATTTCGATTTCATATCCTCAGTTCTTAAGCAATTAGGACTTTCGAGAAGAAGTGTAGTAGATAGCGGAAACGCGACGGCTGCAGGAAATTGAAATATAATAATAAGAGTTCGCGGGAATGAGCTGTCGTCAGCTAAACTTTTGTAACATCGACCAAACGTCTCGACTCGCGGAATCACTGAACGGCCCTTGGGGACCGAAACAACTCAACCTTAATGTGGCATCCCTTCCAGTATCAGCATCTCTTGCAGTAAGCCACAAATGGAGTTAAACGCTTCTGCAACAAAACGTCATAAGAGGCTTATCTCGATTGAATGCTCATTGCTGAGAGAATAAGAGCTTGAGCTATTACTGGAATTAGACGTTGTTATGTAGGAAAATTTCATTCATTTTCAGTTCCATTTTAGATTATGATGTCCACTTACGATTATATATACTACCCCAAAAATTATCGCACAATTTTGATTTTGCCGAGTTATTTTAAATAATTAATATTTTCAGTATTTTTCTTGCATAATATATTCTAAGGATAACCAAGTGAAGGTAGTAGGAAATAATGCTCCTACAGAAGAATTTAATGAGAAATATTATAATTCTGATCAAAACCAGTGTTCGAACAATCTGAAAAAATGACAATAAAAACTACATACCGGGTGTTACTGAAACTAGGGCTACCTCTGTAACTTTTCTTCTATTCGGAATATTATGATGAAATTTTGGAATCGGATAGAAGACAACATTTTGAATTTGATAACATTAATACATTTGACATTTCGTTCACGGTTATGCCGGAAACGATACCATTTTTCGATTTTCAAATGGGACACCTGTATTTTTTTCCTTATTTTAATTGTTCATCTCATCTTCCGACGTTTTAACATATTTTTTTAAGACAAACAAAACTAGAAGGTCATGAACAGAGATAATTGGCTAAGCTCAACATCTCCTACCACGAAAATACAAGATTGTATCTGAAAATTTAATTGCTCTTTCTTCACGGGGTGCAAAGTTTTAAATTTCAGTTTTTCTCGAAAAGTAGGGTTTTCTCTGAGACAACCATATCGGGCCACCCGGTATCACAGAAGCAGTATTTTTCGTCTTTTTTCTATTCCACTCACGTCACTCTAGTCTTAATGGTTCCGGAGTTCTAGTGGAAATTAGCTAGACAATTTCTTCGAGTTTCCCCATTCGGTAATAACAATAACTACGTTGGCGATGCAAAATTTTTGTTCTTATAATATTCTGTGATCATAAAAAAAAAAATCTAACCTAACCTAACCTAAACTTTTGTAACATCGACCAAACGTCTCGACTCGCGGAATCACTGAACGGCCCTTGGGGACCGAAACAACTCAACCTTAATGTGGCATCCCTTCCAGTATCAGCATCTCTTGCAGTAAGCCACAAATGGAGTTAAACGCTTCTGCAACAAAACGTCATAAGAGGCTTATCTCGATTGAATGCTCATTGCTGAGAGAATAAGAGCTTGAGCTATTACTGGAATTAGACGTTGTTATGTAGGAAAATTGCATTCATTTTCAGTTCTATTTTAGATTATGATGTCCACTTACGATTATATATACTACCCCAAAAATTATCGCACAACTTTGAATTTGCCGAGTTATTTTAAATAATTAATATTTTCAGTATTTTTCTTGCATAATATATTCTAAGGATAACCAAGTGAAGGTAGTAGGAAATAATGCTCCTATAGAAGAATTTAATGAGAAATATTAGAATTCTGATCAAAACCAGTGTTCGAACAATCTGAAAAAATGACAATAAAAACTACATACCGGGTGTTGCTGAAACTAGGGCTACCTCTGTAACTTTTCTTCTATTCGGAATATTATGATGAAATTTTGGAATCGGATAGAAGACAACATTTTGAATTTGATAACATTAATTTATTTGACATTTCGTTCACGGTTATGCCGGAAACGATACCATTTTTCGATTTTCAAATGGGACACCTGTATTTTTTTGCTTATTTTAATTGTTCATCTCATCTTCCGACGTTTTGACATATTTTTTTAAGACAAACAAAACTAGAAGGTCATGAACAGAGATAATTGGCTAAGCTCAACATCTCCTACCACGAAAATACAAGATTGTATCTGAAAATTTAATTGCTCTTTCTTCACGGGGTGCAAAGTTTTAAATTTCAGTTTTTCTCGAAAAGTAGGGTTTTCTCTGAGACAACCATATCGGGCCACCCGGTATCACAGAAGCAGTATTTTTTCGTCTTTTTTCTATTCCACTCACGTCACTCTAGTCTTAATGGTTCCGGAGTTCTAGTGGAAATTAGCTAGACAATTTCTTCGAGTTTCCCCATTCGGTAATAACAATAACTACGTTGGCGATGCAAAATTTTTGTTCTTATAATATTCTGTGATCATAAAAAAAAATCTAACCTAACCTAACCTAACCTAAACTTTTGTAACATCGACCAAACGTCTCGACTCGCGGAATCACTGAACGGCCCTTGGGGACCGAAACAACTCAACCTTAATGTGGCATCCCTTCCAGTATCAGCATCTCTTGCAGTAAGCCACAAATGGAGTTAAACGCTTCTGCAACAAAACGTCATAAGAGGCTTATCTCGATTGAATGCTCATTGCTGAGAGAATAAGAGCTTGAGCTATTACTGGAATTAGACGTTGTTATGTAGGAAAATTTCATTCATTTTCAGTTCCATTTTAGATTATGATGTCCACTTACGATTATATATACTACCCCAAAAATTATCGCACAACTTTGAATTTGCCGAGTTATTTTAAATAATTAATATTTTCAGTATTTTTCTTGCATAATATATTCTAAGGATAACCAAGTGAAGGTAGTAGGAAATAATGCTCCTATAGAAGAATTTAATGAGAAATATTAGAATTCTGATCAAAACCAGTGTTCGAACAATCTGAAAAAAATGACAATAAAAACTACATACCGGGTGTTGCTGAAACTAGGGCTACCTCTGTAACTTTTCTTCTATTCGGAATATTATGATGAAATTTTGGAATCGGATAGAAGACAACATTTTGAATTTGATAGCATTAATACATTTGACATTTCGTTCACGGTTATGCCGGAAACGATACCATTTTTCGATTTTCAAATGGGACACCTGTATTTTTTTGCTTATTTTAATTGTTCATCTCATCTTCCGACGTTTTGACATATTTTTTTAAGACAAACAAAACTAGAAGGTCATGAACAGAGATAATTGGCTAAGCTCAACATCTCCTACCACGAAAATACAAGATTGTATCTGAAAATTTAATTGCTCTTTCTTCACGGGTGCAAAGTTTTAAATTTCAGTTTTTCTCGAAAAGTAGGGTTTTCTCTGAGACAACCATATCGGGCCACCCGGTATCACAGAAGCAGTATTTTTTCGTCTTTTTTCTATTCCACTCACGTCACTCTAGTCTTAATGGTTCCGGAGTTCTAGTGGAAATTAGCTAGACAATTTCTTCGAGTTTCCCCATTCGGTAATAACAATAACTACGTTGGCGATGCAAAATTTTTGTTCTTATAATATTCTGTGATCATAAAAACATCAGTGTAACATGTCAAAATTCCATTGTTTTTAATTATCGACATTGCGAATTAGTAATTCAGTTTTGAGTATGAATCAATACACCCAAAGTGAAAAAGTCGATATGCTCCTTATTTATGGAGAGTACAGGCTAAACAGAGTTCGAGCTGAACAATTATACAGAGAGCGCTATCCGGAAAGACTTCATGCGAATAGAACCCATTTCTCTAAAGTTGAACGAAAATTTCGTTAAGTGCAACCTGCTGCCTAGGTAATTTCCATTAGAACTCCGGAACCGTTAAGAATGGAGTGACGTGGTATACAAAAATACTGTGACACAGGGTGGCCTGATATGGTTGTCTCAGAAAAAACCTACATTTTGGGGAAAAACTGAAATTCAAACCTTTGACACCCCGTAAAAATGAGCAATTACATTTTAAGAAACAATCTTGTATTTTCGTGGTAGAAGATGTTGAGCTAAGCCAATTGTCACTGTTCATGGCCTTCTAGAACGAAAGATGAAAATTGCAAAAAAAGATTGTGTTTTGTTTTTCTTTCAAAAATATCTCAAAAGGTCGGAGGATGACATGAATAATTAAAATAAGCAAGAATAAAGGGTGTCTCATTTGAAAATGAAAAGTTGGTATCGTTTCCGGTTATGCCGGAAATGTCAAACATATGTATTAATATTATCAAATTCAAAATGTTGTCTTCTATTCTATCAAAATATTCCAAATAGAAAAAAGTTACAGTCGTGGCCCTAGTTTCAGTTACACATAGACTATGGAGTCCATTGGTATGGGAGGCGTATCGTGTCTATTTCTATGTTTTCATAGTTCTTCGTCTTTCTTGTCATTTGTTTCTTCTTCCCCATGATTTGACAGATTAACTTAGTACGTTTCCCCGATACACCTCTAGGCCCTGGATCCTTCTTTTCTCAAGAGGTTCGCCAAAATTTTTGAACAACAAAGCTCCATTCGCGTCCCTGCGACTACAGCCTGAGAGCATATGTTGGACAGAATCGGCCGTATCGAACGTTTCACAATTTTCATTATGGGTTTCTCCGATTTTCTTTCTAAATCTCTTGAACAACCCATACTCGTTGATACTCAGGTGAACAAATAATCTGTACAAGTGTGCTGGTATTCAAACCATTTACTGACCTCAGGGTTTACGATCTTCATGCACATCGCTTTCTCGGACAACGTTACCAGTTGCTCTATGCAAATCCTCAGTTGTTGAGAGTCAACTGGCTGATGGCCGACCCGCTGTTGAAGATCTACAGGGAGTATACTAGAGAGGACCAGTGTTTGTCTTCTTTCATGGTATGCGCCTATGTGGCGGCTCTATATTACTTCTTGTGTCCATGGTTGGATTTCTCATATTCGGCAAAAGCCAAATCAGGTATCCCACTCGATCGACCATTCTGTGTTTGAAGGTGATTCTTCTGGTGCTCCTTCATAATTCTAAGTTCGGTTTTGTAGGCCGCTATTTCGATACCGTTCTTACCTATAAACTCACTCACTTGGCAGTCACCTTGTCAAGTGTAGTTTGATTTTCAGCTATGTCGCCAGCGGCGAACCCTTTCATGAACTCCAACTTCTAAAGCCCATCGTACATGAGGTTCTATAGTGTAGGGCCCAGCGCCTTGAGGGACTTCCATTGTACTGTTGAGTATGATACGTTCCAGCTTGATTCGTCTGTTCTGGAAATATGATTTTATCATACCTATTATCCTACTCGAAATTTTCAACATCTCCATGATCTTATTAGGGTCTGGTCTGTTAAGAATGTTTCGAAAATCAAGAAAAATATGTTTTGTTTCTAAAGAGTAAATGAAAATGGGAACAAAGAACTTGAGTGGTGACTCCTGTAGTTAGGGAATGCAATCTAGTTATACCTACATCTTGCAATACCCAGATCTCGCACCTATTCTGCAAGATCAATCTCGTACCCAAAATCATGCGCGATCTCGCAAGATTTGCAAGATTGGTTATATGTCAATTTTGGTTAGCTTTCAGTGTTCTCACATGTTTTTATTGATTTATGGAAACAATGTACCCATTCCCGGCGGCAACACATGGCGTTAGGGCCACAGCGCGATAGGTATAAGGCGAGACGTTTTTCCGGTTGTCGTAAATTTGTCATTGTTTTGCGAGCCTGGACGTGTCAGCGTGCATGGCAATCTGCAGATTTATAAACAATAACCGTTGAAAATAGTTCCTTGTGTGTTTAAGTTCTCTCGGTCTATTCGTTTTGTGTTAAAATGACAACAAAGGTAGTTTACAAAGAGTTTCAAAGTGGATCAGAGGTATGGAAATACTTTTTGAAGGCAGATGATGGACATACTGCCCTGTGCAAATTGTGTAAGTCTATTTTGAAAACAACGGCACGATCTCCCAAAGGCTTACATGTACATTTACTGTCCAAGCATAAAATTGATACTTCTCGTAAAAAAGTGATAGAAACCTGACTCTGGTTCCATCAAATTCTTCAATGCTGATCAATGCTTGCGCGTCAGTAAGGCTACCTCCTCCAACCCGTACGAAGAGGTAGAAAATATCTGATTTCATTTCGTCCCTACAAAAAGTTTCTTTGTGACAGAAAACATGACTCTGGTTCCATCAAATTCTGCAATGCTGATCAATGCTTGCGCATCAGTGAGGCTACCTCCTCCAACCAGTACGAAGAGGTAGAAAATATCTGATTACATTTCGTCCCTACAAAAAGTGTCTTTGGAGGAAAGAATTTCAAGGATGATTTCTAAAGATGTCATGACTTTTAGATCGTCGAAAGACTCGAGAGAATTATTTGCGACTAGTAAAATAAATTACCTGCATCACCTAACCCCATAAATAGATTGTTATGGATTATGGCATAAGTTTGAAAGTGAAAGTTGCGCAGGATCTTATGAATCTAAGAAAGAATAACCATACATTCAGCCTTACTTTCGACAATGGACTTAGGATCTTGTGCAGAATTGATTAACTATTCTGAAGAAGAAATTATCAGAATATGGCTTGTTATTAGATGAAGATATAGTAGGTGTTACTACAGATGGGACCAGTGTAATGGTGAAGGTTGGGCAACTGATCCTCTTCACCAACTATGCTACGCTCACGGCATTCAATTGGGAGTTATAGATGTGATTTACAAATAAAAACGTGGAACCGAAACACAAAAAGAAAGTACAAAAGACACAGTCGTCGCTCAGTCAGATATGGAGGAGTCCGAGGATGAAGAATATGATGACATTATTAATAATGAATGATTTGACTGCAGATTACCCACTGTAGATGAAGTTGACTTAGTGCCACAATTTGATCACCTTATCAAAAAAGTAAGACAAGTAGTCAAACTTTTTAAAAAATCACCAACAAAGAATGACATTCTTCAGAAATATATGATGGACGAATTCAGCAAAAATGTGCTGGACTGCAAAATCCGCTGGTCTAGCCTTGCAAATATGATTTCCACATTCAATAAAGTGAAACAATGTTCAAGCAAAGCTTTGATTGATTGCAATCTTGGATCGAATATAAATCATAGTTTCTCAGACGAAGAATATCGTGCTTTATCAGATTTAGAACTCGTATTTCAGCCTATAAAACTGGCAGTGGAAGTACTATGTCGTCGAAATTCTGATTTGTTGAGTGCCGAAACTACTCTGCAATTTATGTTGAAAAAGTTAGCAGAACTCGGAACACCAGTAGCTCAAAAAGTTGCTGAATCCATAAGGGCTGGGATTAATGTACGCCGAACATTAATGACCGCAGAATTGTATTATTTAACAGACCCTGACCAATACGACGTATATTTGAATCAATCTGCTAGTGATCAAACAGCCTCCAAAATCTCCAATCAAAAAAGAAATAATAAAGTTAATCTGAAGATTACACAAGAACAGTACCAAAGATGACAATATTGCAGTTAATGTACATAACAAACCCTCTACATCTTCAGTTGCAGATGAAGCCATGAATGAAAGTGATAATGACGATTCAATTCCATTAGCTGCAGTGAAAAAAGGGCCTGAAAAGGCGAACGCTTCTCTTAGTCTTGATGAGGAATTGGAAATGGCATTGAAAGAGCGTTCGGAAAAACGTGTGACACCTTTATCATCGTCTCTTGATAAGATTTTGAAGGAAGATATCAATTTGTAAGAGTGAGGAGGGTCAAAAGGATAAAATCTAAAATTCGCTAACCAATGGTTTTATCTCTAGTACCAACAAGTGTCGAGGTAGAACGGGCGTTCCACAGCTGGTTATCAGGCATGCAGCATTCAAAGTCGGCTGGCAGATGAAACCCTAGATACTTTATTCTTTTTGAGGAGTTTTTGAATAGTATGTTACTTTTTGATTGAATTACTTATTAGCTTGGGATTTCATTTCCTCTATTTTGTTGCTGACAATTATTTAGAGCCAATAGAAATATAAATGATTCTGAAAGCAACAGGCATCAATGTATCAGTCGAAACGTTACGTCAAAGACTTCGTTCAAGGGGTTCATACACCTTAAGAGTTCCAGAGCTAACCAGACAACAACAAATTAGCAGACTTAATTGGTGTATCGAGCTTCAAAATTGGAATATAGAGAATTGGCGAAATCTCCTTTTTTCGGATGAGACCAGAATCGATGTTCGATTAGATAACCGCTGAATTCGGGTTTTAAGCTGTCGTGGAAGATAAGCTAGACTCCGAGCAGCAAGACGGATTCCGAAATACCAAGGGGGCAGTGTGATGTTTTGGGGTGGAATTATTCTGGGAGGCAAAACAGATGTGATTTCGTTTCCTGCGAGTGTTACGGCTAGACCTAGTGCTGCAGCCCACTGGCGAGATGTCCACGGTAAGAATTTCACTTTTATGCAAGATAATGCTCCTCCGCATACCAGCAACCTCGCGCGATATTATCTTGAAACAGAAGGAATGGCCATTTTGGACTGGCCAGCTTGCCCTTCAGACCTAAATCCTATCGAACATTTGTGGGATAATCTCAAAAGGAAAATTAAATTGCGTCAGGATAATCCAAGAACCCTACAACAGCTCATCCAAGCCGCACAGAAGAATAGCAGAATATAACCCCAGAGAAGGTCGAAAACCTAATCCAAAGCATGCCTAGACGAATTGAGGCTTGTATCAGGACAAGAGGGGGTAATACAAGCTACTGAGGTAGAGAAAAAAAATACCTGCTCCGTGAGAAAACAATCTTCAATTTTTTACTACATGCGGAAAGAATCTCTTATTTTCTCTTATTTGTTTCTTTCTTAAAAGAAACCTTAGTTTATTTCTTTTTCCAATTGAAATATCTCAAAAAGGATCAATTTTAAGAATCCTTCGAAATTTCCAAAATCCCTAAGGTAATATTCAAAATATCGGGTGATTACATATAAATTTGGTTATGTGTATATCGCAAACCTACCTGTACAGACGTTCGCATTCCTTCTGAGTCCTCTCATCCTATTCAACATAAATTAGCTGCGTTCAACTCTATGATTCACAGAGCTTTCACATTACCTTTCTCCATAACAAATCTCAGTAAAAAAATTCCATTGGTTAAAACAATCCCAAAAATAACGGTTATTCTTTCTCAATGATTGACAAACTTGTGGCTGAAAAACGTTTGCAAAAGCCAATAAAGTAAGTATCCTCAAAACAGGTTTGATAGCCATACACTTCAATACCCTCATTAATTTATTTCGGCCCAATTTCTAAAAAAATCACAAATAACATCTAAATCTCCATTGTAAAATTAGCCTACAAATCCACAATCGAACTATAAAATATATTTTTCAATGTCAAAGATAAAACTCAAAAATTAAATAATAATTCAGGAGTATGAACTAACCTGTCCCCATTGTAACCGAAATGATATGAGTCGAACAGGCAGGTCGTTCATTTATTTATTTATTTATTGTTACAAAACGTAGGAACCCCTACAGGATAGACCCAATTACCGGTGTTCACAAAAAATTATAACAGAAAAATTAACAGAAGTAAAACTGACTTACCTAAGATTACAGGATCAAGTAAAATATCATGAAAACTAAAAACTACTAGAATTAGCATGATTCTGATCTAATGAGATATGCAATAACATTTTTTTTGAAAGAAGAAAGAGATTCATGAAAAATATCTATACTGGCAATATGCCAATTGTACAGACGCATAATTCGCAAGAAAACAGAATGAAAAAATGAACTAGTACGGGCCTTTGGAACATAGAAGAGTGCATTTCGACGACTAGGATACACAGGAAGATTGAAAGTGAGAATTAACAAGCGGAAAACTAAAAGAATGATTTATAATTCGATAAAGAAATACAGTGTCGAAAAGGACTCTCTTCTGCTCCAGGCTTGAAATTTTGGATAACGCAAACTTAATTTATAATTATGGTTAGGACTGAATAATCTAAAGTTGAAACTTTTGACAAACTTTCTCTGCACTCGTTCAATTCTGTCAATATACTTGTAATAGTGAGGGGACCAAACAGGTGCAGCGTATTCGAAATTTCTCCCCACCAACGAGAAATATAGCATTTTTAATGATCTTGGATCACTGAAACTTTTAGTAATTCTTAGAACGAAACCCATCATTTTGAAAGTCTTAGAAACTATATGATCTATAGGATACTCAAAGGACAACTTGGAATCAAGATATATACCAAGATCCTTAATTTGGTTTACCCTCCCAATTACAAGCCCAGAACAGAAAAAATAGAATCGAAGACATTGACATTCTTTGTAAACCTTATATGCTTACACTTATCAATGTTTAATTGAAAATACCTTCTTTGACAAAAAGAGAAAAATCTGTCAAGGTCACTCTGAAACCGCAAAATATCATCATAGGACCGAATAGTACTGTACACTCTAAGATCGTCGGCATATAAATCAAGTTTTGTATGAAGAAAACATTCCGAAATATCATTAATGTGAATTGAAAATAAAAGGGGACCCAGATGTGATCCTTGAGGAACACCAGAGGTGACACGATCGAAACCGGAATGAATGCCATTGAGGGCAACACACTGCAATCTATCCGACAGATACGATTCTATCTATTTCGGTGAGGACCCCACCACACCAAAGTCCTCTAGAACCCACAACAATTTGCATGATGTACCTTATCGAAGGCCTTAGCCATGTCTGTGTAGACGGCATCAACTTGAATACCATCATCGAAACTACTACTTATGAAATTAACGTAAGGAGTTAAATTAGTTATTAGTTTAGAATTAGATGTTAGGAACATCATTCACATATTTGTAAAAACAAAACAGATTCATTTATGGTATAACATTGCCAACAACAATACAGAAAAGAATCATATAATACTCAAGACCTGATTGGTTTATGGTATCTCTCCATATTTGGAAATATTAAGTAGCTCTCAATTATGCATTAGTACCCAAATGTTAATCTCAAATATGTATTTTGCTTGTTCTATTAATCCAGTTCTCTGTACTTATATATATAAGACAATTACTAACTTTGTATTTTAGTTTTAAGCAAATACTTGTCTGATAATCATCGAGAGCTTGAAATAGCTATAACATTTAATGAACTTTTCTGGCTCAAACATTGATATTTTTACGTAGTAATATTTGCAAATCTCAAATTCTCATAATGTTTGAAAAACGTCACTAAAAATTGAAAAGATGTAAGAATCCAGTTTTTGTTGTAATTTTTATGCACGTCCATTATTTTAATAATCTGTATCCCAAGATGCAAATCTGTCCTCGGGCATTTCGCAGATCAGTTGCAGAATATTCATCTAACTCGTCGCATTCGTATTCCACTTACTACCGAGTCATCATCTTATTCCCTTTTCACGTAGTTCAGTACAGACGTTCTTCCATCTTTCGATTGAGATTTCTGTCTTTTTCCGACTCGGGTGAATGATGAACCACTTTGAATAAATTTATGCGCTAGACATTGACGTAGTTTATCGTTGGCACTGGGCAAAAACAGTGGGAAATGCGAAATTATCAAGATGAATGAGCGCCTTAGAATTGAATTTATTTGGAGGAAACATGCGAAATGAAGGTCTTTCTCTGAACCGTGTTACTCTTACCGTCTTACCTCCTGCACACTCTACATAACCGGTTGATCCAATTTTTGTTTGCGTCATGAGCCCTGAAAGAAGATTACGTTGCATGTAATTCCGAATGTATTAACGTAATTTCCACCGTCACTTCTCGCTGTTTTGCGAAATTGAAATAATCCATGAGCGGGGTATATTTCAATAGATATATAAGGATGTGGTAAAGATATTCACCAATTAAAATACTGAGTTAGGAAGTTAAGAAGCTTTTTTTATTATATATTCTCTAGTTCTTTTTATATCGTGCAACACACTGGATTTGGATGAAATTTGTACAATGATAGATTATCACCTTAATTAACACATTTATTTATTTATTTATTAACGGTATGAACCTTGAAATCACAATATAAGAAAAAAGGAGACAAAGCCAATATTAACAATTATTTTTCCTCAATAGGAAAAATAATTGAATGAATCTTCGACTTCAATTCAGCAGGCAGAAGGCTGAAACACTAGTCTGCACTAAGGTACTTATTACCTAATCGTAGCAAAAGGGAAACAGGTGAGGTATTATGGATGCCATGATAGTGAAATTAGGTAATGAAAATATATCATCAAAAGATGAACTGTACATATTTTATGAAAATATTGCAGCTTAGAATATATATGGGCATTTTGGCAAGCATTAATTGGATTTTTATAATTATATAAGTGTAGAAAGAAATTGAGTTTAGAACTAGACGTTTTATAAAGTCGTGAAATTATTTATAAACATTGTTAATCATTCTATTAGGTAATGTTAAAACCCATGTGGAAAATATAGCTTAAGTCTATTTTAATATAAAATAAATGCTCATTTCCACAATTTACTAAAATTATTGAGTTATCTGAAATATCATAAATATTATTTAATTATTATATTTTATTGTCTAGAATTGAGCGTAAGTTGATTATGCATGAAATAATTATTTTGGCGAACGTAACTATTTAGATATTCACATTGAATTATTATCGTTTTTAAATACATTAGTGTTGTTTTGAAGAAAACCCTAAACAAATACAAGTAAACGATGATTTCTACTAAAATATATTATTAAATGTTCAACGCGTTTCGATACAGAGTATCTTTGTTCAGAGCGAATGAATACTACAAGTATATTTCACTAACATATACTTATATATACTAAAGAGGCAATCTACTCAGAGCTATCTGTCTTTGAACTAGTATTTAGGAAACAAGTTTAATAAGGGTGAGTTATTCAGGTCTAACTGATCATTAAGGATTTTCGAGGAATACTTAATCTGTTAATTTCAAGTACTTCCAGAAGGTTGAGTTTTATACTGCTATTCTCAGAATGTAGGATTTTAAATTCTGAATTGAATGAATGAAACTGCGTTTATGTTGATTTTGAAATCAAAATTTCTTCCTGTTCTACCTAGATAAAAACAATTGCAATCTGCACAATCCAATCTATAAACACCTGATTTATTTTCTTTATTAATTGGACGCTTATAATTTCTGATAAATGAACCTGAATTCATTGACGTTTTGAACGCTATATTTAAATTTGAATTTTCAAGAAGGGATTTCACATTATTGCTAATATTGCCTATATATGTGAAACTATTGAATTTTTGTCTTGGTGTTCACCGTTTGGATATATATGCTGTAAAGCTAATTTTTGTTTTTCCTTATATAATATGCTCCTAATTAAATTTGTATCATAACCATTATTTATTGCGATCTGTTTTACCAAATTCAATTCTTCGAAATAATTATCATTAGACATCGGTGTACTCAATGTATATAGCTTTCAAATACTGCAACTTTATGTTGGTGAGGATGTGCCGATGTATAATAAATTGTGATATGTGTATGAGAAGGCTTATGATAAATTGAAAAGTGGTGTTTATTATTTGATTTTGTTATTGTTAAGTCTAGGAAATTGATCGAATTTTTCTGTTCTAATTCAGAAGTGAATTTTATTCTTGGGTGTAGGTTGTTGATGAAATTCTGGAATACAGTGAACTGTCTGTTTGTTCCTGTGAAATACACAATAATGTCATCGACATATCGATACCAATATAGTCCTTTATATAATTTTATAAAACAATCGTTAAATAAAAATAAGTTTGAGATATGCAAACATCTAATGAAACCATAATGTCGTATTTGATTCGTGGATTCGTCATATGTGTGTCATATAATATAATACATCGAATTATTCGGTGGAATACTTGGAAATAAATTCTTGACATCAAAAGAGACTAACTTTGCATTACTTGGAATGGCATTATTTTCTATTTTCTTATCAAATCATTTGAATTACGAATTGAAAAAGACGGTTTAAAATTAGAAAATTTTTCCAGAATTACATATTCTGGAAAAATTTTCTAATTTTAAACTAAATTAAAAATTTGGAAATCTTGAATGCTGGAACACGTGTGAATGATACCACTAGTCTTATTGAATAACCATTTTGTGCAATTCAAATAGAGAATAAAATTGAGGTTGTAAAGGATTCGATAATTAATTAGTTGGATCTCGGATATAACTGAATAATTAGAATTATTAATGAAATCTATTGTTTTGGAAATGTAATCTTGTTTTTCTTTCAAAGTTATATTATCCGTACAAACCCACAAACGTAGTTTTAATTATCATAAATCAGATTCCCATTATTCTAATCACTTACTGGTAGAAAACCATAACTTTAATGATAATATCAAAATTTTACACAATGAAAATAACAGAGAAAAACTCAATCTATTGGAAATTTTAGAGATCAACAAAGAAAAGATTTCAGTGTGGTAAAACCGATCATAGTTTTGTTAATATAGTGAAAATCTAAACACTTTAGTTTTATTTCATTGAAAATATGTATATCGATTTTCATCAAGTAAAGACCTCCTCAATCAAAAAAGTAATCTTGTTTATTTATCGCTATATATGTATTGCCTTTATCTGCTTTTGTGAAAATAATGTAATTCGATGTTGATTCAACTTTTATATTTTCAATTAATATTCGATCTCTAATTGGTCTATTAAGCTCTTTGAGGTATTCTTTCTTAATAACGGGCGCAGTTTGGTGTTTCAGGGAGCTATTGTTTTCAACATTTCTGAGGAAACTTTCAGTATCTATTGCTAATTGTTCAAAGTTTAATGTATGATGCTTAGGGTAAATATTGTGTTTGAGTCCTTTTTCCAATAACGCCGTCTCATCAATGGTGAAATTTGTTTCGGTTAAATTTATGAATCTTTTGAAAAATTCATGAACCCTGAAACACATTCGTCTACGTTACTGACTACAAATTTTAGGGGTATAAAGTAAACATTTTATTGTCAGCAATTGACAGCAATGTTCAAGTAACAAAAAGACAGAGAAGATCGTAGACAGGTCATTGGTTTCTTCCTGGAGATTTATACGAGGGTTTCTGTCAAAGATCCGGCAATAAATTGGTGCCTGACACAATATTGAATCATGGAAACTATATTTATTTTTGAATCTGCCCACGTACTACATTTCTAAGGGATTTGCATACTTAATGAGCGTTTAGTACTCTACGTCTTTACCAAATAGACCATAGCAGTGGTACCGTTCATTTATTGCTGGATTTATACTCAATTATTAATTCACTTCGATTGCATCAACAATATGGCAAGCTATAAAGTTGATAATAAATCTCATGTTCTTCGAAAAGCATATTGTTGCTTTCATCGAAAGCGAACTTAGATATTAAATCCGGAAACCAACTATCCACCGACGAATTATTCATAATCAAAGCCATGTAGCTGAATAAGCATAATAACTATTCTCGGAAACCTCCATCTGCCCTGAAATATAAATAAAACTACGACATTGTCTGTTAGACATAAATGAGATGGACGACTGATTGCGATCAACCATCCAAGAGCTTGGCCGCGACAAAAACTGCATGTCAGATCCTAGATATCATTCTCTTCCTACATTACACGGTTGAGAAATGAACCAGAGAGAAGTCCGTCCGAAGCTTTTTGTTTTTACTACAAATGAAGTTGAGTTGCGGTACCTCAACTTCTGTGAACGACTTCAATTTACATGGCGCAACAGAAAGGTCATTACACGTGGTATGAAGTCAAAAGACGCCGTTGTGCCTACGATAATCTACTTACAGATGACTACTACCAGGAAATATCAGTACAAAGAGGAAGTTTTTACTGAATTAGTTTCTGTGCATTGAGGTAGTTGTTTAAGTTTAATAGCTTAATTGAGAGAACTCTTCTAGGATTATAACGTCGTTTATTACGTTGATGAAGAATATCTGGTAGAATTGACCATTTAACCGTAATTATTGCGTATATTTTCCTGATGAGCGAAATTGTAAATGACTTTCTTATTAATGTTCATTTAACTGGTAGATCCAGAATTGGAATCGCTGTCGAGGTACGTCATTACAGGGTGTTTCCCTAAGCTGTACGACAAACTTTGAAAGGAGATTCCTGGAGCAATTTCTAAGAAAAATTAGTGAAAACAGCTTGGTCCTTATCTTTGCATACAGGGAGATATTTAGGTTTAAAAATTTGATTCTTACAGGTCCTGAAATCATAATTGTCAACAGTAGAGTGATCATGTGGTGTGTAATATTGATGCTTTATTTATTTTGCAGAAATTCATTTTCAAAAATGAAGTAAAATGTATTGAGACGACCCAGAACCGGGGTCAATTTTTTTGATAATTTGCTAAAACTATCCATATATTTCTTGGGTTTTATCTAATTGAATTTTATTATCTATTATGATAACTGTATTTTGTAGATCTACCTGCATAACATTTCATATTGTTTATCTGAATTCAAATTACAGTGAAAAGACGGTCATTTTCCAGAATGATTCAATAATTTAAATTTAAATTCTCAATATAGTAGAATATTACGTATTCTTAAGGCAGCTTAAAATCACCCAATAGTGTAAACATAGACACGAAGGAATTTATCTAACCCAAATAAGAAAACCAGCGAAAGCAATATTCGACTTTAATACCTAAGCTCTTAAGCATCTTCCGTATATCCACGATTCCACAGCTGGTGTTTTCTAAATCAGCAATTCCCACGTCGGGACGAAGGAACGCGTCTGTAAAAGACTATGTAACTGGTACTTGAGTACCAAGGGCAGAGGGAAGTGAGGAGGTAATGGCTGCTGGGTCACGCATATATAAGTATCACGATCGCGACGTTAAGGGGATCATTCATTCATTATTATGATTTTGATTACTATTGAGTTATTTTTCGTCATATGTGCAGTTACTCTTATAATTCAGTTAGTTAGTTTTCGAAGCTCAGTGAATTTACTCATTCGTGTGAATCGGCATTAAATTTGAATTAATTAATTAATTGAGATTGTTCCTCTCCGAGAAGCCGGACAGGGGAAGAAGAAACACTCTATCTAAATGATCTGATATTTCATTACATTCATTAAAAGACGCCAAAGAATGCAAGGATAAGAATTTAATACAAATGCTACAAAGATCAAATAGACATTGTTACCGAATCTGTTTTTGATTTTCTAATTTCCTTACCTATGGTTTAAGCGACGAAGAATTGGTCGTATCACATCAAACCTCACATAAAAGAACTTGAGTTGGTTACTACGAATACACAACAAAAGGGTCCTATTTTATATAAGAGAACTTCAAGGCAAGTTCAGGTACTAGACGATCACATGGATTTTCATTTGACCGATTTCAGTCGGCCTCAGGTGTAATTAACATGGGGAAGAAAATAAGATAATTCAGGTATTGCAATTTATCTAAAAGCGATGTATTTTGCGTCGTCTTTCGTACACCGGGGTTGGGGGTGTTTCAGTATTATTTACTTTCCACATTTTTATTTCCACAAAGACGACCGGTTTCGACCGTCAAGTCATTTTCAAGTGGTCAACTACAGGAAACGAACTTATATTACCAACCTAATTACATTTGTCTAGCTGGCTATTAAGGGTGATTTCACTTGGGTTTTTACAAAGTTTATTGCTTTCCAAACATCCAACAGATTCATTTTCTTTCCTTTGTCACAATTATAAAGAATTTTGATATCATCTAATGTTATTGAATGTTTTGTGGTTTTTATATGTTCACATATTGACGAATTATTATCAGAGGATAAATATTCTTTAAATCTGTTGCTGGTTTTGAAATTCCTACCAGTCGGTCCAACATAAGCTACCCTACATTAATTGCAAACGAATTTGTAAACTCCTGATTCTTTAATTTGTCTGATTTTTTTTTCGCATTGAACAATAATATTCAAGTTCAAACCGCTTGAGGAAGAGTTGGTTATTTTGAAATTGGACAGATAGTTGTTCGAGTTATTGTAGAGGACCAGCGTAGTTGAAACTAGCGTATTTTTTAAAGCTAGTTTCTTTTATGGAATATAATTATTGTGTAATTTGATGTTTTTTTTACGTTGAATAATTTTGTCTATAAAAACGAGAGGAATTTTGTGATTTAAGGTAATCTGATAGTATTTATTTAATTTTTGAAGTTCGTCGCTGACAGTGGAATGACTGAGGCGGTATGGATCATTGAATTAATTATAAGCTGCTAATTTGTGATTTAAATGATTGAATGAATCCATGGAAATAGTTGAGTCTGTGAAAGTTTCTTTCTTGTTGATTTCAGGAAAGAAATTATATATTCATTTATTTATTTATTCATTCATTCATTTATTTATTCGTTTATTACAAAATTTAAGGCCTAGCCATCTTAGTTCAACAGATTTGTGAATAACAATAAAAATTTGAACATAATACAAACATCACATGTTTTTAGTTCAGGGCATCATAATAATCACAGCTATTTGGATAACAATTTCTTCATTTGATATATTGAGAATGCAAAATATCACCTGAAAAGGTACTAATAGCATTGCCTCCTCTCTCAATTGGGTTATTACAGCCATAATTTCTGCGATGAAAAAAAACATAAAATATTCTAGGGTTTCTTAAGTTACTGTGGGGAACATTAAGGTTTATTTTTCCTAATAGATAAGTAGAGTCTGCAAAGTTATTTATTATTTTATATATAAACAGCTCTGAATATTCGAGTTCTTCTTTACCTATTTTCAATTTGAAAGCAACATAATTTAGAAATTTATTTTGAACCCGCTCCATTAGTTCCTTATAGGCTTTATAAAGAGGAGACCATACTACAGATGAATAACAAAAACAAGTAATGTGTTTTTAGAAATTTTACTCCATAATTGTGATTCGTAACGCGTTTCACTTCACCGTAGCTTCTTCAGGCGAATGAATGTACAGAAAATAAGAATGAGAATATAAATACAAATGTTCTTAAGTAATTAAGAGCTTATTGGGTTGCACCATCTTGAGTGGTTATTGATGACAGTTATATCCAATAAAATTAAGGAATAGATTGCTGCCTGAAGAGATTCAATAGAGGTGAAGGGCTTAAATCGACTTGTTTATTGATGAGTCTACCTGAGTGTTTGTGTTTGTTGATTTCTAAAGTTTCCCAAAGATCTACCTTCCAATATTTATTAACTGTATGCAAAAAAAACTGCGTTTTTCAAATAAAAAATCAGATCCAAATTACGCGAATCATCTCCTAGAAAATAGTCACTCTTTCGACACAGTTTGAAATTTTGCGTATAGATAATAAATATTGGAAACACTCCTAGATCTTTTATCAAGAAAACTGACTGGATATTACGCTTTTGAAATGTAAATTGAAAGTGTGTCTCAGAATTAGATGGAAAAAATTGCATAATTTAACACTTCTCTGTGTTCATCTCCATCCCATTGCTCCTACATCACTCCCAAATCCGATTCAAATCTTCCTGCAGAAGATGACAATCTCCAGTATTCCTGATGACCCTATACAACTTTATATCATGTGCGAAGAGCAACAGCCTACTGTGATGTATACAACTTTTTATATCGTTGATAAACAGAAGGAACAGCAAGGGGGAGATGTGTCCTTCCTGAAGTACTCCAGACACTACATTAATAGGCACAGATTCAGCATTACCTATTCTAATTATTTGAGCTCTCCCTGACAAGAAGTTCCGAAACCTCCCGAGTGCCACACCGTCTACTCCTACAGCTTTAAGTTTTAAAATTTGAAAAAACTGAGGGGCTCTATCAAAGGCCTTCAGAAAATCCAAGTATTAGTAGATTTTGTTATTGTATGGTAATTTTTTATGGGCGCTTCCCAGGTATAGGCGAACCTGTTACACCACATGAGTGGCCGCCTGGGAAGAATTGAGGTATCTGTTTACTCGCTTCTTGACGAGGACCGAATTGTAGGATGTTGGGAAGATGTTGGACGGAAGCGAGTTCCACAGCTCACCGGCCCTGTAAACAAAGGAATTCTTATATGTACCGCCATATAATGAGAACTTCTTGCCAGCCTAGTGTTGCGGCAAAACATGAGTTTTCCTGGAACAAGGTCTTTCAACTCCTTGGAGCATCTTCCGTGGAAGAATCTGTGAAAGAGAGAAAGATCAGCAACTTGTCTTCTGAGATCCAGCGATTGAAGATCGCGGGTGATCTTCGTGGGTCGATGAGGCGCACAGCCCATTTTTGCACACCATCCAACATCTGCAACGAATGTTTGGGCGCAGATCCCCATACATGGGAACAATCAAAATAGGTCGAATCTGCGCCCTATATAGAAGCAACCGCTGAGATGATGTGAAGTATCGCAGATGCAGACATATCCATTGCTGATACATGTTCATACCAGCAATACCAGAAATTAACCGTTTTTTCGAGAAGATGCATCTAATTTGGATGCAATTTGTTGGCCTTGAATCGTAAGAGGATGTTCTTCAGCGGGGACCTTTCTAAAAAGAATAGTTGCTTGCGTCTTGCTCGCATGGAAGCTCACCAGGTTCAACTGGCCCCACTCAGATATCCTCTGTGAGTCAGAGTTTGAGTTATTTATGTCTTGACATCTCTGACGCTGATATTCCGCAGCTGTAAACGGTCGCAGACTACTGAAAAACGAAACCAGGGTTCAATCGTCTAAAAAATTAATTGAGTTATTAATTTATATTTCTGCTGTAAAGTTCATTCAGAAATTGCAGAAATATATCTGTTTGCCAGTTTGAGCCATGGAAACGTACCAAATATTATCTACATATCGGTACCAGAACACTATATGTTTTATTGCTAGTGGCTATTCAATATTACTATTCTTGCTATGTTATCCATGAATAACTTGGCTAGAAAAGGGCTTAGAGGAGATTCTATAGGAAGTCCTGATGTTTGTTGGTAAAATTTTGATTGAAATTGAAAATAATTTTGAGACAGGCAGGTTTCAAGAAGGCTACAAAACTCATCACCAACGTGTGGCAGCGTGCTCAATTTGGTAAATATTTCTCTGAATATCGGAGGGCTTTAACTGTTGGAATATTTGGATACACGTTCGTTATATCAAATGAAACTAATTTAAGATTTTTTTATGTTTTTGAACCTAGAAAGTTTTTGTACAAAAACAACAAAGTTTCAAATGGTGTGTTTGAAAGGAATTTAGTGATTTTTAACAACTTTGCTCATTTACCTTAAGGTGCATTCATATATGATACTACTCATCTTGCGGATTTTTCTTCTTTGTGCGGTTTTATTAGTCCATATAACTTTGGAGATTGGGCGTTTATTGTAATCAGTTTTTTGCTTCCCATTCTGTATGTGCTAGGAATCTGTAAGTTCCAATCCTTGTTTTATGTCTGTATTATATGAAGAAAAGATGCAAGATATATAAGAAACACTCAACATACTGGAAATACCCAAGAATCCGACCAAATCCTCCATAACAAAATTCCTCTGGTTTTTATAGACAAAACTATCCAACGTAAAGAAAACAATTATTATATTCCATAAAAGATACTTGCTTGAAAAATACGCTAATATTAACTTAGCTGGTTCTCTTCAATAACTTGAGAAACTATTTTCCCAAATTCAAAATAACCACCTCTTTCTCAAGTGGTTTGAACTGGATCAAATTATTCAATGCAAAACAAAAAACAGACAAATTCAAAAAATCGATAGTTTACAAAATTGTTTGCAATGAAAGTACGATAGCTTATGTTAGACAGTCTGGTAGGAATTCAAAGAACAATCATCCTCTAATAATAATTCACCACAAAACCTTCAATAACATTAAACAATATCAAAATACTTCATAATTGTGACGAAGGAAAGAAAATGAATCTGTTGCAATATTTGGAAATCAAAATTTTTGTGAAAACCCAAGTAAAATCGACTTCATAGCCAGCTAGACATTAATACCTCTCCACTACGCGATTTGTAATTATGCTAGTAATATGAGTAAGTTCGTTTTCTGTAGTAGACCAATTGAAAATGTTTTGATAGATAATTATTGTTTCGAATCCTTAAAATTCCTCGAATTGCAAATGTATTCTTTCAGCAATCATCTCCTGGCTTCTAATCATAAGGTACCAAAGTTCCTTGCTTTTGAATCTTTTCCAACGCATGCAATCGCTTGGATATGGCCTGACGGGTAACCCATAAGGCTTGAGCAATCTCTTCTGCGTTTTGCACGGATCCTCATCGAGCAATACCTCCAATTCAGCGTCTCCGAAGATTTTTGGCCTTCGGTCTACATCGAAATCGCCATTTTTTAAGCGACGGAACCAATTCTGGCACGTTGTTTCACTGAAAGCAGCATCCCTGTGAACTTTTTGGAGCTTTCCATGAGCTTCAGCTGCCGTTTTCTTCGAATGAAAGAAGAAAATCAACACTTTCCGCAAATGACGATTATTTGGCACAAAATCAGACATTTTCTCACAACTAAACCTATATGACGCGAAAACAAAATCACTAATGTGTCACAGTGGTTTGTTCAAGACGTTCTTGATATGTAAAAATCGACCAGCTCTTACTGCTGGAGCCATCTTTCGACAAATAGCGAGAACTCAGTTGCGCACCTACTAAAACGCATTGTAACTGGTGATGAGGCATGGATTTATGAGTTCGACATGCAAACCAGTCATCAAATTTCAGATGGCGCCATCCAACTGAACCTAAACCGAAAAAACTACGTCAGAGTGGATCCAAAGTCAAGTCAATGTTGATTTTTTTCTTGATTATTGCAGCGTTGTGCACTCGGAATACTCGCCAGAAGGTCGGACGGTGGACAAATTACCCGAGCATTAGGCGGCGTTTGAGAGAGCAAACTTGTCGAAAAAGTCCCAGGGCTATCATTGTGAATTAATTTCTGACCAAAAACTCAGCAAATAGTATTGAACAACCACGGTATTCACATGATTATGCTGTAACCCACTTTTATCTTTTTCCAAAACTCATATTAGCACTTCGAATTACCCGTTCGAAAAATGTTTTCAAATGTTTTGATATAAGGTATAACTATAATGTTGAAATATAAGATTGAACCGTACAATCATTTCTTCAATACATGTAATGACCAATCGTGGATCGACTATTTTCTTGGCACATAAAGGTTGCAATGTTACCGATTCTAGTGAGGGCAGGCAACCCATTTTAAGAGACGTGATTTCATTCGATCCGATTCATTTGGAGTTATATCATTATAATCCATCTTTCGGTATAACATCGAAGTCGGCTGTGTTAGATGAGTAGGTCGTGTGGTCAAGGGCATCGAAGCAGTAAGTAAGGATGAGTCACCAAGCGTAACTATGGCTACGGTGATAGATACAAATTTTGTCATTCATGAAAAGTTGTATTAGAGAATGTATTCACTCAAAGGAATAAATTTAAAAGTTTCGAGTAGTTTTGATTAAGTTAATATCTTCATGGAATGGTATAAATTTTGCTTGCTCAGCTGAATTATAGAATAAAATTGTTATTTCTTCAGTTTTTCATGTAGGGTACCTGCAGCTAATATGGCCACCCTAAGAATCAAATGCATATTATGAAATTTTCAAAACTACTTCAAATCATTTGCAAAAACCTTATGGTATCATTCGCCCACTCATTATTGCCAAAAGACATACGATTTTTTTTTCGATTTGAACCCTTAAGAAAACAACATTTGGCCGTACAACACGGTGTTGTCAATATGGCCACATATGACTAAGAAATGTACTACATTTTTTTCTCAATCTTAATACATAAGGAACAATAGAAACAAGGAACTGCAGTGATTTATTGAAATCAAAAGGACATCAACAATATAATAAAATAGAAAAATCGAACACATAATGTTACAGATAATAACTAGATTCAATCATCATCGCAATCTGTGCATGAAAACACCGGTAATTTATCTTCTGATGTTAAACCTACGCATTCTTATGCACATATTCCTTGCAAGCGGAACATAATATCATGTCTGCAATTCTATCTTCTCGGCAAACTTCACAAAACCAAATTTCTTTCAAAGATTTACTTCTACTGTCTTGTTTGATGGATTGTTGAGTTGACTTTTTTTCTTTTTGCTGTTTTCCGGACCTCATTTGTTGTTTCAGTTTCATTCTGAAATAATTCTTTTTTCAGTACTACAATTAAGAGCCGGTTCATGAAGTTTCTTGCTCTTTGTGGTTGTTTCATCAGGGGTATTAAGTAATTCCTGAAAAGGAACGTTTAGATTGTCTTCTTCGACTTATTCTTCACATGCCTTAGAATTGCTTTCTTTCACATCATCGTGCGAAGTTATGTCGGATTCTGAATCAGTGCTTTCCTCCGAATACACTCGACGTTTCTTTGAATGTTTCGTTTGGCCACTAGATCCAGGATTTTCAAGAGCAGGCTTCAATGACTTTCGACACTTATTTGAGTTTTTTATCACTGTTATGTAGAGGTGCTCAACGCTTATTTAAATGCTTCGTTCGACTAATAGGTCCAGGAGTTAACAGGTCATTTGGAGTAATAGCCATATCTTCGTGATCGATTTCAAGAATGACATCCCTATTGAACGGGTAGATCCCAGTTGCTGCAAATCCTGATTTTATGTTTGCTAGCGTTAGCTCCTCCTCCTAAACTTTTGAAAAAATCGTACCTAATCTATATTCGGCCATAGCATGGTCCCTATGACAAGACAGGTATTTTGGAACCTCATCATCCCACTAATACTCAAATGCCCTGAATACTGCCTTGTCTAATGGTTGGACTTCGTGCGTTGTATTACTTGTATACAACGTTATCTCTAATTGATCAGCTTTGTCAACTATGCTGTGGTCTAGATGACGTTTTGCTCCGTCAAAAATAAGCAGACATCGACCCGCAACTTTATACTTAGCAAAATGATCTAGCCAACTGATGAAAGTTGATACCCTTTTGTAGTCATTATTGCATCAGGTCCAGGTGGTAAGCCGTCTTTCCATTCTTGTTTCATGCGCTTACCTTTGAACAAAATCATTGGCGGAATTGCCACTCCCAACCCATTTCCGCATGCCACAATCGTAACACTTTCACCGTGCTCATTTTCCGTGACGTGAACCCTTCTAGTTCCTTTCCTGACCAACACTTATTGTTGATGCTGTAGACATAACCTGCAGCCCTTTTCATCGATATTGTATAACCTTTCTGGTTTATTCAGGATGTCCAGTTCCTTTAGAACAATTTCTAATTTTTCAAAATGGTCATTAACGATGAACGGATTGAGATTCTGTGCTCTGGCTGGGTTTAAATCTTGAGATTTTCGAGGATGAATTTGAGGATTTCTCTCTAGAAATCCTCTGAGCCAATATCGTCCAGCCATTTCGTTTTCATTTATAAACGGATTCTTGATGCTATTGCTTTTCGCAAATTTGTACACACACGAACGGAGTACCTTAGGAGTAAGGAGGTAACCGATTTCAGAGAGGCGTACAATTCTCTGAACAAGTTCCAATTCCTGATTCTTCGTGAAGATTGGCTTTGCCCCAGTGTCGATTTTGCAGTTTTATTTGGTCGCCAAATAACGCCTCAATGTGCGCCTTGAAACATTGAATGTTTCACTACTTTTGTTGACAGATTCTTTCAGCCATTGGCCCCTAATATCTTTATTCTATCTGTAAGAGAAAATTACCGTTTGTTACGCTGAAAATCATGATTTACTTACCCTCCTAAAGTGTAGATAAATATAGCCATGGCCGTATTACTAGCCATTAAAATTGGCCATATTTGCCGCCATTTTTCAACATGTAATTTAAACGTTGCAATTTTTTTTTAAATAATTGCTTACGCCAAAACTTATATTAATAATATTGTTGACACCTTATATAAACCCTGTACATAGCAAACGATAATAGTACTAACCTGTAGTAGCGAAATTTTCGTAAAAACTTGACCTTCATTTTTATAGCACTCGTAACCACTTGCTCAAAATCGACCATATTAAGAAACACTGCAGAAGTGGTGGCATCTAATGCGCAAATTATCTACTTCCTAAAGAAGGAAAACTTCTTGCATCTTCTTTACAGATAACTTTAATTCAGATTATTTTTTCAAAAAGTATGACGTTTTTGCCATATTACAAGCCCTGTCCATATTTACTGTAGCTACCTTATACTTATTTATTTAGTGTTGACTCTTCACCTCCATATTCATACAAAATATCTCTGACATATATATGAATCAAAATGTTTCGACCAATGAAAATGAATACTTTTTATGATGTCTTATACAAAACGTGGAAAATAATTGATATATTTACCACAAAACTTTGGAGTATCCGAATATCAAACGATAGTATCGAATATTCAATTTGTTGTTTGAAACATCTTCATGCATTACGGCAAACGTATTAGTTTTTTAATAGATTCAAAACAACTAAACCTTGAAGCAAAGTTCTCAACAGATAGAATGATATTTTTCATTTTCATATAATTAATAGAACGGAACGAATTTTACAAATGCATGTCCACAAACGCAGCAGATGTTTGTTATTCTCTTGCTTCTACTTAACTTCATTGTCGGCATCTTCATTGACAGTAGCGCATCTTGAAATAACTATTATAGTGTTAGCCTTGTTCACAATCGATTTTTATTCTTGATACAGCTTTTAGAAGTAAGGACTATAGATCATTGGATTTGAAATGACGTCTAGAGAAGAAATTGAAATATTTCACCAGAACTTCAAGAACTGTTAACAAATTATGATGAAGGAAAAAGGCTTACAGTTTCATATCACGATCCTGTAGACCAGGGGTTCCAAACATTTTTGTACCACGCCCCTTTCTGGTTATTTGGAGACCCTCACGCCCCCTTTGTACGTATGATGAAAATTAAAACAAGTATTACATGAGAAACGATTATAATTACTGAAACAAATTTTGACATTGTAACACAGATACATTTTCAATTTAAGGAAGGTAAAGCAATAAGCCTACCTACTTACAAAAACAAAACATAAAATGTAATTTAATGAGATGGGTGCGTTTGCATGTTCTGGATAAGTTAACAGATCCTGGGTTGAGTTTCAAACAAAGCACAGCGTAGGTCTGCACCTTGCAATCTCAAGTTTAGGTTGTTTAACGAGTCGAAAAAGTCTGATAAATAGGCCAAAATCACTTGGTTACTGGGGTTTTTGAACTCGGCCCTATCTCGTTTTGTTTCTGCAGTGCCAAAAACGTAATCACTTCATCACGGAGCTCAAATAGTCTTCCCATCATAATGCCTTTTGATGCGACATAACTCCAAAAACGCTTTGGATCCTCAGTAAATTCTTTTCCGATATTTGAGATATATTTTTGAAATCTGATCCGATAAGAGCTTTTCAACGTGATCTGCGTTTATATGTATTGAAAGTTGAAAAATTTTTATAGGTTCATTTTTAAAATATTAATTTTTTCCATAATACATTTCATCGTTGATATGGAGGAATATAAGGAAATTTCCCATTTTTGTGATCAGTGGTATATTTTTCTGATTTGTTTCATTCAGGATCGCGTATCGAGTATTCAGATTATCATCAAGACTACCACGAGAGAGAATGTCAGACCATGTCACACTATTCAGTTGACTATTTATGATTGTATAATCAGCTCTTTTGAAATTTCTAAAACGAATATTTTCTTTTACACGTTTCATAGAACAGCCTCGGTAGCTGCACGGTTAGTGCGCAAGCATATTGGAACTGCTAAGTCGAGGCTCCTGGTTCGAATCCGGGGTCAGGTTATGGATGTTGTCCTTGAACAAAAAGTGCTGAATTTGAAAGAGTCGCCTAAAGAGGGCATAAACTTCCGACGACCAGATAACTTGTAATCCTTGTGGTGGCAGTTATCATTGCACGGTCTAGGAGAGTGGTTCGGAATCCACTATAAACTGTAGGTCCAGCTGTGTAAATGGGCTAAGTTCCCGAGCACATTGTTAAAAGATGCAAGCAAGCAAGCACGTTTCATAGCCTCAACATTAATAACAAATTCTAACGCTGGATGATTAGCACATTCTCTGACCAATGGAACTGAACAGTGTGTGATATCAGTTACAATGTTTTCATTGCATAGTATAAGGTCTAGAATTCGATCGTTAAAGTTTGGTACATAATTTAGTTGTAAAAATCGGCAGAATGATAGAGACAATAATATTCGAGTATTCAGCAATTCCATTGTTCGGTTCATAATGTCCAAATCCACTAGGATTCCAGTCTATGGTCGTACAAGTGAAATCACCACACACTAAATCAATGCTTCTTCCCAAACGATCCACTTAGTTGGATAAACTAGTAGCAAATATATTGCTCATGATTTTAAACTCATCGCCTGGCGGCAAATAAACACAACACGAATATGCCACCCTATTCTGCACTCGAAATGATCATCATCTGCTTCGCTCTCGAATGATGGAACCCGCATAGCCCCCCGGCTACCGCAACAAAACACCGCCGCCCTCCACCCTTGTGGAAGATATCGTAGTCATCAGATCAAACAATTCACTGTCCTGAACACCGTCTCTAAGCCACGATTCGCTCACAAATATTAAATCCAAGTTCGTTGAGAGCACATTTTGCTTGAATTCAGAGGGCTTCGATAGCAGCCCCTTTCAACTCAATACATTTAGTGCAGCGTTTCTCTAATTTTTGTATTCCCTCCAAATAAGAGTTTTTCTCAAGGTTCTCAAAATACGCGTTTATTTTGGTAATGATTACTTCATTCGACTCAAATCTCTTACCACCCAGCCATTCCTTTTGATTTGGAAACAGTAAATAGTCGCACGGGGCTGAATCTGGAGAATATGCTGGATGAAGTAGTATCCCAATTCGTGGATTTTGGCCATCGTGACTAGACAAGTGTGCACACGTGCATTGTCTTGATGGAACAGCACTTTCTTCTTCGCCAAATGCGGTCGTTTTTCCTTGAAATCAACGTCGAATTTGTTCAAGAGCTTCGAATAATATTCACCGATAATCGTTTCACCTTTCTCGAGGTAATCGATGTGAATGACACCGCGTGGATGCCAAAAAACTGTGGCCATGACCTTGTTGGCTGATAGACTGTTTGACCTTCTTTGGTCCTGTTTCGATTGTTCCTTGGTCTCTGGCGTATTGTGATAGATCCATGTTTCGTCCACAGTAACGAAATGGTGCAAAAGCTCGTTCGGATTACAGTTGAACATCGCTAAAGACTTTTTTGTTTGTGGTCACACATTTGCGCTTGAGGTCCAGTGTGTGCAATGGCGGCACCCATCCCGCTGAGAGTTCTTTCATGACCAAATAATCGTGTAAAATAGGATGTAGCCGTTCAGCTGAGATGCCTACAGCTTGAGCCAATTCACGCACATTCATTTTCCAATCGTCCAATATCACGTCATGGATTTTATCGCTTCTTTTGGGTGACCTGAACGTTCGGCATCACTAGTGCTTGTACAACAACCACTTCTTAACCATTGAAATTGATGATGCCGAGTCCCAGTAGTACTTATCAAGTCTTTTCGTAGTTTCAATGATGGATTTTCACGTGAAACTAATGCTTAATCAGCACACGAAAATTCATTTTTTCCATTCTCATAAAAATTTACGAGGTTGTCTGCTTTGAACAGCTATCAAACACCAATTGCACGACGTAGCTTGCTCAAAATCAGAAAGTTCCCCACCTAAAGATTACAGTTGACGGCAGCATTGTTGCATTTAAAGTATCTGCGCGGGAAATTCAAAAAGTCACTAACTTGTCAAACCGCCCTCGTATTTTCAATGTTTGTCTAACAAACGACAACTGTGATTAAAAGTATTGAAATAAAAGACGAATTTGAAACAGAGTTATCATAACTAGATGGTTGTGATAAAAACCATGCGTGCGTTATCTACAAAAAGATGATGTTTATCAATATCTAAGGTTATTACATTTCCGAGTGCTGAGAACAAGAATCGTCACTAGAGGCTGATAGTTGACAACATAATTTGATTTTAAGCATTATCAAATGTTCGTTGTGAGCAAACTTTTGTGTGTTTGGATTGTTTGAACGATATTTAAAGTTCATAAAGATGAAATTTTTGACTAGAAAATTGAAAGATCGTTCCAAAGTATGTCACTCGATCCACTTTACCAATAATAATTTTTCAACTTAGGATATAATGAGAGTAGGGGGTTGATTTCACATGTTCCAAACCAACTCAGAAATTTTCCCGCTACAATCAGTCTTTCTTGACATAGAAGGGTGGCAAGTTTTCGTAGGAATACAAACTTTCGTTGCGTTGGACTTCCAGTGTGATATTGAATGTTCATAAAGATACTTCTTCTGAATATAAATTAGAAGACCTGTCACTCGAACTCTTTTTCCCTATAATGAATTTTCATTCAAAAGCTGGTGAGGGTAGGGGATTGTTCTTATATTCTCCGAATCAACTTAGAAATCGGTCCCCCTCCAATCTTGACATATTGGGAGTTGCCAATTTTCGTCGGAACACACGGTATAGTTGAATGAAAGAGATTTACAGATAAATTAGCAGCTAATATTTCTGTAAGCTTTATCAAGAATCTGAACTCATTTGAAATGGATATATATAATATATACAGTTATATATATATATATATATATATATATATATATATATATATATATATATATATATATATATATATATATATATATATATATATATATATATATATATATATATATATATATATATATATATATTCTTTTGAAAAGAGAGGATTTACAAAAATTCGAATAATTGTATTTACAATAAATGCTCATATCTATTCTAGTGTGTGTCAAAAAAAATAGGGTGAGCTCAGGAAATGTTACAGGGGAAACCCTACTATCTTGCATATGATTCCATAAACGAGTGAAAAAACCTGAGGAAAAAACTGGTTTCCCTGTCGCTATTGCACTAGCAATAGCTTGTCTGTTTATGTTGTGTTAGTGTCGTGTGTACATGAAGAGTACCAAGGATTTTTCTGCTTAGCCACTTCATTCCCATGATTGACAAGATAGACAAGAGTGAAAGGAAGGGGGCTTGGGACAGGAATCTGAAACAATGGAAAAAGAAAACCAGCAGAAAAATATTTCAACAATCATACTTCTTATATGTCTAAACAAATCTAAGAAAAGATGTCACATAGCAAGCAAGACCATAAAAAGGACTACGGAGATAATCAAAAAGTACATGAATTCAATTGATGAGGCCTTTACGTGATAGAAATCCATTTTCACAGATACAAGTGAACGATGATTTCTACTGAAAAATATTATTGAATGCTCAACGCGTTTCGAAACACAGTTTCTTTATCAAGAGCGAATGAATACTACAAATATATCTTACTAACAAATTTTTTTATATATACTAAAGAGGCAATCCTCTCAGAGCTATCCGTATTTGAACTAATCTTTAGGCATAAATTTAATAAGGGTGAGTTATGTATGTCTACCTGATCATTAAGAATCCCCGGTGAATATCTCAATCTGTTAATTTCAAGTAGTTCCAGAAGGTTGAGTTTTATACCTCTATTCTCAAAATGAAGGATTTCAAATTATGAATCGAAAAATGACTATTTTCTAAGATGATTTGAATAATTTGAATCGGTTTTTCATTGATGAAACTGCGTTTATGTTCAGAGATTCTAACATTAAAATTTCTTCTTGTTCTATCTATATAAAAACAATTGCAATCTGCACAATTCAATCTATAAGCACCTGATTCATTTTCTTTATTTATTGAAGATTTATAATTCCTGATAAATGAACCTAAATTTGTTGATGTTTTGAACGCTATATTTAAATTTGAATTTTCAAGAAGGATTTCACATTATTGCTAATATTGCCTATATATGTTAATTTATTGAATTTCTTGTCTTGATGTTCACCGATTGGATAAATATGTTGTAAAGCTAATTTTGGTTTTTCTTATATAATATGCTGCTAACTGAATTTGCATCATAACCATTATTTATTGCGATCTGTTTCATCAAACTCAATTCCTTGAAATAATTATCATTAGAAATGTTTTTATAGAAGTAATGAGGATTTATAATCGGTAACCCCTCAAGCCCTCTTTTAGCAGAAATCTTCATGGATAACATAGACAAAACTATTCATAAGCACCTGCTTAGTAAACAATTCCTATATTGGTATCGATATGTCTATTATTGTGTGTTTCACAGAAACAGACAGTCCACTGCATTCGAAAATTTCATCAACAAACTGCACCCAAAAATCAAATTCACTTCTAAAATAGAACAGAACAATTCGATCAATTTCCTAGACCTAACAATATCAAGATTAGATAATAAACACCAGTTTTGAATTTATCATAAGCCTTCTTATACAAATATCACAAATCATTATACATCGTTACATGCTTACCAACATAAATGTCTAATGGTAACTATTTCAAAGAATTGAATTTGATGAAACAGATTGCAATAAATAATGGTTATGATACAAATTTAGTTAGCAGCATATTATATAAGAAAAAACAAAAATTAGCTTTACAACATATGTATCCAATCGGTGAACACCAAGACAAGAAATTCAATAGTTTAACATATATAGGCAATATTAGCAATAATGTGAAATCCTTCTTAAAAATTCAAATTTAAATATAGCGTTCAAAGCATCAACAAATTTAGCTTCATTCATCAGGATTTATAAATCTCCAATAAATAAAGAAAATAAATCAAGTGCTCAAATGTTGGATTGTGCAGATTGAAATTGTTTTTATATTGGTAGAACAGGAAGAAATTTTAATGTTAGAATCTCTGAACATAAACGCAGTTTCATTAATGGAAAAACCGATTCAAATTATTCGTAGGAAAATAGTCACTCTTTCAACTCAGAATTTAAAATCCTTTATTCTGAGAATAGAGGTATAAAACTCAACCTTTTGGAACTACTTGAAATTAACAGATTTAGATATTCACCAGGAAATCTTGATGATCAGGTAGACATAAATAACTCGCCCTCATTAAATCCATTTCCTAAACATTAGCTCAAATAAAAAGAAATTTTAATGTTAGGATCTCTGAACATAAACGTATTTTCATCAATGGAAAGACTGATTCAAATTATTCAAATCATCTTAAGAGAAATGGTCACTATTTCAATTCAGAATTTAAAATCCTACAATCTGAGAATAGAGGTATAAAACACAACCTTCTGAAAGTACTTGAAATTAACAGATTTAGGTATTCACCGGAAATTCTTAATGATCTGGTAGAGATCAATAACTCACCCTTATTAAATTTATTTTCCTAAACATTAGTATGCAAGTACGGATAGCTCTGAGTGGATTGCCTCTTTAGTATATATAAAAATTTGTTACTGAGATGTATTTGTAGTATTCATCCGCTCTTGATAAAGATACTGTGTATCAAAACGCGTCGAGCATTTAATAATATATTTTAGTCGAAATCATCGTTTACTTGTATTTGTAAAAAGTACATAACCTGCGATATTTCCTCTTTCGCGGAAATGTTCTTCCGTCCTAGTGTGAGTCTCCTGAAACATAATCACTTTCTTGTTCTCGCTTGCCAATTCTGAAGCATAATCACGAAAAATCCTTCAATATTCAAACTCAACAAAACAATAACCTCTCTTCATGATATAGGAGAACGCTTTCGATGAAAGCTTGGTACTCTAATCAAGTGTAGTCTACTTCATTCTATGTTCGCTCAAACTATTGAAAACTTCATATGATTTTGTAACCGCGTCTCAAATTTCAAAATTATTTCACTGTTCGGATATTTTTCCAACCAATTCTACCTACGGGAATATATATTTCGCAGAATTCGATATGATGTTATCGGAAGTACCCAATATCCGGAGTTTCCTTTTACGTAAGACCCAGATATTGAAATATTCCGATTGGCGTTCGAATATTGCGGGTAATTTAATATTCCGAAATATTTGGAATTCACATATGCGGTAATTTAATATCTGGAAAACCATATGGCTCCCGAAAGCTTTACTAATTCAGATTTTGACATCGGGCGAGTTACTTTAGGCGGAAGTTTAGAGATGGATACATTTTGAGTACTCAAGAGATGTTTGAATATTTCTCTTCTGAATAAATTGAATCAATTAAGAATATTGAGAATTAATGATGCACCATTATCTTCTATTTGAACAAGATTTCTTGCTTGAAATTTACTTTATATAGACACTTTGTGTTTTCTGATGGTTCATATTCATAATATGCGGTTTTTATGATGAACAATGAGTGAAAGAAATAAGAAATGGATTTAAGTGAAATATTTTGTTATTAAGCTATTTTGTTGTTCGTTTCTTAATTGCAACTATGTTTTCATATTTAATCTGAATGAAGAGTTTTCGAGATACAGGAGTTGAAGTTGGATATATTAACCTTTTACAGGATGAATTATGGAAAAAAAATTGATTCTTCTGAAGAAATTTTACTAGGCTTTTTTTGTGACGGAAATGACAGTTTTCAGTTATTTTTTTGCAGTTGAAAAGATTTTGGAAAAAAATTCTCATTTCGATGCTTACACATATGATGCCACTGGGCCTTGGGGGAGAAAATAATGAAAAAAATTTTTTCTATCTCCTTTTATTTTCGAACTGAAAGAACAAATAACCCCATGAAATATAAATGTTCATTGACGGAAAGCTTCCATACATTCTGGACATACACTCTCTTCGCATTTGCTGCAAGCATACATCGTTAATAATAATAATAATAATAATGAGACTGTTCAGTTAGCTGAAGCTAGAAACAATAACATAAAATACATTGACGTAATAATACAAATGAGGATATTGTATAAATGATTTCTCATCTAATCCGAAACATACAACTTTCTCAGGCGTGATTTGAAAACACTTAGACGTCTTCACATCAGAAGGCAAACGATTGAAACGCTGCAGACCTCTGAATGTGGTGTTCATCGTTTGATCGGAGACCATAACCAATCATATTTGACCTTTTCACCAGAAACTGTTTTAGATATGAAGGCGTTTGATTATTCGTAATCTTGTAAATGAGAATAAGGTTTGACTGCTCAACCAACTGCGCCACACTCAGAAAACCTAACCTCCTCAACATATCTCTGATAGGAGTGAACCTACTACATCCAAGTATTCTCATTGCTCTGTTCTGTACTATCTGTAACTTCAAAATGTCCTCCCCAGTCGAAGAAATCAGCAATGAAATGCAGAAATTTAAATGTGGAGCAATAGTAGTGTTATAGACCACTCGTCTAAACCACGGAGACAACTTTCTTGAAATCCTGTCTAGGTAACTTAGTTTTTTTCCAATTTTCTGACATAAAAAATGAACATGTTTAGACAAGTTCAACTGCTGGTCAAATACGATTCCCAGATACTTCATCTCTTGGACTAAGTCAATGAGCTGATCATCCATAATAATTTTAGATCAGAAAAGCATAAACTTGATCTCAGCAGCATTCAATTAAGATTTGTTCATCTTCAACCAGTCTTGCAGTATATCAAGTGTTTTGTTCATCGTACTAACCAACCTGTCAAAGTTACTATCAGTTATCGACACCAGTGCATCATCAGCAAACAAACTGAGAAAACAATCACCCAAGTACAAATTCAAATCGTTCACATACAAAATGAAGAGCAGCGACTCCAACACACTTTCTTGTGGCACACCACAACCAACCTCCGTACACTGTGATAACACTTCCATGAGCCTTGTCTTTTGACGCCTATTTGCAAGATATATCTTTAACCACTTCAGTACTGTCCCTCTGAAGCCCAGCCTCTCACATTTTACCAGCAATCTTTCAAGATCAACGGCTCAAACGCTCTGTTCAAGTCAAAAAAACGCCAAGAATAATTTCTCTTATCGATATCTCTCTTCTATTTAGTGCAAACAAGTTGGCATGCAGACTCACACGAGTGATTCTTTCTGAATCCAGACTGAAACGGAAATAAAATATCATTTTTCTCAATGAACTTTATGAGATGTTCATAAACTATTATTTCCTAATATTTGGTTCTTTTTAGGGTTGCCAGCACTTGACGCTGCATAAATGGCGGGAAATTCAAATTTTGCGTTTATTTCAGGACACGTTATACTTACAAAAAAAGCACCAAGAACATAAAATACTAATTTTTCATTTCAATTTATTGTATCGCCTTCAACGTAGGCCCCTTCCGAAATTATATATTCACGCCAACGAATTATCCAATTATCAAAACATTTGTCGAAATCTTCTCGAAATCGACTTCAGTTCTCGTGCGAATTCTCTTTTATGTATTCTATAGATTCAAAACGGGTACCTCGAAGATGTAATTTGAGTTTTGGAAAATAATTCGGCCGGAGCCATATCAGGTAAATTTGGTGGTTGTGTAATGGTATTTGTTGAGTTTTTGGTCGAAAATTCATTCACAATGATAATTTTGTCAACTGGTACATTATCGTGGTGCAATATCCATGAGTTTTGTTCACAAATCTGGCCTTTTTTGACGAATTTACTCTCTCAAACGCTGCATAACGCTATGGTAATATTCTTTATTTACCGTCTGACCTTCTGCCAAGAATTCCACATGCGATAATCGAAGCAAACAGTTAACATTACCTTGACTTGATCGACTTTGACGAGGCTATTCTGGTTTCTGTTCACTTGGAAGGCGCCATTCCGAAGCTTGTTGACTGAGTCGCTTGTCAAACTCTTGAACTCATGTTTCACCAGCAGTTATAATGTGTTTTAAGATTCTGTCGGAATTGACCCATTCTAGCATGCCTTCAGTGACCTCTACGCGATTCAATTTTTGAAGAAAAGTAAAGCCATTTGAAACTAGTCGAGTGGTAACGCGTTTCATGCCCAACCAATAGTTCGAAATGGTACGAAGTGATTCGTGAGACACAGAAACTTGATTACTTATTTCAAACTTAAATAACGACTTTTAGTTACCATTTCTGGCACTTTATTTATTTATTTATTCATTTAATATATATGTACAGCATGTCCCATTCTCTGTTATTATTTAGGATAGAGAGATGAGGTTTTAATGACCCTTGGCTACTTTTTCGAGACAAATTCATAGAGCTAATCAGAATTATTCTAACTTCAGTGGTTTTTGAGATATTCGCGAATCTTGAAAATTTCCGGATTTCTTTTTTTTTCCCGATATCTCGGTTCTTATAGAAGATAATTGAAATCTGTTTATATATCCACAGATAATGAATAATAATAATTATTGGTCGTTCTATGGTTTCTAATGAACGTGCATAGATGAAGACTTCTGTGTTCACAGAGAGCATTCAGACATAGAAGATATAATCCGAAGATGCACTTTATGTTCACAACATGATGGAAATCAGTTCGAGCAATATATGTAAATCATTATGAGAAGTAAATTTGAGTAAATTATTAGGTGCCTATTATTATTCTCATGTAGGTATTTCTCAGAGAACTCTAGAAACTAAACGACAATCTCAAAAATAAAATAAAAAGCGGAAATTGCGGATGTCATAAATAACGATGGAATCTTAGGAGCAGCCTAGCTCCATTATTTCGGTCAAGAAGATTTTGCATTGTTTTGATCGTTTTCATCGAATAACTACAAATGTTCTATGATTCGTCCGCTCACGTGTGTTCCTTCGCCCAGCCATTAGGGGTAAATCATTATTCCGTTATTTTCTTCAAATTGGGTGGAAATTTTGTCATCATGTTATATATTTTTGAAAAGGAAAAAAACGGCAATCGAAATATGCCAAAAAAACTATGTTCGTATTTAAAAAATGCAACTTTATGTCATATCTGTCATAATTAATGAAAAAAACTTCGAGTACGTCACTGGAATCTACTCAAAAACCGTTTCAGAAACGTAAAAACAGATTTCAATTATTTTCTATAAGAACCGAGATATCGAGAAAAAAAGAAATCCGGAAATTTTCAAGATTCGCAAATAACTCAAAAACCATTGAAGTTAGAATAATTCTGATTAGCTCTATGAATTTGTCTCGAAAAAGTAGCCAAGGGTCCTGAAAACCCCATCTCTCTATCTTAAATAATAACAGAGATGCTCCTGGTGGCACCCCCAAAATGGGACATACTGTACATATGCCATACATTGTACACATATAAATGAACAGTACAACCCACTTGAAACAATAAGCACCACCATAACAGCATAGGTAACCCATGTAAACCCATATTACAAATAACTCAATAACTAAACCACTTGTGAATGTTTATATCTAATGCTAACAATCTCAATTATAAGTAGAAATGCAAAAATGAAGACCAGACGTATTAACAAGCAAAAGTAAAAAGCAGTGATTATTCAATAACAAAAAAAAATTAGAACTAAACCTGCCATAACAAATCAACAACAACTTTTTTAAATTTAAGAAATGAGACACCAAAGTAATTCAACTCAAGAGAAAGAGCGTTACTTTATGACAATGCTCGACCAAGAAAGAAATTTTTACAATAATTAGTACGAAGTGAATCCGTGTAAAACATCTGAGGAATGCGGGAACATAATCTCGGTACATTAAAACTTACGCTATTAAGTAACTCACCAAAATTACCAATCAAGATCATGAAGAGAAAGTTCAGATCAGCACAAGATGTTAACTTCAGTTGAAGATGTTGATTTCCGACCAGAGCGAGGCAACTTCTCCATCCCATCTCAGCCACCGTTGAATGTACTGTACCATTCATGTGAACGTGTTTTCGATAGAGTAGATTCACCGTCAGCCTTCTTTATCATTTTCAGCGATTCGGCACACGACATTAGCAATAAAAAATTTGAGAAAAAGTCTTTGTTCTATTGTAAATATCACAAAACATTCTTGTGAGAACAAAATCGAACACTGTAAACAAATTAAATGACAGATCGCGTTCAAACTCCGCGTCAGTATAGAAAACAGTTGTGAGAACTTAGCAACAACAAAAGTTTTGACAATCGTTTTAAGTGGATTTTTTAAATACAATCCCCGGTACTTCTTTGACAGAATGTAAACAGAATAACGATTAATCATCAGATGGTCAAGTCTCATCCTAGTAATGCCTACTTAATTTACTCAAAGCATAACCGTTGTCTAACCAACTGTTTCTTCTGAAGACCAATTTTATTTTTAATTATTGAATGACCATCGTAACAAATGATTAGTTCTTGTTTTGATTTCAATGAACTGTTGGTTGAATATTTATTAACGGAATTACTAATTTCTTTGTGCAATCGCCGATTAAATGAATTTCACAAAGAGAATTTTTGTTTTGTGTTCAGTGCCAATCAGTAGTGAAATTTCCTCATCTTTTCGATTCAGTTTGTGGATTTTTTTGGATTTAACATTATTGAATATCGAAAGCCGTCTCTGACCCGTTGCCCAATTCCCTGAAATTTTCATTAGACACTGCAACTGCATCGTGACGATAACAAAGGATCCAGAAAAGTTCTCTGAATAGATCGCACTTTGCAAACACTGTTTGATGTACTTAAGTTGCTCCTCGCTATTTCTATAGGATCATTATTAAGAACAAAAGATTCTGAGAATGAGATGATTATGGATGGGGGCTCGCTTTCCTTTATGTCTTGGGCGTTTCAGCCCCCTCTTACCTCCCTCATAGAGTATGTAGACATGAAAGGCTAAGCCTACTCTTCAGTTATGATGGCGTATCCAGTTTCAAGCTCTTGCGTGGTTGCTTTTTGGCACATAAGTGGTAATCTAAATTTTTGTTTGTCTGAGTGTCTCCGAAGCGCCGTAGAGTGTCGCGATATTCAGGTAGGACGTACGGGAGATGTGTTTTTGAATAAATAGTGACTACGACATATCAAAGAGCGCTTGAATAAACCCTTGTTAGACATTGCTTGAAAGAGAATCTATAGATTTGAGAGGAACGTTATTATGTATATCTATCTAATGGATTCGAGAATTGAAATTCGCAATGTGTTGTTTTAGTCAATTTTGTATAGATCAATCCACATTATCATATGGTTATTTCGTTTAACTTTGAAAGAATATCACAAAATTAGGTGGAAAATATATAATCAGCAAACGTAATACTAGGCTGTTCAAGATGCTGCCGGACTCTTAGAGAAAACATAAGATTCAAGCCAAAATTTGTATTTATTATTCAACATATTCTCCTTTTAGCTCAATACACTTATCACAACGGTCTTTAAGCATTGAAATGCCTTTTGAATAGTACGATTTATCATGGCCTATAAAATACTCCTCAATTTCGGCTTCAACTTCTTCATTGATCCCAAAACTTTTCTCTGGAGCCATCTCTTCAGATTTGGGAAGAAATATGCAGGAATAGCCCCTAGGGATAGACCATTGATACCTAGAATAGAAATATCAGATGCAGCAAAAAAATTGTTGAAATGGTGACAAATACAAGTAAACGATGATTTCTGCTAAGATATATTATTAAATGCTTGACGTCACAGTAACTTTATCAAGATCGAATGAATACTACAAATAAATCTTACTAACAAATTTTTATATATACTCGAAAAATACTACAAATAAATCTTACTAACAAAATCCTCTTTGAAATGGTGAAATCTTATATCGCTGCCAAAATAACGGAGAGTGTCAGCTAACTGGAGACATATCACTTGGTATACTGCGCTACTGCAACAGTTGCAATACTTTTGGATCTCCCACTCAGACCACCTAGACAACGCCAAGTCCTCCAACCAGACCAGGAACCACCTTGGAGAAAACGCCTTCTGAAAAAGATAAATGAAATAAGAACTGTTATATTTCATATTCATATTTACCAGACCACTAAGAATCCATCAAAGAAGGTGAAAAAGGGTGTAAAGTTGATTTGCAAGTCATTGAGAATCACACTTCCTCCGCCAGAAGCTTCTTGAAGGTTGAAAGTACATCTTGAAGACCTGAAACGAAAAACAACATTGTTAGGTCAGCGTATGGGGAGATATAATGAAGGGGTAAATAGGTATAAATAGAACAAATTGTTTCAAGAAAATCAACGGCTCTTTTACTGTAGTCTAGACAAATTAACAACAACTCCTTTCAGCCAAGAGGTAGCATCAATGAATGAGATGCATGAATACTAGTCAAACATTTGGAGCTATCCAAAAGCTCATGATGAAAATGCATAGTGGATACAAGATGAAATAAGGGGAGCTGAAGGAAATGAGGAAATGCCAGAAGCCAGTTTGAATGAGGAGGATATAGGGAACGCAATTAGGAAAATGAGCAACTGGAAAGCTGCTGGTCCAGACAAGGTTCAACGGTATTGGTGAAAAAGTTTCTCAAGTGTTCATAACATCTTGGCTGTACAACTGAATGAAATAATGTTGAATTCTGACGTTGTACTGGCATTTTCTCGGAAATAATCACTCATCAACTGCCGAAAAATTCAGGATCTTAAGAATAACCGGTCAATAACATGCTTGCCAGTTGTATATGAACTCCTGACGTCGATAATTGCTCAAAAAATTACAACTCATATACGTCAACAAAAATTCTAGCCGAGCAGCAATGGGGGGGGAGAGGAAGCAAGGAGTGGCTTATTGTCGATTTCGTAGTTACCACTGGTCTATATTGGATTGACTATCGAAAAGCATTTGACTCCGTTTCTCATTCTTGGCTTTTAAAAATTCTTAAAATATATGAAATTCACCCTCAAATAATTGCTTGTTTTGACAACTTGATGCAGAGCTGGAAATTCACCTCACAGTGAGAGCGAATGGTGTATAATGCATCTCTCCTGTGATAAGAATAGCTAGGGGTATATTTCAGGCTGATAGCCTGAGCCTGCTCTTGTTTTCCTTAGCCCTGAAGCCCCTCAGCAACATGCTGGAGTTACGTCAATGTGGCTATACGTTGGCTCGCCACCCGATGGATGAAATATCTCATCTTTTGTACATGGACGACTTGAATTTATATGCCTCCAACAAACAACAGCTTCAAAGCCAAATCGAAATGTGGCTGCCTTCAGCCGAGCAATTAATATGGATTTCGGTTTGGGAAAGTGTGCTTTGGTCTCTTTCAAGACAGGAAAAATCCAGGAAGAATCGAGATTGGTGCTAATGAACTACTCGGAATTCTCACCTTCACCAACAGAGGAACATTATAAGTATTTGGGAATCCACCAAGCTGCCACTATAGACCATTCATTAGCTAAAGAACAATTTCAGACTGTGTTCAAGAAAAGGTTGAAGATGATACTGAATTCCCATTTCTACTGAAAAGCGAAGGTCACAGCCATCAACTCATGGGTAATACCAGTCCTAACTTACATCTTTGGTATCATACGATGGATCTAGAAACGCTCGATAGACTGGTAAGAACTACGTTAACGAAGAGTAGAATCCACCAACCAAACTCTTTAATCTGTAGATTGTATTTGCCACGAAAAAAAGTGGAAGAGGTATTAGGAACCTGAAGGAAGCGCACTCAACCGAAATCGAGAAATTATACTCATATTTCAAAATGGTAGAACATCTACTCTATAGCGCCGTAACCCGAGTAGATAAAGGTTTGTCCCTATTGAACCTGGCCGTATAGAGAGACCCTGGAAGAGAAAGAGAAGTGGAATTTTTGACACAGCTGGTAGAAAGCTGGAAATAAAAGGAACTTCACGGTCGTTTCGTAGCTGCACTGTGTAGGGAAGACGTAGAAAAAATCTGTCCACGCTGTATTTGAAACAGGATCAGTTGATGGATGAAACAGAGGGGTTAATAAGAACCATACATGATCAGGTGATTGCAAATAAAAACTACAGAAGGTACATACTGAAGCAGAACCTACCTGATGTTGAGTGCAAACTCTGTACGATGCTGCAGCGATAGTTCATCAAGCAATCTGCAAGAAATATGGTATAATTAATGATATCGTACCTTACTACAAATACACACCTGAAGAATGTTGCGAGAAAAAACATGCTAAAATCTTTCGGGACAGAAGTATCCTCACGGACCGAGAGATCCAACATAACCGTCCTGACGGTCATATTTAATAAGGGAGAAAGAACTTCATATATAATAGACATAACTGTCCCTCTAGATAGTAATATTCGAGAAGCTAGAGTTAAGAAAATCTCAAAATATATAGATTTGAGCAATGAGATCAAGGATATCTACCAATTGGAAAGGGTCACAATACACCCCATTGTCATCTCCAGTAATGGCCTTGTTGAATCTCACGAAAAGAGGGAGTTGGAAAAACCGGAGAAAGTAATTGCTCTGGCTCAGAAAGCTGTAATTTTTGGAACATGCAGAACCGTTCGGCGGGTGCTAACCCATGACTGAATTGTTGCTTTCCGAAAGCACAGTTCAGTCAAGTTGAAATCCGGCACTATTGCTGTGAAAAAAAATTGTAGTGTTACAATGAACTACTATGTTAACAAGTAATAGAACTCAGAATTTTTCCATTTTTCAATAAATAAAATGAAAAAATCTCCTCGATATTTTTTTGTGTTGTAGATAAAGTACAGTTTTCTACTTGCGTGTACTTGCCTTCGGCTCGTGCCGCAAACCTCATCTCGCGAGTAATAGCCATCATTACTCGCTTGTTGAATAATGTACTATAAACTAAACTGTGAGCTTCAATTTCAAATTGGCAAGTAACATTTGAAGGTTTCTTGCAAAATCTCTATTCATTTCTTATCTCCGAAAATGACCGAAAAAAAATCATGAAAACATGTGTTAATATTTAGTTTCCTACTCAAAAAGAAGTTTGAAATATTAAAATTGAGCGTTAATTTCCTGGCACAGTGTAGAATGTCTTGAAATTCCATTATCTTTGAAATCGTTCTCTCGGTTCAATGAATGACGATTTATCCGACTATATTTGATTTCGATTTGAGTGACACGTGACTCTTAAACTAAGTATATATTCTATTCGCAAACATAACGAAGCAGAAATCAGCTCGGATACCTACATAGAATAGAAGATGACTCTGCCCATTATTCGTAATGAATGGGAAATGAAGGGAAATATGGCTATTATCCAGAATAGACGTATACGTCATTAAAATGTAATTTGAATATACGTTTTCATTGCTTGCACAAACATCAAAACGACAGGAGCTCGAACGAGCAACCTGTGTAGCCTGTCATTCGAGTTGACACCGCGAAAAGAGTGAAGAGAAATGTATTTTTTTATTGTATCTGGGAAAATTCCTTGAACAATAGTAGCGTTGCGTTATCCCCGCGAGACAATGATTATTGACAACGTAGTCTCAAGAGACATGGCCTGGATTTATCTCTACCTCAGATATCGCTTTTAAATGATGAAAATCCACATGATTCCCTTTTGGTCGAATCGAATTACTGACTTTGTATGTTCATTTTTGTGAATGGGACATACTACGAACTACGAGAGTTTTGTATTCTAGAACTTAGTGATGATAAAAAGTTGGCTACTATAGTATGGAAAAGAAGAATGAATATACATTTGTAATTTGGTAGACTTCAAGTTTCATGAAAAATTGCTGTTAGGTTAATTTTGTTTCCTATGTTTTAGCCTTCTGCTGAAATTTCTTATATCACACCTATTAAGGGATAATAATAATAATAACACAAAACACTCTGATCAAAACAACACATCGACGTGTATATGGACACATTGAAGCAGAAACTCCACGCGAAAGCAAAGGGGCTCTCAAGATACATAAAGTGTACTGAAGGGAAACACCAAAACCAAAGGCTCCTCCAAAGCGTGGCCAATTTTCATAAGGAAATAACAAAACTACGAACAACAATAACAGAGAAGTATCTGACGCACAGTGCTTGGTCGATTATTGGTCATTATTATGGGACCCAAAGAAAACAATAAAGATGCTGAATGGATTTCGAATAAAAAACAACGCCTTGATATCAAACATATGGACTTCGAAGGAATAGCGGACGTAGAAATCGCAACAGTAGTTAGAGCGACCAATAATTGAAAGGCCACAGATATGGATAATATCCACAACTTCTGGTACAAGAAGTTTAATAAGCTCCATGGAGCCCTAGCGAGACAGCTCACGTATGTTCTTCAACAACCCAGGGAAACACCCACTTTCCTAATAAATGGCTCAACATATATGCTACCTAAGAGCGATAGAACACAAGATCCGTCTCAGTATGAGCGCATCACTAGTCTGCCAACGCTCTATAAAATACTCACTTCATGCATATCCAATCGAATATACCAACCAATATATTAGCAGAGGAGCAGAAGGGATGCAGAAACACTACGGGTGTAAGGAACAACTCATCATCGATTCTGTGATAATGAAACAGGCACACGGAGGGCATCGGAATGCTCATTCAGCTTTTCTCGATTATATGAAGACATTCGATAGTACCACCCATTCTTGACTTGTCGAAGTGTTACAGACATACAAAATTTATCTAGTCCTAGTAGAATTCTGGCGCACGTCTCTGTAGATCAACATGAACAATTAATAAATTAAAACCGACGAGATACTCATACGTCGTCGAATTTTTTAAAGAGACTCTTTGAGTCAACTTTGGTTCTGTTTGGCTATGAACCCATCGTCTTCAATTCTCTATAGAACAAGATACGGATTTAGGATAAAAGCAGATAGGAACTATACACAATCTCCCACCTGCTGTATATGGATGACATCAAATTATATGTTTCGAATAAGAAGCAACTGGATGATCTGCTGAAAACTGTCAGTATGTTCTCGGTAGATGTTCATATGAAATTCGGGATTAAAAAATGTAAGACCTTGAACATTCACAGAATAAAAGTTATAGAGGGTGAAACACAACTTCCAAATGGTGATATTATACAGTGTATGAGGGATGGTGAAACCTACAATTATCTGGAATACCTACAACCAAGATTGCTAGACCAAAAAAGACCAAAAACAGTCGAAGGGGAAGAGTCTTTTAGAGTACAGTCAGCGTCTGAAGACTGTGCTGAAGTCAATATTGAACTCGGGAAATGTAGTCAAAGCAATTAACACCTACGCCATTCCAGTGTTGCTTTACTCATTTGGAATAATCAGATGGAAAAAGACAAAACTGGATGATATTCAAAGGCAGACCCGAACGGTGCTCACCAGGTACAACAATCACTATCCAAAATCGTGTAAGATAAGGAAAACTCTGAAGCGGAAAGGAGGAGGACGCGAATTGATGGATGTTGTCAACTCACATACCGAATAGATAAAAAATCTCAGAGAATTCTTCTCCACAAAAGCTTGTACTTCTGACCACCATAGAATGGTATCGTTGGCTGATAAGGGATATACACTTCTGAATCTTGCTTTCTTCGACTGGATATCTTTTACTTCTTTTTTGGTTAATTTGTGGAATTTTCATATACGGGAAACAGAAAATCCTCATGGCACTATTGTGTCATACTCTCAGCACCAGATTAGAGTAAATGTGTGGTTGGGGTTAAGGAGGGGTCAGCTTGTCGGGCCAGTTAAACTTTCCTATCGTCCCAATTCATACGAATGTTTAAATTTATTAAATTACGAAATAATGAACGTTCTGGAAGAAATGTCTACAGCTACTCAGCAGCACCTATGGCTTCAAATGGACGGCTGCCAGACTCATAATTCTAGAATGGTCCAAAACTGGATGACTGAGCGATTTGGAGAGAAATGGATAGGTCAATTCGGGCTGGTGAGATGGCCACCCAGAAGCCCTGACCTAACGCCGCTCAATTTTTTGTGTGAGGCTCAGTGAAGATCAATGTTTATAGAATTTCTATTAATACTCGGGAAGAATGAATTGAAATGATTCGAATCTGTTGCAACGAAATGAGTCAGAAATACATTGAACTTCGAAGAGTAGTTGATAGTTTTAGAAACAGATGTGTTAAGTCCATTCATGAGAGAAGAAGACATTTTAAACACCTAGTATAGTTTTTAAATCTTTTTCCAAAAAATATCATTCATTAATTTTTCTGAGTTTAGTTCCTGTTCATGTTTCATTAAGTAATATAAGATATTTACGTTTTCGAATTTTATGTTCTCATAACTCTTACCCATGATATTGATGGAAAAAAGTTAGCTCAAAAGTGGATAAACCGTTTCAAAGCCAGTTGGATGTAGTTTTCATCAAAAAAAATAGCTACTTATCGACAAGTTTCCAGTGGTACAGCTAACAAGAAAATACCACTAATTTTCACAATTTTTTCATTTAGCATTTTCCAACACTCGGTATACAAGTTTTTTCACCATAAGTACTTGCCTATTCTATAGCATATTCAATGCTCTTTCCGATGGTATGGTTAGATTTGAAGTACCTGTAAGAATAACAGAGATATTCTTGTTTATATAGAGAAAAGCAAAAAATTTCGTGATGTATTGAATAACTCGGTAATTATCAACTTTTCGAAGAAAATTATATAGGACATTTTTCGTTGCGAATAACTAGTACTATCACCTCCTGAAGTTTGGTACCTTATTAAGTAGACACCCTGTATACATTCTTGTGAAGTGGATATTTCATCAAAAAACAATTCAACAAGAAAATTATACTGAAAAGTTATTAATGATTTAATTGAAAATACATGCATTTTGATAGGCAACCTGGTAGATATATATTTTCCTAATCATGAATATGCAAAAATATTGGGTTTTTAGCAAACACTCCATGAGTACACTGATTTTGCAATCGGATTTTTTACTACTTAGGTTGCCATTTGAATCGGACAAAAACAAGTAACTTAGGGCAAAAATAGCTTTATTTCTTTTCAAAGTATTTTTCGTGAAGATCGATATACTTTTACACGCGCTTAAACAAATTTTCGAAAGACTTTTGTCACTCCGAACGAGATTCCTCCAGAACATGGTTGGAGAAGGCTTCAACTGAGTCTTCTGTCATCGAAAATCGTTGCCCACGCAGTTTTTTCTTTATGTGCGCTAACAAAAAAAGTTGTTAAGTGCCAAATCGGGATTAGAAGGTGGATGGCCCATTAATTCAATATTTTGGGTGTTCAAACACTCCATCCTATGCCTTGATGTTTGCGTTTGCATCGTCATGATGCAGGATAATTTTAGTTCTTTGATTTAATCTCCTCAACTCATCGAGCACTTGCGGCAAACAAATGGTTGTATACCATTCAGAATTGACCGTTCTACGTTGCCCTATTGCATGGTGGCAACATATCCGGTTTTCCTGAATACGCAGTTAACTATTTGCTTCGAAGTGCTTCGTACACGAACAATATTGGTTTGGCTCATCTTAAAAGACCCATACTATCCATTGTTTAGTTCTCGGTTCGTAGGCATATATCCAAGATTCGTGGTCTGTAAAGATTTTGTAAACATTTTTTGAAGTATCGTGATCGAAGTTTTTCAACATTTCTTTGCACCAAACGACACGAGCCTTCTTTTGAGCAATTGTTGTGTTGTTCATTAGGGTGTATCGTTTTTGACTTTTTTCGAAATTCAAAAAAGTATAGTGCGGAAAAGTTGCATTTGGTGGCACCGAGCATCTGTGATTTTTTTCAGAATTTTTGAACAATGCCTAGGGGTCGCGCAATGCCCTCAAAATTTCTTATGTTGTGTATAGGCAACCCGCACAACAATCTTGCGTTTTCAAGCTGTTTTAGGGTTCTAAAGTCACATTTGTGAACTCTTTCTCTTGTTTTTAGTTGTTTTTTTATGGAGTATGAATCAAAGAAGGATTTCGCTGTATTGTTACGCTCTTATTTTACTTTTATTGTACAATACAATATTAGAGTTAAACATCATTATAAATTAAAATTTTAATTATAATATTTGCTTTGTTGGGATTAAATGATAATGGAAGATTAATACAATTAAAGCCAATTCAATATTGTTACAAACAAGTGTTAATAAAGCATGGATACAATTTAACGTTAATGCAGCTTTGGTAAAATTAAATTTAGAAAATCAGAATTACCTATGGAGGCTTCCGCTCTTCTTGTGCAACGGCGTAGTCCTTTTTGGTATGTAGAGATGGCATCCGTTGTCTGGACTCCAGTTTTGCTTTCACGTACGCGACACGAGATTGTGGCCCAAAAACAGAGGAAGAAGCTTCTGTTACTAATTTTACCAGCCTCTTGACAGCCTGAGTGTGGCAGGGGAAAGCGGTTAATTCCTTATCACAGAATGCTCGTTTCCTAATATTTTCTTCTATTTCTTCGGGTGATAGTGATCGGGTTAGAGGGGCTCGGTCACAGGGTGCGAAGACCAGTCTTTGAGATCGTAGTAGTGCTCAGCGTTGAAATTTAATTTGGGCATTTCGAAGGCGCGTATTCCCTTCCGTGTTGTCTTCGTCGATCTTGCCTTTTTATTCTTCTCCAAGCAAGAGCTCTCGTGTCGGGATTGCCATCGTTGATCATAGCGAACAGTACATTCTCAGGGTGTCCAAAATAGGCATTGTTCTGAATAACCTTGTCCACAATATTCCGCAGTTTGAGAGGCAGGTAGCGTGACAGTCGAATCAACTTCCATAAATGTATTGGACCCTGTGCAATCGAGGGTTCTTTTTTTACTGAGTACCAAACGGGAGCGTAAACTTTCATTACATACGAAGCCAACTGGCGAAGCGCCTCCGAAGGCTTTTCGGTACTAATGTATAATCGTAATACTCTACTAGCTGTTGTTAACCACCTAGATTGTACAACAGGGCCTGTTTTCTGCTTGCTGAGTTCTTTTAAACAATGTCCACTTGAGACAGCGGTACATAAACGTAGGAGGTATTTCTGATCGGTGTTAATATCTGTCAAACCTTCCGTGTCTTCTATCCAATCAACGGGGATGGCGTCAAACTTCGTCCTCGTCGATTTTCGCATTGTAAAATAGCTTCTCCAATGGGTCCACCGGTTGCTTGTGGATTTTTAGTTTCTCCGTCTAAATATCGCATGAGATGTCGGAAAGGTAGCTCGTTCAAATGGAGTTGAAAAACAACATGCTGCACAGGAGCGTTGATAGCTATCTCTATGAGTCGCATCACACCTTGGATCCGATTAGTATTGACGTTAGTGCCGTCACATCCCAGCACTGTTAATTTAGAAATATCCATTTTCTGTTGATCAAAAAAAAATCGCATACTTTTGACGATATCATCAGCGGACCCTGATGAAAGTGAAACATGGCCAAGAAACGATGCAGTTACCCCACTCCCAGTGTTGCCAATGCTTGACATTTAATAAGAAAAGAGTAGCCTGTTCCTGCTTGACGCACTTAGTATAAAGAACCTTACCGAACCAAATACGAGAAAAATAGCACTCTGGTATTTATAATTTCTTGTTTTCTTCCTCTGATTCGTTACATCGTAGTCTTTTATTCCTTTATACCACAAAGACAACAAATACACATAAACAAACTGCAAGAAAATCGACTTTGGACCTCTGAAAACACTTGAAATCGAGAAATTGTTGTGCGGGTTGCCTATATACAACAGAAGAAACTTTAAGGGCATTGCGCGACCCCTAGGTATTGTTCAAAAATTCTGAAAAAAATCACAGATGCTCGGTGCCACCAAATGCAACTTTTTCGCACTATACTTTTTTGAATTTCGAAAAGAAGTCAAAAACGATACACCCTATTGTTCATGCAATATTGAATGTACGCTGGTGGAACAAATGCTTAAGGTTGTCATCAATCAGTTACATGGCGATCAGTGTGTATCATTTCGCGCACTGTATCGTTGGCTTGTATCAATACAATTGATTTTGGACGACACTCACGAAGTTCGTCACTGAATAAAGTACTGCCTCGATAGCATTCGTTATACCAGCGTTTCACAGTGGCCAAGTGTGGAGCTTCATCACCAAAAGTCAAGGAATTTTGATGAAATGATTGAATTAGCGTAACTATATTATGACTGTCATTAAAACGGTTCAAAATTTAATTCTTGCTTTGCTTGGTCCGGCTAGCTAATCTAACCCTAGCTTCGTGATTTAATTGACCAAATAAGCTCAGGTTATTGCTTGTATTTTTATAATACATTACTGATAAATATAACGTTTAATATGAAAATCCATTCAAAAATAATATTTACCTTTGATGTGAATAAATCACGGAACCGTTGATTCGAATATTAACTATGAATGATGGATTGTGATTGCACTATTATATGAAATATAAAGCCTATATAATTCGTAAATAGAATATGTAGGTGTATGATGGCAGCTATATTATATGTTCGAAATGCAGTTTGGCGTTTTTTGTTATTGTCCTCGAAAATGATAATCCAATAAATTCGTATTCAAATCAGAATCTATTTTTGTGATTAATTTGTTATCTCTTATTTTATGATTGATGATGGTCTTTAGCATCGACATCCAAATTTCAAATTTTTCTTCACTCATTGTACGCTACAGTATTTGTACGGCAGCTATGTGAAATATTGCTGGTATAGAAAAATTAATCCTCCTCTCTCAATCTTATTTTCAGGGTAATCTTTTTTCGTTCTGGACCTATTCAAAATTTCTCGAATTTTGTGAAAATCGTCAATAGCGGATATCTCATCATCAAAGTTACATAAAAATAAGGACCCCTGATCAGTGTAGCAGTAACCTTGGAATTCAGGAACGAACCTTTATTTTTATAAAAGTTCTTATTCCTGGATGCAATCATAGCCTCATAACATATTTTGGATTTTTCCATAGAGATAGCTAATATGTTAGAATATGTTCTATGAGTTTCTAGATCCTCTAGTTGCCGAATGTATTTTTGCTTCGAAGAGTAGTGCGAAAAGTCCTATTAGTATTATTGCTAATAGATAAAACGAGGATACCCATGAAAGATTTTCACATATTGGTGGAGTCTTTTAATTGTTCGACCCAACTAATCTTAGATGATGTGACCCATCTGATGAATTGTTGTTTGGATACCGGGATATTTACTGTATGCTGAAAATTGTCATTGGTGAGGCCACTACCCAAAGCGAAGGATCCCACAATTGGTGATCTTCGTTCCATCAGCATCCTTCCCTAAATGTCTTAAGTTCTGGAGAAATCCTTCGTGGTCCAGATAAATGATAACTTGTTGGAAAATAAAATTATATCACTAATGCAGTCTGGATTCCGTAGGGGGCACAGTACGGCAACCTTGCTTCTGGATGTATTTGATGATATTGTTAGGACCGTTGATTGTGGTATGATCGCGGCGCCTGTCCTGTTAGATTTTGCGAAAACTTTCGACATAGTTGATCACCGATTACTATGTGCAAAATTGAAGTGTTTTGGTTTCGATGTGACTGAGTTACAGTTTTTCGAGTCATATTTGGACAAGCGTTCCCAGGTGGTAGTTCTGACGCCATTCCTGTGACGTCTAGGGTGCTGCAGGGATCTGTGCTGGTGCCCGTACTTTTTCGTCTTTACACTGCAGATATTTTTCAAGAAATTGATTCGTGTGAGGCTCGTGCTTTTGCGGATGACACACAGAATTGACGCTCTGCGTGCTCCAGCTGCTACGAAAATTATCAACGCCGATTTGTCTAGAATTTTTAAGTATGCCGAGGCAAATGATCTTATATCAAATACTCTCATACTAGTTGGTACGGAATCTACTAGAAAGCTTATTGACTCGGACTTTGTTGTTGAGATCTCGGGGAATCAATAGCTTTGTAGAGCTCTGTGAAGAACCTTGGTGTTATTTTTGGATGTGGCCTTCGTTTTTAGGCTATTATTTCCAAAGTGATGAGAAAATGTTATGCAGTCTTAAAGGCATTATACATGAATCACAGATTTCTTAATTTCAAATTCATAAAAAAACTAGTTGAGATATTAGTGCTACCTATTCTGAATTATGCTTTGGTTGTCGTATTTCCTTGCTTGGACAAGCTAACGCAAAATAGACTGCAGCGTGTCCAGAGTGCATGCTGCCGATTCGTCTGCCGACGGAAAAATTATCATGTTTTTACCAAAATTCAAGAATTGAAATGGCTGACGATACATCAGTTATTTCAATTTCGCCTTACTACATTAGTACAACACATTTTACATTCAAATGAACCTTCGTACCTTCGTAAGAAATTAATATATAGAAGTGATATGCGAAATACTAATCTGAGAAATTTCCTTACACTTTCTCTGCCTAGATTCCATTCGGCTTATTCCAGGAGATCGTTCACATATAACTCTGTGAATATGTATAAGCAGGTTTCAAATAGTTCCAAAAATCTTTCAACAATCTCAATGCGTACTCGCCTGAAACAACACTTAATCCATTTGCAACAGATTGGGCTTTATTAGTTTGGTAAATGTATCTCCCCTTCTTTCTTCACAGTTGAGTTTGCTCGTTTTTGTTCTGGCTGCCCTGAGATGGTCTTTGTTTTCATTTTATTTCTTTCCTCTATCTTTTTTCGCGGTTAACTTCTATGTCGTATATGAAAAAAATCTTCTTGTTTATAACTCTAAAATCGCTTAGCCAAGCAAAATGTTTTTCCAAATCGCGATGGGGTTTTGATCGATATCAAAATTGGATGTATCAATATGAAAAAGTCTTATCGCAAGAAAGTATGGGATATTGGAATGACGATAAATTCACCACTTTGGTCATCATAAACATTTATATTTTTCGTCGGAGATAGGACGATGAAAATGATAAAACAGACCGAATAATTACATTTATGAGCATAAAATGATCACTAGTTGAAATAATGATATACTAATATGAGACTATGTAATTAGCTTTCATTGCCATTTTAATTGACATGCAAATAGCCATTGGCCTGGTAATAAATAGATCCTTGGACTATCGCTATAAAATGATAGACCGTATAAAGAGGAACAAATAATTGTTGAAATGTTCTACAGTAATGCAACAATGATTTGTTCCTCTTTGCACTTGGAAAATAAAATACCATCTGATGAAATAATAGTAACTTGTCAAATTCTAGGGAGTCTCTTGGATTTCATCGATGCCTATTAACATTATACAGGGTCTTCCTGAAATAAGAGTGAAAATAAATTTATGGTAGATTGCCGATGTAGAGGGCGCACCTTATACGAATATTCTCAGCAGACTACTAATAGAGTTACAGGCTGTTTTCTGAATTTCGTGGACATTTCGATAGGCCATATCTTCGTTAACAATACATCAAATTCTATGAAATTTAGCAGGTTTCTTATTCTGCTAAGTATCAATCGGAAACACTTTCAAATTTCGAGAAAATCCAGGTTCGGATTGTCATGAATTGATACCAAGTGCTTCAGTATATAAGACACCCTGTATTAATCATATTAAAAATTTCATCTCACAGTATAGAACAACAAGAACCGTTGATTCAGAAAAAATAATAAAATAACTTGACACACTGAAAGCCAACCAGAGAAAAAATTTATTAACGAAAAAAATTGGGAATGCATTATTGAATCCCTAATTAAGGTGATAACAATGCAATTGGGAAGCAAACAAATTGAATTTGTCAGATTCAATTCGAAATATTTTTCCTTTTCTCACAACGAAGACGAGACCTTTTTCATACGGCAGGGTCGGACTCCAATGAAATATGTCCTTGTTTAAGGAGTTCTTTTTCTCCAGATGTCTTGAAAGAAGATAACAAATTGATCATTGATCATGAGATGTTTCTTTGATTGTTTTCGTCATATCCGCTCTTTCAGAATATAAGAAGTTCTCACAATGAAACTAGCTGACAAAAAAAATTGAGTACCCAAATTAATCTTTCATTATTATTTCTGTATTTTGGTACCTAGGTAGCTCTTCATTTGAGTACTTTGTGATACACGATAGTTTTTGTTTCATTATCAGGCGCAAAAACATACAACGCAGTTGGTCTTCCGACCCGTGAACATGCCACATATAATTGACAATGGGAAAAACATGGATGTTCTAGATTCAAACCACAAACCTTCAAGGATTGACCTTGTGATTTGTTGATGGTCATGGCTAATGCAAGACGGATTGAAAATTGAAGTCTTTTAAATTCGAACGGCATATCGGATGGGATCATCGGGATGAGAACTTCCTCACCTTTGAATCTTCATTTCAGTGTCGTCGCGTTAATTACATTGCTCATCAATTTTTAACCACCAAACGCGTACCGTTGCACAGTTTTGGTTGGTTTCGAAGCATGATTACTACGGAGCGAACCTTTAGGCGTATATTGTGTGGTGGTAAGCCACGCATATCTAAGGAGTTTAAAAATTGAATTGGATAGTTGGTGGCTTCATCTTCATTTGTGACGCGGTCAATAGATTTCAATGAATGCATTGTTGCAATGATCTTATTTTGAATCATGTAGTTCAGGTCATCTACATCTTTATTCTTAGCCGCTTTAATTGCTCACTCACTCAACCATTCATTATTTTTGTAAATTGAAATAATGTTTGGAAATACATTGTTGATAAGTTCGTTTTTGGTGCGACAAAATTACTGAAATTATTTGGAAATGATATCAATCCGCTCGGTTCATCGACAGGTACTTGACCATTACCGATAATCTGCAATTGCTCCGAGAAATCTTCAGCAGATGTATCATTAAGCAATGTAACTCTCATGTTTGTTGTCAGCTGCAGTTTCATCACATAGCGCCATAGATTCGATGATTTGAGGCAAGTGTTTAATTCGTCGGCAGCCAGAGTTCTTGGAATTATTGGCAGTGTTTCGCGGAAATCGCCAGACAGTAAAATCATTGCTCCTCCACAATAACTCGAGTCATTGCGTAAATGTTTCAATGTTCGGTTAAGTGCTTCTAATGCACGTTTATGCGCTATTGTGCATTCGTTTTCGATGCCGATAAAACTTTGGCCATTGCTGAGTGTCTTGCAATATTTCACGTTGGTTCTTCAATAATTTGAAGATTTAACGGTAATTTTAATGCTGAATGAGTCGTACGGCATACTTCTAACAATGTGGCTGCTATTCCAGAAGAAGCAACTGCAACCACTATGTTGGATCTCGCATGAACAGTGTCTGAAACAACTGACGTGAGGAATGTGTTACCAGTCCCACCAGGGGCATCTAGGAAATATAAACCACCATTTTCATTATTGTTTGCCTTCATTGAGGTTCATAAACTTCCTTTTTTTTTTCTTTTTTTTTTTCGTTTTATAGTTCACTTCACTTTTCTAATACTGATTTCTTAAAAAGTCAAATTGGCATCCATACGTTTAAGTCACACGGGAACGCTGTCGAACGGGATGAACAGTATCCTATGTTCGTCTCCTGGCTCTAAGCTATCTACCCACTAATTTTCAGCCATATCTGTACAGCCGTTCTTGAGCTATAAATAGTGTGACTAACATGACTTTTTATATATATATATATATATATATATATATATATATATATATATATATATATATATATATATATATATATATATATATATATATATACCCCGTTTTACCCCGACGAGTTGCCCATATATCGGTTCCTGCAATCAAACTGATTTCATGAAAAATATTAATCCACCACCCGGTAATTAATACCATTGCCAGGCAATGATTATAATCAAAACATATCCTGGAATAATTATATATTAGGATAACGTTAAATGTTATGAGAATATATCAATCTACCAGAATATATACATACTATAGCATCATCAGACAATGATATCAATGTACCAACGAGTAGTGTCAGATGCTTTCACCCCGGAAAAAATCCAGTGTACGGACCTTAGTCAAGTAACACTGAATGTTACTCATTAATAGTTTCCTTTGTGTGAAGTGGTGAACGATCGAATAGAATACTGCTCTGAATATAAATATGACAAAATTGTCAGTTAATTATATTACATTTTATAAACAAATAAACAAAATATGAAATGAGATTCTGAGCAGTATAAACTAAAGAGAAAACCTATGACTCTACCTCATTATTTTTTCGGAAAGAAACCTACGAAGAATATTACAAGATTTGATGACTGTTATCTTTTGTAACTGTTCGAAAAATTTTTCTTCAGACCCAAAATCTCAATACTTTTGTGAAGATTTCTAAGAATAACACCTGTTGTGGAAATAATAATCGGTAGAATAAATGTTCTCTTTATTTTCCACATTTTTTAATCTCGTCGCCAAGCATCATATATTTAGAAATTTTTTCATTGTATTTATTTTGTATATTATGTGTGTCGGGTATAGCAATATCAATTATATATGTTATTTGATTCTGTTTATAATTAAGAATGATATCTGGTCTATTGTGTTTTACAGCTCTGTTGCAAAGAATTGTTTTATCAAAATAAAGTTTATATTTGTCATTTTCACAAATAATCTCAGGTTCATATTTGTGAAATTTTTTCTTTTCGGAATTAGGTCATGTTGAATTCCTAGATTAAAATGAATAATATTAGCGACGGCATTATGTCTTTCTAAATAATCTGTTGAAGCAAGGACTGAGCAAGATGATAATATATGAAAAACTGTTTCTGAAGAACAGAAACATCTACGGCAAGAATCATCTATATTTTGTTTGATGATGTGTTTTCTATAATTCCTCGTGAAAACAACCTGATCCTGGATTGCAATTGCCAAGCCTTCTGTTTCAGCAAACAATTCTCCAGATACTAACCATTTATTCGATGCGATTTCATCAATATAATCGTTTTTCAATTCTTTAGGGTGCTTTCCGTGTAATTCCTTCTGCATCCAACTTTCTCTTTTAGAATTATCATCAAATATATCAAAATCTACCTTTTGCATTGTCAAGTTCAGAAGTGTAAGATTATAATCTGAAGCAACAACAATATCATGTAATTCAGACGTTCTCTGTTTATCATGAAAATGGGAACGTAGATGAAAAATCTGTTTACTATGAAGATTATTCAAATCAGTTAATCCACGACCTCCAAGATGTCTAGGTAGTGTAACTCTCTGAACAGACTTTGGGTGGTGCTTATGATATTTACAGAGCATTTTCTTCGTTTGACATTGTAATTCATTTAGATCAGTTTTAGATCATTTAATAATTCCAAAAGAAGATGTAAGAATAGGAACTGCCTAGGAGTTGATAGCTCTGAAAAGGTTTTTACTAGTTAAATGACTCTTGATGATAATTCTAAGTCTTTTTTAATTTGTAATATGATATATATATATATATATATATATATATATATATATATATATATATATATATATATATATATCTAGATGAACATCTGGAAAGAACATTTTTTTTCTAGGGCAAACAAACGAATATAATAATCAGATAATTTTTCCATTCAACGGGAATTTTCTATCAGGTACTTTACAAGTGACTGAAAGTTCGATTTTTTAATCTATTCGTTCTTCATTTCATCTCGATTTCCTTACCAAATGAACAAAGCTTATGATGTATATTCCATTTAATGTGAGTACTGTCTAATATCTGTACTCGAAAGTGAAATTAATAGACAAAATTCACTGCGCTTGATGACTGTGAACCTACTGTGATAAAACGGGGGTTATCATATTATTTGTGTTCAGTCAATAATAATTCAATTTACACGAGTTTAAAATATTTTTTCCATTCAGAATGCCTTTATTCTATCATGAAGAATATGCAGACATGCTAATTGTTTATGGTGCTCGTGGATGTTATGCCCTCGCTTCAGAGAGGGAATATGGCATTCGGTTCCCTTCAAGCCAGACGTTTTGTAAGTTATATAAATTAAGGACCGGGCGCTCTCTATCCACTATAAAGAAACGAAAATATGCGAAAAATAACCGAAATCAAGAAGAAGTAATTATAAATATGGCTCTAAATAATCCCAATCATAGTACCAGAAAAATGGGAATTAAGTTAAGTATTTCCCAAATGAAAGTGTGGAAGGTTCTCTGAAAGAAAAGTTGCACCCTTATCATTTACAGACAGTACAACGGTTGAAACCTGGAGATGAAGTTTCCTGACTGACTTTTTGCCATTACATTATGAACCATAGAAGATCTATTTCGAGGATAATTTTCACAGATGAATCGCATTTGTAGGCTCGTGAAAATACTAGAGCTGTTTACAAACGGCGATCCCATTACAAACTTCAAGAGAATGTAAGGAGTGCGGTATTTGATAACCAATTGATGAGACGTTATTTGGACTTCCTTAGGAATGATCTGGTCGAACAATGGACCCAGCAATGAATGGAAGAAGATGTACGATTTTTCAGCATAATGACGCAGGCCTACATTTTGCTTTAGATGTGAGGGCCCTCGAGATCACCAATACCCTAATAGAAGAATGGGTCGAGGGGGCCTATCGCCCGGCCTGCTAGATTGCCAGATCTTTATCTTCTAGGCTATTTCCTATGGGGCTATTTGCAGGAGGTATATCAAGACGAAATCAGAAAGAAGAATATGTTGATCGAGATGATAAGACTCAACTGTGACTTATTGCGAGAATCTCCTAACATCATTAGAAAGGTAACAGCGAACATTTACTCGTCTAGAGCTTGCATTGATGAAGGAGGATCGTATTTTCAAATCAAATAATGAACGGTTTCCTTGTTTATTGTTTGGTGTCATTTCTTATTTATCGTTTGGTTCATGTTTCAATTTCATTCGTGAATACATTTTTTTCTGGGTGGCTTTCAGTGTGCCAAGTTGTTTTATTGGATTTTCTGAATCAACAGTTCTTGTTGTTTTTTACTATGACATAAATTTTTCAAAATGATTCATGCAGGTTGTTTTATACCCTGAAGCACTTCATAATAATTCATGACAATCCAGGCCTGGATTATTTCGAAATTTGATAGTGGTTCCGATTGATACTTAGCAGAATGAGATACGTGCTGAGTTTCATAGAATTTGATAGATTGGTAACGAAGATATGACCGATCGAAATTTCGAAAAATTCAGAAAACATCCTGTAACTCTATTACGAGTCTGCACAGAACATCCATATAATGTGTTCCGAGATGCACTCCATATCGGCAATCTACCATTTATTCATTTCCACTTTTATCTGGAACACCCTGTATATTGTGTGATATCGCAGCAACAAGATTATAATTAAAAAAGGAACAAAATGCATGGACAAATTCACGAGGAATTGGAAAATATTTAATTGAGTTCGCTTCTCGCCGTGAATTCTGTTTTATGTCTTTTCTCCATTCAAAACGGGTACAACGAAGTGGTAATTTGAGTTATTGAAAAAAAAAAGAGTTCGCCAGACCCATAACAGGTGGATACGATGATTGTTAGGTTTTTGGTCAAAAATTCATTCTCAATCATAGTCATGTAAGATGATACATTATCGTGGTATAAAACCCATGAGTTTTTTCCACAAATATGGCCTTTTTCAACAAATTTGCTGTCTCCAACGCTACACAACGCTTCGGTAATATTCTTTGATCACCGTCTGACTTTATGGCCACAATTCCGAGTGCACAACATCGCGATAATCAAAGAAAACAATCAAAATTACCCTGACTTCTGATCGACTTTAACGTGTTTTTTTCGGTATCGGTTTATCTAGAAGGCGACATTCCGTTGCTTGTTGACTGGTTTACATCTCAAACTCATGAACCCATGTCTCATCACCAGTTGCAATGCGTTTGATGAATGTGGCGTTGGAATTTACTCGTTCTAGTATGTCAGCGACCTTTACGAGTTGATTCGTGATACACAGAAAGTTTATTGTCTATCTCTTATCTCATAACTTAATGATAATTTTTAATTATTTGATGCTTTACTTTATTGATGTTAACTACAATTGAAGATTTTGATGGCCAACTAGAGCATATGCGCTTGTATCTGATAAAGTCGATTCATCGTAAGCCTTCTGTAACGTTTTCAGCGATTAGGCACACAAAATTCCATTTGCAAATCAAAATTTGCGAGAAATTCCCTGTTTCATATTTTATCCACTGTAAAAAGCGCAAAACACACTTGTGAGAACTGACAAAATCGACCACTGTGAACAAACTGAAAGACAGTCGCGTTCAAATTTCGCGTCTGTACAGGGTGTTACAGTTAATAGTATGTCACAACTTGGGGGGAAGGTAAATCTATTTGCAATTTCAATAAAGTTAGTTCATATGAACATAGGTCCGCAAAAGCTTCATTGCGGAGCTACAGGGTGTTGAAATTTCAGGACAAAATTGTTCTTTCTTCAAAACTCCTGCAGTTTTTGAGATATTTAGCTCAAATTTGGAATGCGAGCTATTTTTCACAGCCTTCATCATTACATGCCCTAAATTTTAACTAGAATCTTCAAGGTGTTTTCTTTTCTGGGGCCATGTCTTCTTTTGTCCTTTCAAACTTTTTTGCAGTATATCATTGATCAGTGTACAATTAATTTTTGTCATCTTCGTTCAATTTAGAAACTTTTTTAACACCTATAATTTTTTCGTATATCTAACCGTTTTCGAGTTTGAATTAATTGAATTGCATGTTATTCGCTAAATAAAATAAAAATTAATAAGAATAATCGATAGGTATGTCCAGAATTTGCTTTTATTTTGATATCTCGTCTTATGAGACTCAATATATACTTATTCAATATTAAACTGAAAAATAGAACAATTAAAAACTGAATAAATGGCTGGAAGTGTCCTCCACCTGCAAGAATACCGACCTCTGTCCTTCTTCGCATATTATCACTCACTCATTAAAATATTTCTGCGTTATTTCTTATCGTGTCACAAGAGGTTATTATTCGATTTCTCAATTCTTTTACAGTGTTCACTGGAGTGGTATAAACTAAACTTTTGAGATATCCCCATAAGGAAGAGTCTAAACTATTTAAGTCTGGGGACCTAGGGGACCATGGTTCCGGCCCACCCCGACCTATCATTCGGTGTATTACTCAAGAATGCCCTAGCTTCTCCACATAAATGTTCTGGTGCCCTGTCAAGCATGAACCATATTATGTTTTTCACCAAAAGTGGCATATCCTCGAGCAATGAAGGTATCTCCTCCTCAAGAAATTGTCGATAAGCGGGACCGTTTAGTCTGTTAGGCAAAAAAAATGGCCCAATCAAATAATTTCCAATAATTCCGTCCCAGACATTCAGTGAGAATTATTTTTGATGATGGGATTCTTCAATAAAATAGGGGTTTTCCTCAGCCCAATAATGATTATTGTGAAAATTTGTTATAGCAATTCTCGAAAAACTAGCTGCGTCTGTGAACATTATTTCATTTTCAAAATGAGTATTGTCTCTAATTTCATCTAAGAAAATGTTCGTATGTTTGGTGTTGGAAAGCGCACCTGATATAATCGGCTTCTGTTGTGTATCCGTCAGCCAGACCGTACATGTAATGGATATCAGCCAATTCGGCGTTAGTAAAATTTAGCCACTTTTTCTTACAGCAATAACATCAAAAGTCTCAAAACTAATGGGTAGTTTGATAAAAAAACAAGCTGATACTGGTTCAACTTTAGCAATTGTCTAAATAAATAACAAAAATTAAAGCCTACTAGTCATTTTTTTAATTAGAAGTGCTTTCAATTCAGGAAATGCATACAATCGTCAAATAATTTTTTGCGCGAGAACAGTCGGAGATACGAAGAAATTACAAATGTCGAAAAAGTTTCTGAATTGAACGAAGATGACGAAAATTGATTGTACGCTGATCAATGGCGTAATACAAAGTTTGAAAGGGCAAATGAAGACATGGCTCCGGAAAAGAAAACATCTTGTAGATTATTCAATGGACGAGGCTTTTACGTGATAGAAATCCATTTTCACAAATACAAGTGAACGATGATTTCTACTGAAATTTATTATTAAATGCTCGACGCGTTTCGATACACAGTATCTTTGTCAAGAGCGAATGAATACTACAAATATATCTTACTATTTTTTATATATACTATAGAGGCAATCCACTCAGAGCTATCCATATAGTATAATATATCCGTATAATACGGATAGCTCTGAGTATATATAAAAATTTATTAGTAAGATATATTTTAGTATTCATTCGCTCTTGACAAAGATACTGTATATCGAAACGCGTCGAGTATTCAGTAATATATTTAAGTAGGAATCAACCTTGTAGATTCTAGTTAAAACTTAGGACGTGTGATGATGGAGACTGTGAAAAATAGCTTGCTCCAAATTTGGACTGAATATCTCAAAAACTGCAGGAGATTGGAAGAAAGAAATCAATTTTTTCCGAAAATTTCAACAACCTTCAGCTCCGCAACGAGGCTTTTGCGGACCTTCGTTTATATGAACTTTTTCTCTTGAAATTGCACGTTGATTTACCCTCTCAAGTTGTGACATACTGTAATGTAACACCCTGTATAGTTGCGCCAACTGCACAACAACAAAAATGTTGACAATCGTTTTAGGCAGATTTTATAAATAATGAATTTCCTGTACTTTTTTACTGAATGAACATTCCCAGGAAAATTAATCTGAAAGAACTGATAATTCACTTGTTAGATAAAAAATCAAAAAGAATTCAATTAAATTATTGTTTCATAGATCTCTATTCATACTAGTTACTGCACGCTAGACAAAAGCTAATGCTTCATGGATATTAATAACGATGAATGTCAGGAATATCATGACGGTAAAATGATTTTTCTTCACTGTTCATATATAATTTAGGCACTCTTTTGTCTGTCACAGTTTCTGACATTCACTCGAGAAATCCCGCATCGATTATATTCATCGTTTACGTCTCCTCAGAACAATTTTCTGTTTGTTCACCTGTGCATATATGAAAATGGTAAACATTACAACCATTTTCCGCTCGTGACATTATCAAATAACCTGACGTGCCTTTCTCAGAAGTAGAATATTCTTCTTTTCTATTGCTAAGACTTTTCAATCTACAGAATTCTGCAAATATAAATTCGATTCAGTCAATAAAGTTCATATAATAAATGTCAAATAACATGCTGTATATGCGTCATAAATTCGATAAGTTTTCAGATTAGTTGAATTGTTTATAACATTTGATTCTTGTACCCTCATGTGGTGTCACTTAACGCCTAATTTGGGAATCAATTGAATTGAAGAATTATACAGGGTATCCCAAAATAATGTATCAATTACTTGCGATTTGATATATCGCATCAAAGTTATGACTGTCGCACCTTTATAAATTCATTTTTCGTAGAGTCCATTCCTGCTTTGATATTTATATAGATATATATATATATATATATATATATATATATATATATATATATATATATATATATATATATATATATATATATATATATATATATATATATATATATATATATATATATATATATATATATATATATATATATATATATATATATAGGGTTTAACCCGACGAGTTGCCCATATATCTGTTCTTGCAATCAAACTGATTTCATGAAAAATATAAATCCACCACCCGCTAATTAATACCATTGCCAGGCAATGATTATAATCAAAACATATCCTGGAATAATTATATATTAGGATAACGTTAAATGTTATGAGAATATATCAATCTACCAGAATATATACATACTATAGAATCATCAGACAATGATATCAATGTACCAACGAGTAGTGTCAGAGGCCTTCTCCCCGGAAAAATCCAGTGTACGGACCTTAGTCAAGTAACACTGAATGTTACTCATTAATAGTTTCCTTTGTGTCAAGTGGTGAACGATCGAATAGAATACTGCTCTGAATATAAATATGACAAAATTGTCAGTTTTTATTTTAATATTATATAAACAAATAAATAAAATATGAAATGAGATTCTGAGCAGTATAAACTAAAGAGAAAACCTATGACTCTACCTCATTATTATTTTCCAAAAGAAGATGTAAGAATACGAACTGCATAGGAGTTGATAGCTCTGAAAAGGTATTTACTAGTTAAATTACTCTTGATGATAATTCTAAGTCTTTTGTAATATGAACTTCTAATATTTTCTTTAGTGCTGCTATGGTTAATTTTCTTCTCTTGACAAAATCCAGATATTTATATGTTTCTCCTTGATGCATTGGCTCGATTTCGATATTGGGAATCTTTATATAAGAGTTTTTATAGAGATAGCTCTGAAAAGGTTTTTACTAGTTATGTGACTCTTGATGATAATATATATATATATATATATATATATATATATATATATATATATATATATATATATATATATATATATATATATATATATATATATATATATATATATATATATATATATATATATATATATATATATATATATATATATATACTATCAAAATTTCGGTCTCTCGACCATCTTCAGCTCACAACAAGTACTGAACTAAGGTTGAAATACTTAAATACATAAACAGATAGATACTAAATTAATGAGGGTGGAAACAAGAGGCAATAAACGAATTAATTAAAAACATATTATTCAAAGATATCAAATATGGACCAACAAGTTCGGCCATACTGGTCCTTCAGAAGATTATTTCTATGGGGAGTTTGTTGGAGTTTGAAAATTTTGATGAATTCTAAGAAATGTAACTTTGGTCCTTTAGGTATTCTTTGAATAATGATGACTATTTTCGTTATAATGCCATACGAAAGTAGATTCGTCGGTTCTCGGGTTATTGTAATCTATCTGATGTCGTTTGTATCTTGTTTTCAATGAACAGCAAGTCTCACCTATATAAACGCCTTCACAATCCATACAGGATAACTTGTAGAGTACAGTATTCTCAAATCTATCAGTTTTATTTTCCCTATTGAAAAATTTTTGGGAGCATTTCTTGTGGGTTTTGAAAGCAACTCTTCTATGCTGACATGACAATTGAAACCTTCTCGCTGATAGGGCCTAAATATGTTGATATATTTGAAGGTGCAAATACATATGTTTTTTTGAGCAACGGTTAAAATAAATAAATAATTGAAAAAAATCAAAGACCACTAGTCATTTTTTTAATTAGAATTCAATTCTTTCAATTCAGCGAATGCATACAATCGTTCAATAATTTTTTGCTCGAGAACAATCAGAGATCAAAAAATTGCAAGTGTCAAAAAAGTTTTTGAATTGTACGAAGATGACGAAATTGTTTGTACGCTGATCAGTAGCGTACTTCAAAAAATTTTGAAAGTGCAAAAGAAGACAATACTCTGGAAAAGAAAACACCTTGTAGATTCTAGTTGAAATTCAGGACGTGTAATGATGGATAAAAAAATAGCTTTCATTTCAAATTTGGGCTAAATATCTTAAAAACTGCAGGAGTTCTGAAGAAAAAACCAATTTCTTCCGGAAATTTCGACATCCTATAGCTCCGTAATGAAGCTTTTGCAGACTTATGTTTATATGAACTTTTTTCCTTAAAACTGCACGTAGATTTACCCCCTCATGTAATGACATACTATTATGTTACACCCTGTAGTTCACAGTTGGATGACACTGCGGCTGAAATATTTGCAATTTTAATGGATCAGATTGATCCTCTACCAAATAAGTTTGATGAGTCTGCTACGCTGCTAACATTTTTGAAAGTAGTGTTGGTTTATTTCCGTATCATCATAGAAGTTATGGATGAAATTACACCTCATATGCCTAAGCCCATCCTAATCGTGACATTATAAGCCAACTCAGTCCTAAAACGAAATAGTTGAAGGAAATAATTCAAAAAACACCAAATACAGAAAAACATTATACTTCAACAAAAATATGGAGCTGCATGTTTCGAACTAAAATAAAAAAAAAATTCTACATAATTCAGAGGTAAAACTGAGAGAAAACAATAAGAGGTTAAAATAAAAGTTCGATAGAAGATATTTTCTATTATTCGCTTATGTTTTCAACAAGTCGTAGAATCAGTTTCAGGACCTACGAAATCGAAAATTGAATTTATTATGACTGTGGGATCTCCCACATTTTCATTTTCTTGGAGTAACTCATTTTTATGGTCATCAAGATTTTCATCGTTCTTTTGGATGGAAATAGGGGTTGATTGTCAATCGAGTACTGATACAACGGATTGTTCAGTCGTATAAGCAGCACAACATATTTGTCCACGTTCAATGGTAGGAACCAATCTTTGCACCATCGATTTATTACATCCAAGTCGTCCTGCGGAAGCTGCCACCCTATTAGCGGGTTTGCATACAACTTGGTGTCATCAGCGAAGAACGATTTGCGAGACCTAATCCGATGAGACAAGTCACTTGCGAAAATAATAAATAGCAGTGGCCCCAGAACGGATCCTTCTGGCACCCCACTCTTAACCGCCCTTTCCGAAGAGTAAGCACAAACAACTTTAACTACGAATGTTCGCCGCGACAAATGATTAGCAGTCCAAAGAAGCAACTCCCCTCGAATACCTACGATATTTAATTTATACATTAATCTCTTATCTGTGACTGTCGAAAGCAAATGCGATTCTACTTTGTTTTTTATTTAAAATATTATTTATGAATGAAGTTTGCCCTGTCGATGAATTGAAACAAAAATTCAACACCTTAACCTACGTTGGCATTACAAGAGAGAAACTGAAATCATTCTTGAGTAACAATAATTTCAACAGAGCTTTCCACAGGAATAATAGTTTTGACAAATATATAAAAATAATAAAACCAAATCAGATAAAAACAACAAATCAGGTGTTTATAGATTGAATTACAATGACAGTGATAATTTCTACATTGGTAGAACACATAGAAATTTCAATATTAGAATATCGGAACATAAACGCAGTTTTTCAAATTAAAATCAGATTCAAATTACGCGAATTATCTCCTAGAAAATAGTCACTCCTTCGACCAACAGTTTGAAGTTTTGCATATGGATAATATATATTGGAAGGTAGATCTTTGGAAAACTTTAGAAATCAACAAACACAAACACTCAGGTAGACTCATCAAAAAACAAGTCGATTTAAGCTCTTCATCTCTATTGAATCTCTTCAGGGAGCAATCTATTCCTTAATATTATTGGATATATCTGTTATCAATAACCACTTAAGAAGGAGCAACCCAATATGCTTTTAATTACTTAGGAACATTTGGATTTATATTCTTATTTTTATTTTCTGTACATTTATTCGTCTGAAGAAGCTACGGTGTAGTGAAACGCGTTACGAATCGCAATTATTAAGTAAAATTCCTTAAATTACAGTACTTGTTTTTATTATTGATAATGAAATTTTACCAAGTAAAAGCCTCCCAAATTCAGATATTTTCCATCATAAACTCTTTTGAATGATATCTTCTTATTTTACACTTCTGAAAGTAGTTACCAAGCGACTCTTGAATGACCAACCTAAGAGTTTATATAGTATTGTCGTAAAAGTAGAGTGATGCGACAATTTTTGTGGGGAGTGTATTAGACATTCAAACTTATTGGCGTTATTATAACTTACTAATTTGTATTCATCTTATCAATTTGTTAGAGTTATCTTGTGTATCCATGGGGAATGTGCGGCTATTCCAATTTCTCGAGAATACTAGACAGCAACGACGACGGTATCTGAAGGAATTCCGATTTTCTATCGCTTGCCGGAAAAGATGTGCAAAACGGAGCATAACAATTCGGCTGCCGCTGAAAAGTTCGAGGGAGATTGTATTTAAAGAAGAATGTTTACATAATATATACAAATCAACCTCCCTGACAAATACGTACCCCGTTATTTATGTGTCCCATTGTTATGCTTAAATATTTTATACAGAGTTTGTTGGAAGAGTTTTGGATGGCGCTTTCCATTTGCACTTGCAAATTTGGTTTTCCACCTCTTTCACTCGTAACTGTTTCGTATATATTACGAGTATATTTGTTTCATCTAACGGACACCTTGGGATTTATGTTGTTATTGTAAAATGTTTACGCATTTGAATGAATAATGATTTGGTTGAATTAATTTCACACTGATATATCAGTGATCAAAAAGTTACCAGAATTGCTTCCGGCTGATAACTGATAACTTGACATTTGTGAAAATTGTGCTCTTTTAACTATACTTTTTTATGAGATTGGAATTCAAATTGCGGCGATTTTGTATCAAATTTTTTGTTACGAATGGATTCAATGATGTGGAGACCTTAGAAATGTTGTGAAATGGTTTCGTTAACGATTCTCTGAAAGAACAGTTATTTGCCGGTGGTATAAAAGTTTTAGAAATGTCCATCGAGCATGACGAACGTAGTGGTAGACCGTCGACATTAAAAAATTACGAAAAAACCGAGAAAATATAAGAACTGAAGCCATTGTAGTCAATGAAAAGGGTTTGCACCAAATTTGGTCCACATAGACCTGTATTTCATTCAAAAAAAGACCGAGTTGACATTGCGAAGGACATTGCTGAATCTGATCCAATATTTATCAATTCCATCATTACTGGCGATAAGACGTGGGGTATGAGTACGACATGCAATCCAGACATCAGGCGAGTGAATGACGTGCCCCCAATGAGCCGAAATCAAAAGAACCACGTCACGTCGTTTTCAGTCAGAGAAGGGTAATACTCAAGGTTTTCATGGATTACAAAGGTAACCTGTATCAGGAGTATATATCACAAATTTAGATAGTCAATAAAGACTATTATCAAGTGTTACGAAAAGTTCGCGTGATGCATTTCGCCTAAGGAGACAAGATTGGACCAATACATTCGTGGGGGTCGATTGGCTTTGCAAGCCTTTCCGAACAGGGACCAAATTGGTCTTTTTTTCGTAACCTTTCTTATTCATTTCCCTGTAGGTCTAAATCCCTTACAAAATTAAGAATCTCACTGGAAGCTTTCGCTTTTACTTCGTGCGGCTTTAGTTTGTCGCTACCGAAGTGTATATGTCTTTGACGGACAGTTGCGATGCAACTGCAAAGAATATGTTCGGCAGTTTCATCGCCCTCGTTACACATACTGCATGTTACCGTTTCCGATTTGCCCATTTTATTGAGATGGTATCTCAGTGGGCAGTGTCCCAGTAAGGAGGCCTGTTATGATCCTCAGCTCGTCCCTAGAGAGATCGAGAAGTTTTTTTGTCTTCTTTGGCGAATAGTCGATGAACTTTTTCGCTTTCCTTTGGCCTGGAGTTTTCCTCCAGTATTCTATTTTGCTAGATTCTTCCCACCGTTCCAGTTCCTGTCGCCTGTGCGGCTTGCTAATACCGCAGAACGGTTCAGGTCCCATAGGTGGGATTCCAGCAGCTGATCTAGCCAGTTCGTCAGCGGCTTCATTTTCTTGTATGCGTTCGTGGCCAGGCACCCACCACAGGAAAAGTTTGTTCCCCTCAGCAAGTTGCTTCAAGGATTTACGGCATTCCCAGAGAGAGATGCTCCGATAACTGTAAGAGTTTAGAGCTTTTATCACTGCCTGACTGTTCGTTGAAATGTAAATGTTTGCACCTTTGAGTTTCCTTCGTAGTCCCTCCTAGCAGCAAAGGTTTACAGCAAGTATTTCCGCTTGCATGATTGTGGAAGTAGAGCCCAGAGGTACTGATGACGAGTACTTGGGTCCATATATGCCTGCTCCTGTTCCATCAGTCGTTTTTGATCCGTCCGTGTACCAAATGGAGGATTTTTGGTCTAATTGATTTATTTTTTTCCCTTTACGATGGTGAGGTCTTCTATGGCAACTTCGAAGGGTGTGTGAAAATCAAACGGCATGATATCCGATGGTTGAGATAAGATTTCTGGCGCTATGTAACCCAGAATCCTCAGGTGTCCCTTCAGATCACCAGGTAATAGTTTTTTTTGTGTCTTGGAGCCGTAATGCCGCCTCCTTTTTCAATTTAAGATGAAGAGGTGGGAGATTTAGGATTTGGCTTCTCATAGCACCTGTTATACCCACGCACGATAGCCACTGCAGTTTTTGCAGCTTGTTTTGTGTAGTTATTTCCGACTTTTTCGTCCACCATACCAACGATGTATATGTGACAATGGGTTTCACAACTGCTGTGTAAAACCAGTAGGTTATTTTTGGCTGTAGCACCCAGGTCTTTCCAAAGAGTCTACGGCATGCCCATAGACACGATGGAGCCTTGGAAAGAGTTTTGTCAATGTGTAAATTCCATGTTCCAAATTGAGTCTCTGATCTAGGGTTAACCCTAGATACTTAGCCTGTTCCGAAAATTTCAGAGTATGTCCATTCAGAAAGAGGGCTTTAAGTTCAACTTTCTACGTCTTGTGAATGGAATTAGAATGGTTTTGTCTGGATGGATGCTGAGCCCCTCTTCAGCACACCATTAATTTACGATGTTAAGGGCTTTTTGCGTCAGGTTCGATAAGATTCCATCATGCTTTCCCCTAATGATGATAACTAGATCATTAGCATAGGCTTGTGCGTTGAAACCAGCGTTGTTTAGTCTTTCTGAGAGGCCATCAACAACTACTGACCATAGTAGCGGCAAAAGGACACCTCCTTGAGTGCATCCTTCCACTGCTGACAACGATATTTCGGTGTCTCCAACAGAGTCCGTTATGATCCGGCCATCGGTTGTTATTTGCACAATTGCTAATGGATGTATAGGAGGTATTATCGAAGGCTCCTTCAATGTCTCCAAGACAAGATTGGTAGGTAAACTATTCGTTGCACCAAGATAACGTACTGCAATACATTACCATCATTATTCGTGTAATTTCGAGCAATACCGAAACGAATACCTTCCAACATTCATCAAATTCACCTGATTTGGCTCCCTGCGACTTCTTTCTGTACGACCATGTTGAAAAAACCACTATGTGAAATGAGATTCAGCAGCCGAAAGGAGATAATGGAATATTCGAAGACAGCTTTGATGGCTATACCGAAAAGTGAGTTTCGATGATTAGATCGAACGTTGGCTCCGTTTTAGTCAGTGGGGAGTACTTTGAGGCTTTTGATAAATACTGTTCTATTTTTTAGTATGGTTAAATTATTGAATGTATGAACTTTCGACATGGTTCGAAAACATGTAACACTTAGAAATGAAGAGTGTGAACCATGTCTTTAAATACTTCAAATGCAGAGTTCAACATCGAAAGATTGATTTACAACGATTAAATTTGTAATATTGCATTAACACAAAATTTGTTTCAACTGGGAGGTCATAAAAGTATTGATAAATATATTGGAAGACCTGTCTTTGTATACAGAGCGGACCATAAAAAATTGAGAAATTGATAATAGAATATCTCAGTTTTTTTTCAATGGAAAACTACAGAACGGCATGAATTTATTAGAATCTTCACTTCGAGCGTTCTTATGCTAGAGATCATACAACTGTGACTCTCCTTGAGTATACAGGGTATCTCATGAATGGCCGAATATTGAAAAAAAATTATTTCTTGGAAATTTTTTTTAATGAAAACATCATTGACTTGTAATGCGAAGGGATAGTGTGAGTGTTTGTGTGTGTCCGTATGAGTCCAAATTCTTTGTTCCAGATGTTCTCGATATACAGGCTGTTTGAGTTCGATGGTTTGAAGCGGGTTTTCGCCAACTTCACTTTTTCAACCATAGAATATGTTTGGGTATTCTTGAACACAAGAAAAATATTTTCCACTAAGAGATCTTAAGAGTGTTGATGTATGCAACTAGAAACTTGTCCCCATATACAGGACAGACCATAAAAAATGTGAAATTTATATTAGAATATTTTTTTTCTAGGAATGATAACCTGCAAACAATCAGTTCATTATTATGTTCTCTTTCGGAGTTTGTATGTTACTACTGAGTATCTCCATAATTATACAGGGTGTTTCATAAATGCCTGGTTCCTGAGAAATACTGAAATCACATTGTGATTGCTGTGCTTACCGGTTGTCAGCTACTATAATGTTATATGATTTTCAGAAACTTGAACCTTGTCGCAATTCACAGAAAAATGTTCGTAGGTCCTTTTCATTGAGTATTTTTGTCCATTTACACAATTTAGAACAACAAGGTCGCAAAATATTAGCACTTCATTGAACTGAATTCATGGTCTTTCAGCGAAACTGATTCTGCTAAATCCGAGGGCTTAGGAAAAAAGTTAAGTTAAATAGTTTTGTGCAGTGACCTACCCATTTTGAGGAATCTATTCAATGAGATCAGTCTACCGGTAGGAGCCTCGAACATTTTCTGGAGCAAATGCATACCTTTACTATTTTCCAGGAATATCTTTGCTCTTGTTGACAGAAAGAATATGGGCGTCTCTAAGAAAAGGAATTTTCAATTTCTATGATCTGACAATCAAAAACAAAAAAAAATTCGACAGTTGTTAGTTGAATTACAATTGTTAGCAGCTATTCGTTTCTTATCGATTTAGATAGATTTTTAGGTGAAGTGCTCACTTAAGCTGAGTGTTCTAGCTTTTTGAAGTATTAATTTTCGATCGAAGTGAACTTGTCTAAATTTGAAACTTTTTTTAATTGATAAACTTTCCGCAATGGCTGCTGGAGTGCGAAGAAGTTGCTATGTGTGCAATACTCAATTCAGACCAATTTCGTTGAGACGCATAACTGGGTTGAATGTGAAAAACAGGAGAAAGCTGTCCGTTTCCGCGGACAACTCCGCATGCCCTTGAAAAATATTCATGATGGCTCGCGTTTATGCATAAACTGTCACTTAATAGTGGAATATGAGTTCGAGTTTGTACGCATCATATTTCATATTTTTGGCTCTTACAGGTGGACTGCTATCATTAAATAGATTTCTAAAGAAAAAAACTTTTTAACCGATTTGCGTGATTTTTCTCTTCTGAAGCCTTCGGATGTAGCCGACGCTAATCCGCTAACGGACGATGAATTCAGTTTGATTAGGTCAAAATCGAGAGATCAGTTCAATGAAATGCTTACATTTTGCGATCCTGTTACTTTAGATGGAGAAAGAGGACACATATACGTAAATGAAAAAGACTTACTAACATTTCTATGTAAATTAGGACAAGGTTTGAGTGATGACTTTCTGGAAATTATTTTCAATTATAGCAGTCGACAAGTGGTGAGCATGGCAGTCAATAACGTAAGTCAATCTTTGATGTCACGTTTTGTATCGAGCAATATAGGATTGCAAGCTATCACCCGAAACATAAATAACCATGTATCAGAGTTTACAAATATTCTTTACAACGAAGATGAAAACGATCCAAAACCAATTGATTTTATCGACGACACTTATTCCTACATAGAAAAAAGTATCTTATTGTATGCACAAACGGCGAAATTTAATAAAACCTGCACTTCTTGTAGCCCCAGATGGATTTATACTAGACATACACGGACCCTATCTTTTGGGTTTTTAGTGAATCTAAAAAAGCGTTCAAGTTTATATTTTTGTTGAAAACACGAATATTCCATTATCGATTTTACAACTTTTATTTGGTCCGACCTGTATATAATGTCATTTTTTTATTTGCACTTAAACAAAGCTAAGTTGATTTATTATTACACACTCACTTACCCTCTCACCCTCGGTACATAACACACACACACACACGCACACGCACACCCACACCCACACACACACACACACACACATTGAGTATTGCACATATAGCAACTTCTTCGCACTCGAGCAGCCATTGCGGAAAGTTTATCAATAAAAAAAAGTTTCAAATTTAGACAAGTTCACTTCGATCGAAAATTAATACTTCAAGAAGCTAGAACACTCAGCTTAAGTGAGCACTTCACCTAAAAATCTATCTAAATCGATAAGAAACGAATACCTGCTAACAATTGTAATTCAACTAACAACTGTGAAAATTTTTTTTTTGTTCTTTGATTGTCAGATCATAGAAATTGAAAATTCCTTTTCTGTCAGCAAGAGTAAAGATATTCCTGGAAAATAATAAAGGTATGTATTTGCTCCAGAAAATGTTCGAGGCTCCTACCGGTAGACTGATGTCATTGAATAGATTCCTCAAAATGGGGAGGTCACTGCACAAAACTATTTAACTTAACTTTTTTCCTAAGCCCTCGGATTCAGCAGAAACAGTTTCGCTGAAAGACTATGAATTCAGTTCAATGAAGTGCTAATATTTTGCGACCTTGTTACTCTAGATGGTGTAAGCGGACAAAAATACTCAATGAAAAGGACCTACGAACATTTTTCTATGAATTGCGACAAGGTTCAAGTTTCTGAAAATCATATAACATTATAGTAGCTGACAACCGGTAAGCACAGCAATCACAATGTGATTTCAGTATTTCTCAGGAACCAGGCATTTATGAAACGCCCTGTACAATTATGGAGTATCTCAGTAGTAACATAAAAACTCCGAAAGAGAAAATTATAAACTGATGCAGTTTACAGGTTTTCATTCCAGGAAAACCAAAATATTCTAATATCATTTTCACAATTTTTTTTGGTCTGCGCTGTATATGGAGATATGTTTTTAGTTGCATACATCAACATTCCTATAATCTGTTATGAGATACCCTGTATACTCATGGAGAGTCACAGTTGTGTGATCTCTAGCATAAAAATGCTCTGTAGTTTTCCATTGAAAGAAAATTAAGATATTCCATTATCAATTTCACGATTATTTATAGTCCGCTATGTATACAAAGAAAGGTCTCCCAATGCATTCATTAACACTTTTATGACCTCCCAGTTGAAAAATATTTTTTTTTCTGTTCAAAAATACTCTAAACAGAATTTACAGTTGAAACAATAGGAGTTGGGTACAATCCGCTTCCGAATTCATCAAACTTAAACAGCCTGTATTTCAGAAACGAATCCATTGAGGTATGCTTTTTATTGCAAAATTGTAATCAAGGTATTTCGAAGTACAATTGACGAAAATTTGGTGACTTTCACTGAATGTCATTTTTAGTGCATTTTGTGCGTGGTCCTTTATGATAAAAACGTATCAGCCAACCCTGATATTCCAAGCGACACTCAAAGTACATTTTTCATTTGTTCATTTCTTCTGCCATTCATCTGAGAAAATAAAAATAGTAAAATAGTTGATCATTTATGCTATATAAAGATGCTTCTCTTAAAAGAGTCGAGTAGCCTATTAACAATGAAGAATAGGCAGAAAATAGAATAAGCTGGAGAACATTGTTATTTCTTCATTATTGAGCTCGGAAACTACAACTATGTCGGAAAAAAACCGTTGCATTCACAATGTTTGCACTTCCGCACGTTGGTTCATTCATTCAGTCTCTAATTGAGCTTTTTTGAAGGCATTTCATGAGCTTGAGTGGGTATCCGCGTCAATTATCCTAAAGAATGATGACTGCCAATTATTGCCATCCATCATTCGTGTGGCTAATGCACGTCATCTGATGGGATAATTTAATTGGCACTGGAATTCTTGGAGTGTTGATGTTTTTGCAGATTTTCATTGAATCATTGTTCTCCATAGCTGTCATTGGTACTTTTATATGAGAGTGTCGAAAAGAATAATTTTCTTCCCTCGACAATCACTGAATGAAATAATTCTGAAATCATTTCTAATAATTTATTTAATCATTCTCACTCTTGATTTTGAAATGTTATTCTAAAACAATTGACTGTTATGTGTTTTTATGTATTTTCATTTTATAGCTAGATACGAAATGAATATGAATTGAAGCAAACATCATCGATTGCCATGAATTTCAAAACAGTGTCGGTGCCAGATATAAATGTTAATATCATAATAACTATCTTCAAAAAAGTAATTGTTTGAAAAAGATCATGAGAAAACAATCGAGTGCATTAGATCTTAAATAATGGGAATAAAATCTATCCAATTTGTAATGTACAGGGTGGGCAAATTTCGATGTATTTGCACGGCAGCTATGTGAAATATTGCAGATAGAGAAACATGAACCCTCCCCTCTCGATCTTATTTTCAGGGACTAGTTTAGTGATGCCAAAATTTTTCTGATATATCTTTCCGTTCTGGACTTCTGGAATTTCTCGAATTTGGGGAAAATCGTCCATCGCGGATGTCTCGATCATCATCAAAGTTACATAAAAATAAATTTAACATTCTACTGGCCCTCTTTTGAGTAAAATACAGTACTGTGTGAAATTTTTAGTTTTAGTTCAACTTTTTCAAGCTTTAATGCAAACACACTTTTTTCCGAATACGAACTAAAGGAAATTTTACCTCTATTGGATGCACTAGTTTTTTCCTTTCCACATAATATATAACACTTGAAGTCAATTATTGCATTCAATACCTTCTTTCAGAGGAAAACCTAAAATTTCCACCATTTCATTCATTAAGTACATGCCCATCAACGGCTCATGTTGTTCTATCACTGAAAACCACAGATTTTAAAGATCTTTTTTAAGATCATGGTTATTTCTATGGTTTGATTCGATTCAGACCTTCAGTCCCAATCCAATTATGTCCAAAATTCAAATTCAGCAGATCATGATGGACCGAGTTTGGTGGGAGAGGCACCATTTTATTGAAAACAAATATTTGATCTTTGTGCTAGCAGAAGTTAATGGAGAAATCCTTCAATGATATTATTGACTATAGACTATCTTGCAGTACACACTACACATTGAAACATATATATATATATATATATATATATATATATATATATATATATATATATAAACCTTGGTGCTATATATATATGGCGTTGAGGATTTACATCGAACCACAAATGTTCATTAAAATGATTAACTATCCCATGGCTAGTGATACGTACTTCATCTGGCCATATGACTTCTCTAAAAATGTCTGGGCGTTCTTGGATATTTTCTAGATACCAACTGGTCTTCCTTCAGAATGCCGAGCACCCGACGTCCCGAAATTCTTGTTTCTGCTTCTATTTGTTTACTCAAAATTGAAGGTTTGGCCATTACAGCACCTTCCACTTCGATCATTGCTTCTACTCTATTACTTTCATGATATTTTTTATTTCCTGATATTCAGAATGAGCCACTATTGATAAGATTCTCTTTCATTCTTCGGAAAATAAATTTATTTGGCTGGTGCCTTTCTGGATACCGATTGAAATATGTTTCGGCCGTTGCTGCTGAATCGTACCCACTAAGAATATAACATTCCATCATATCGAACTTTTCATAATTTTCATAGTTATGATTTCTATCTTGCGTCTTGAAACAACCAAAGTCCTAATCGAATCATAGAAATAACCATGATCTTAGGTTCTATAAAATCTGTGGTTTTCACTCATAGAACAATAAGAATCGTTAATGGGCATGCACCTAATAAATGGATTTGTGGCAATTTCAGGTTTTTCTCTGAGAAAAGGTATTGAATGCAATAATTGACTACAACTGTTATATAATTTTGAAGAAAAAAAAATTACTACATCTAATAAGGGTACAATTTCCTATGGTTCGTATTTGAAAAAGAGCGTGTTTGCATTATAACCCAAAAACCGCTGAACTAAAATAATTTCTTATAAATCACTGTATTTTACTTGAAAAAGAACCTGTAGAATGTCAAATTTATTCTTATGTAACTTTGATGATAATCGAGGTATCCGCGAAGGATGCTTCTCCCAAAATCCGAGAAGTTCAGAAAAAAAAGGAGATATCAGCAAAATTTTTGCAACACTAAACTAGTCCCTGAAAATAAGATCGAGAGAGGAGGGTTCATTTTTCTCTATATGCAATATTTCACATAGCTGCCGTACAAATACATCGAAATTTGCCCACCCTGTACATTATGGTCCCATTTTGCCTAAATTTAGTAAAAATTCATCTACAGAATAGAAGGCATTTTCTTATCAAAATCGTTGTATAACACTCTTGAAATTGAGTAAATGGCAACAAGTTAAATAATTTGATTCCAATAAAAGTAGAGCTTTTCTCCACGACTATCACTGAATGCAATAATTTTGAAATCATTTTCAATAACAGAATCTAACTTAACCTAACCTAGTTCCAGAATTTGGTTTTAGAAGTTGGAGTTATCTTCACATGTGAAAAAAAGGTTTGGATATTAGGTTTTTTTGGTTTTTATTTTATTGACTAAAAACACTACTGCAAAGGATGAACCATAGTATAATATATTAGAATCGGCAACAGTAACAAAAATTAATGCTCTTCTTTTGAACAATATGTAATGGAAATCAAAAATCATAATTTTTGATGAAATAAAAATCCGAAAGAGTAAGAAAATTTTTCTTTGTTTTTCCGATGGAACATGAATTATTATTAATTGTTCCATGTATTCGTCAAGCGATTACAACAATCGAATAAAGTTATGAATAGAGGATTGAGAATCCTCAACAAACTATATAAAATTGTACACCTAAAATTTCAAAGTCTAGGTCATAGTATATTTGGTAGATACAACCTTAGTAAGTATGCAATTCCCTTCGAAATGTGGTACGTGAGCAATTTCAAGAATAAATGTTGTTTCTATGATTTTGTCTTGGAAGAGCACCAATTTATTGCCGGATCTCTGATAGAAACCCTCGTACAAATCTCAAGGAAGATCCCAATTACCTGACTACGATCTCCTCTGTCTTTTCTGTTGCTTGCGAATATTACTGTATTCATTTTATTCAAGATATTCACTGGAGACGTCTATAACTTGTAGTCAGTAACATAGACGAATGTGTTTTAGGTTCTCTTGCAAACAAATGGAATAAATTGGACACTAATGTATTTAAAAACGATAATAATTTAATGTGAATATTTAGATAGTTACATTCACCAAAATCAATTATTTCATGAATTTCATACATTCTCAATTTACGCTTAATAATTAGAATATATAATAATTGAAAAATGTTCATGATATTTCAGATAACCCAATAATTTTAGAAAATTATGGAAATGAACATTTATTTTATATGCTAGTAGACTTAAGCTGAATTTTCCATATGAGTTTTAGTATTTCCTAAGAGAATGTTGAACAACATTTATGAATAATTTGATGACTGTATAAAACGTCTAGTTCTAAATTCAATTTCTTTATACACTTAAAAATTATAAAAATCAGATTAAGGCTTGTCAAAATGCACATATATATTTAAAGTTGCAATATTTTCAGAAAATATCTATAGTTCATCTTCATGATGTATCTTCATTACCTAAATTCACTATAACAGGATCTATCATGGCATCCATAATATGATCCAGTTCCAACATTTTATTTTCTTCTTTAATATCTTAATCTATATAATTTTACCAATTTTGGAATACAACACTTTTTAATTCACTGTTTAAATGAAGTTGGCTTCTTTTATCATGAAAAAAAGGAATCTTCTCCCTTTACATGTGTCTTTATTAGATCAATTGAGTTCAATTCGCAGTATTAAAGTGGCAGGCGGAGATGCTAACTTTCTGGTTTTTGCCATTCCGCCAATCTTATATTTTTTGTATTATTTTTTAATGTAAATGTACAATTGATAATAACTCAATTTTTACCATATTTTTTTCCCTAGAAATATTTTTATCCTTCAGCCATTTGACGATGTCAATCATTCGCATTCATGTCCTCATTATAGTAGCCTGCAATCCTGTGGGCAATCCTTGAAGGAAAGCTTGTCGTTAATCTTTTATGTTTTTATCATTTCATGTTCTCTGAACCGTGTACCCTTGATTAGTCAAAGTGTAATCCAGATGAAAATTTTCTCACTTTGAGCAAGATATTTCTTCTCCATAGATTTTTATAAACAAATATTTTAAATTTTGTTTTCTATAATAAGCGATAAAACTGAAAGTGCCACGACATTAAAAATATATTTGGAACTTAGTGCAAATGACTCAAGAACATACGAAATAAAAATTTCTCCAATCAGTTTACTCGTTCTCCCTATACTAGTAACTTACTATCTCGGGTGGACACCGTGCATATAACCTGTAAAACTGGAAGTACCACGGCATGAAGAATATATTCGGAACTAAGTCCAAATGACACAAGAACCTACGAAATAAAAATCTCTCCAATCAGTTTACTTGTTCTCCATATACTTGTAAGATGCTATCTCGGGTGGACATCTTGTTTATAACCGGTTAAATTGGAAGTACCAAGGCATGGAGAATATTTTCGAAACTTAGACCAAATAACACACGAGTACAGGAAATAAAAATTTCTCCAATCAGTTTGCCTGTTCTTCATATACTTGTAATATGCGATCTTGGGTTACGAGCCTATTTATAACCGGTAAAATTGGAAGTGTTACGGAATTGAAAATATATTCGGCAATTAGTTCAAATGACAAAAGAACATACGAGATAAGAATTTCCCCAATCAGTTTACCCGTTTTTCATATACTTGCAATATGTGATTTCGGGTGGACACCCTGTATATTGTAATTTTGCTTCAAAAATAATTGCAGTTCAGCAATATATATTGAAACCTCCCACCAGGCTTTCTAACATTAAAACAAAAGATTACTTGAATTTTCTTCACTACTTTGATCAAATGAAAAATATGAGATTAATTTTATGTACTGTTATAATCTTTTTCTTTAATTTCAGGTAAGCTGAAACAAAGACAAATTTGTGCCCGAAACGTGAGTAATTTGATTGATCTCGCCGATTACCATTGCACTGTATTTTGAGAATTTCCTACTCTTTAAAAGGCAAATGCGGAACTTTGAACGTTATCCTCATTCATGTAGTTTCAACTTAAAGGAAATTGAAGGATATTCTTGACCACATCTTATAATATTCTCCTCATTTTGTACGCTGACTTGACGAGGTCGTACATGTTTTGGCAAAAGTGTTTCCGTTTCTCTTCATAATACCGAAGTAAGAACAGAATGAACAGAAGGATATTTTTGACGAAATTCTCGTGCGTGCTTCATCATAGCTCATTTCTGATTATTCTACATTACTGAAGGAGTACATTTTCAATTCGAATTTAAGGTTTTAAAACCAAGATCCTCTATCGGAAAAGATATTCTAACATTTATCTATCAAAAGTACTTCAATATTCTTGATAATCATTCTTCTATGGTTACGAGTGTTACCTTCTATACAACAAGATATGTATTTTATTCCATCCATGGTAACACCATATGGGGAGGACGTGTAGATTGATATAAAATATAACAAATAAAAATTGTAATTCAAGTAATATGTGGAAAAATGTCATACTTTTGTTGAATTTTGAAGTGAGCATTCAGCTAAATGTCTCAAGTTTATAATGCCAAGAATAAAAATAGTTTAATATATGGAAGAAAACGATTAGTATATTCATATTGTATGAAATTATTCAAATTATAACACTTTCTTGAAAATAATACTTTGCAATTGTTAACACATTGTATGATTTTTACAAAATACTCGTAACTTAACTAAATTACCAATTGGGAAATTTCAACTCTTTCTTTTATTAAACAAATGCAACTCAAAACAAAAATAATCGTAAAAAAACTCTAATACGTTATCGAAATCGTTCACTCTAATAATATCATTAAGAAGGCTTCAATTGCTATCTTGTTGCATATTGTGTTTGTGATTCCTTTAACGTGTTCTATTTCCGCCTTTCTGCCAATGACACGCCGGCGAATTCTGTCACCTCACTAACCCGGTAATTTTGCCGAACCCTCTCGTGTCGAGGGAAAGGATCTTTAATGTCCAACACATCTGCTTTAGACAGGACCGACAGCTTTACATCTCCGGAGCGTTTATTTTTTTACCATGATTTTAGATTTTAGGTTTTCAAGTTTCTGCAAATCCTAATAATGTTTTTGCTGTTTTCAGTTCCTTTGCTTTATGCCTCATCAATTTAACTTCCTGTTTTCTTTGTTTTTTCCATATAGTATTCTTAGATATTTGCATCCCAAAAATTCTGCATACTCAAAAACTCATTTTGAAGCAGAAAAGATTTTGATACATACAAATTAGAAGATGACGATTAATTTTCTTCTGAAGCTATTTCAAACTTTTCAACACGATGTTACAGAATAGCAGATTTGATACCAGTTTTTTCAGCTGGTTTTTAATAGATAACATCTTCAGATATGGCAGTCTTGATCTTTTCTTCATCTTAACTACGTCCTTTGGTCTTAGGCTTGTATATGGGCACCATTTTCTGATGAAAACATAAAATACTCATTAATATGATTTTAATTCAAAATATTATACAAATTTTATGGGGCACAAATTATACTGAAGAACTAATTGATTTATTCTGAAAAGAAATACTAGATCCATTGGACTAGACAGCCCAACCTACGTTTGGTATATATAAATCCTCAAGAAATAATTTAAGAAACCAGAGAAACACTTTTACATATTTGGTTTTCTTTTTTCAGTTGACCGCACTCGAAACACGTCACGTGACTTGTAGAGCGCCAACGAATGACTGGCTATCAGCGCGAATGTGTAGGATGTGTTCAAACATTTCTATGAGCGCTTTAGAGATGTCACTCGAATATATTCCATCGAGTATTAGATAATGCTTGTGTATCTATGTGCCCCTTGCATCATTGTGCCCCCTTCCTTACACTTGCTCTCATATGTACAAAATTGTGATTTCAGGAACCGTGAGGATCAAATATTCGAAGCTGAATATCTCCGAAATTAAAAATTTTCGGACCACGCTGTTTTCACTAATTTATCTTAGAATGCACTAACGGCTCTTCAAAGTTGACCACCTCTATATGCATTCGCTTTATTACCAAAGAAGTTATTTCGTTCAAATGGTCATTAATATATCAAACTGCCCCCGTATTTCTTGTTCTTTCATATGACCTCATTTGCTTCATATATGTGTATCAGTATCATGAATGAGTACCATGCTTGTGGTCTGCAACATATGGATATTTTTCACGTAAAAAATATATAAACTTATTGTCGAATAATTGAAAGTACTTGAAGCAGAGACTAATCCCGTTGAGAATATTGACGTCATTCTGTATTGCAAATAGAAACGAAAATATTCTCCGAATATAACTTTTCAATCGAAATCGTATTTATCGATGATCTTTATTAACTTAAAATAGAAGTTGTGAACGCTTTTCAATAAATGAATCCGTTTGATTTCAAGCAGGCGTACGGCGTACAGTGTGTGAAGTAATTTCTCATCTCACAAAGTACCCGGGGCTCCTTCCAGCTCAAAATTGCATCATCCTACATGCATTAGCTCAGAGGGTGAAACTTCGAAATTTCATTTCGTGGTCTCGCTCTCTAAATCTTATCTCTTGATGTGCGGTACATTAAACATTTCGATAAATAATCAGCAGGAAGTTTCTTTGCTGATTGATTTCGGCTCCGGGTAGATAACAGACCGAACGAGGGGTGTTTCTGGGAGCTGGTGCTTCGATGTTATTCATTAGTTAGGTAATAGGGTGTGTTAACATGGTTATACGTATGTAGATTGCGAATGTTCCCTAATATATGTAATTGCACCCAAGATAGTATTGTGGTAAACGATGATTACTAAATGAAAGATAAAATGAGTTAACTTCTATTCCGCAAAAGTATCTACATAGGACTTGCCCTTCGTACTCAAACGTATAATATACTGAACGCTTTTCATGCTTTTGATGAACTTGTCATTATATTGAAGACTCTATGGTGAACTCCTTACATAGTGAACGTTAACGCATGTTATAAGAAAACCCTTTTTTTGCAAGTTCGAGTAATTTTTGTGCACCCTTCACTGACTATTTTGTGACTATTGCGAGCTGTTTCCTATGCTGGTTGACATTTATCATGGTTATGTCATCAGCAAATATGAATATTTTATCCCCGTTTACGTCTAACGGATGGTCGTTTATATAAAGGACGAAGTGGATCGGCCCAAGAATCGATCCCTGAAGTACTCAGGTTTTTATTTTTTGTTTTTGGGCTAGTTAATTTTGAAAATTTACCAGTTGATTTTTTCGCCTAAATATGAAACCAGGATCCTGTATATTTGGCCTCTGAGTCTATAATGTTCATTTTTTGAAAGTCAGATCTGCTAATTTATGCAACCTCATCTTAACAGCTTATACGCCTTTCCTAAGTCGCACGATCTGATGTTTGCTTCTCATTCATTTTCTAAGGTCTCTAGTAAAATTCTATCATGTTTACCAATGCTGTTGTGATTGACCTATTCTGGCGAAAACCGTGTTAGGAGTCCCCTGTATTTATTGTTTTTCTACGTAATCTACTATTCGGATTTTGAGAATGGCATCTGTAAGAAGTTGATAGCAGCATTGTTATTGGTCGGTAATTTCAAGCGTCGTTTTGATTACCTTTTTCGTAAATTGGTAAAATTTTGACTACTTTGAGGCATTTTTGAAAAATTCGCTCAGTGAAACACTCATTCATAAGATGGTCCAGTGGCAATGCAATTACATGAATTAATCTTCTAAGCAGTATAACGTTCAGCCCATCATAAATATATAATAAAATACAACAGCCTGCGCTGTGGGAAGGATACACACCAGAGGAAGTCTTCAATGCTGATGAAACCAGATTGTATTACAATTTAACTCCTGACACAACACTTAAATTCAAAGGCGAGGAATGCAAGGGCGGTAAGTTGTTCAAAACAATAATTACATTATTGGTTGTGGCAAACAAGACTGGTTCATGAAAAAGAAAACTTTTGGTGATAGGAAAAGCTAAAAAACCGCATTGCTTTAAAAACGTTCACTCTTTGCCTGTAACTTGAAAACAACACTAGGTTCTGGAGGACATCACAAATTTTTGAAAAATGGCTGCGTTGCTGGGATGCAGAATTGAAGTCTGGAGGAAAAAAATTCTTCTCCTAGTAGACAACTGTACCTCTCACCCTGTAGTCTCCAATCTGAAATGCATAAAGCTTGTGTTTTTACCGCCCAAATATCACTTCTGTTTTACAGCCCATAGACCAAGGTGTGAAAAGATTTAAAAACGCAATACAGAAAACTTCAAGTACTACAAATGATACAGAATATTGAAGACGGGAAAGATACAGAAAGTCTTTGTGTTTCGGATGCAATTCTAATGATATAGGAAGCTTGGGAATAGGTCACACAGACTACTATAGCCAACTGCTTTCGCCATGCAGGTTTCAAAGATCTCTCTCCATCACAAGCGGAGGACGATGATGATTTTGCGTTAGCGAGAATGATACGATCTCCCACAGATGAAGACGACAACGTACCACTCGCTCAATTGGTTACTCAGTTGCAAGGATCTGCTGGTGCAGAACAAAGAATTGAGATACAGGAATTTATTGGAATAGATGACAGTGCCGCTGTGTGCGCCTTAACTACAGAAGAAGAAATTCTTGCAGAAGCTGAAAGTAACAATCATAAAACTGACGAAGGAAACGAAGACCAGCAAGACCCTGAAGAACAGTTTAGGAAAACAACAATTTCCGAGGCTCTTAGCGCTATAACAGTTTAATACTGATGATACTCATAACTTGAGGAGTATGGAACGTAAAATTCAAAACATATTTGAGAGTGGGCTCAAAAAACACAGACTAAAATGACTGATCACTTCAAAAACTAGTAAGTCTTATAGTGCAGCTAAGTCTATCTTGTATCTCCAATTATTTTTCAATAAACATTTTCATTTCTTTTTTTGTTATTTCATTTGAAAACAATATTTTATTCTATATTAGATATATATGTACATAATTTAACTACATATTTATGCTATGTATTGCTTATAACAACTATCGAATATAACGTCGGAAACTATACGGTCCCTTCAATTACGCTATATTCGGTTTTGACTGTACGCTTAAGCATTTCATCTAATTTCTCCTTATCTGGACTGCCCTATAGAATCTATTCATCGCCTCCAACGTTTGCAAAATAAGAGTTCAGTTTACACTTGTCCAATAAAAGTTCAAATGTCTATATATTGGAACTGCTTTTATGTTCATTCATCAATTCTCAAATGGCCTTATGAAGCCAGTATTTCTTTTTTCAACTTCCTTATTGATCTCGGTTTTATAGAGATTATGAATGCTTTAGACATTTGGTAGGACGCATAATCCCTTACCAACTCTCCAAATTGTGAAGGCTGTTCCTCTTTTGTTTCCTAAAGACTTAGCTTCTAGGCTGTCTATTACTTGACTTCTCTCAAAATAGTTTCATCCAGATGATCACAAATGACTTATGGAACCTTTTGAAGGACTCTTTTGCATCTCTTGACCTCATAAAGAGCCTCGGGTCTACCCCTTACAGGATTTATTTGTATAATTTATAGTATTGAATGATCAAGAAAAATTATGTCGGCAGAGCCTACTGCCAAATGTAATTTTGGCTTCCTATCTGGAGAATCAGCTTCGCAATTTAGATCCTTTATAATAATATTCTAAGGGTTATATGAAATCTGCATAGGTGTATATCGGTTACTACCGGAGATATGATGAATAAAAATAATTTCAACCACCCTTTACGCCGTTTTGGAAGTAAGGAATCGAATGAAAAAACTTAATGAATGAATGTCTGATAACAATCTGTTAGAGGATCGTATGAAAACTGCATGAATGTTTTTTTCATATCATCGAAGATATTGCGATTTGAAATTGTTCAACCCGAATTTACCAATTCGGGAAGTAAGGGTTGCATTAAGAAATTTTTACAACCATAAATTTTTGACAATAAAATGCCTTAAATTAATTTGGAAGCCATATAAAATTATCTCGATTATTACTGGCGATATGGTGATGAGAAAATGTTCAACCCCCTCCTATTTCTTTCCTTCTTCTTCTTTCTTGGGACGATTGTGCCCAATAGCAATCTCCGCAGAGATTTTGGCATCGTCAATTACCCTCTAATGTTTGGTAGCGGTCAGGCCATAACTATGGCAATTATCTGGGATACAGAATTCGTACATATACATATCTAATTAAAATTTTTTAAGGGAAATGGTTTCGAGGACCGACGGTCAAGATCCATTAAAGTAACCTCAATTCCAACATGCAGGGTTGCGCCTAGGTTGCAGAAGTTATGCAAAAAATTTAGTTCATCAATTTTCACGGAATCTGTTAATCGCATATTGAAACACAATCATATTGTCCGTTATATTTGTTTCATAAACTCTTTTTTCGTAAAACAAACACATGAGTGAATATAATACTGCAAGTAACCGGAATAAATTTTAAAGTACACTAAATTATCTTTAATTTGATGAATTGAACTCTTGCATGCGGCCAAGCAGTGGTCAGCAAAGCATGGTTGAACATAGTCATGGGTTGACATGTGTAGTGGTAATTTTTCTCTTGAGCGCTCAACAAGAAAAATACCATAAGAATACGGTGATATGTTTTTAAGCAACACTCAATTGTAAACAAATGTGAAGAACTTGTTACTAGCGAAAAATTAAATGACTACTTATGCATTTTGTTCATTATGAAATATAGCCTTGAATTTGTTGTCAAATAAAACCAATTAGGTAAGTTCTACGCTTGGAAGAAAGGAACTTTTTTCGAAGCCTCATTTTTCAAAATTTGACTGTATTTACGTATTATTAACATGTCTTCATTAGCTGCATTTCTATCTATCTATCTATCTATATAACGGATTCTTTGAGCATTGTTTTAACTCACTTCAAGACATCCGATTCAATTGAAAGTTTGCATATTCGTCAAAGACTGATAACAATAAGATAATTCGATGAGGTTATTCTAAAATCCGAAACTAAAAATGCAAAAAAATGAATAACAGTTTGTTAAATTGAACACAACGTTTTTATACTTGAAAGTTTAATAATTATCAATGATTGAGAAGTTAGACACTAGCGGAAGAAAGGCAAAGATTTCGATGAAAAATTATTTTCAGAGAATACACATATATACAGTGTGTTCAAACGGAAATTTGCTACTCCATCTATCTCAAGATTAACTGATTCCGACGGATAAAGCTGAGGCACTTCGATTTTTTATAGCAAGGGCACCACTTGTTGGTTCGGAGCGTATAAAATCAACCCCCTAGCCTCAGCAGCACCAAGGTCGAAATTTATTATGGGGAAAGGGGGGTCAAATGACATATATTTAGAAATGTTTTGTAATTCTCTATTGAAATATATCACACAAAAAGTTCGAACCCAACGAAAATTTTCCACCCCCCCCTTTGTCAAGAAAGACTGATTGTAGCGGAAAAAGCTGAGACATGTCATTTTCTTATTGGAGGAGGTTCAATTTCTGAATTTGTTCGGACCATGTGAAATCAACCCCTTACCCTCAGCAGCTCCTAAGTTGAAATTCATTATTCGGAAAGTAGATCGACTTACATATCTTTAGAAAGATCAGTTTTATTCAGAAATTTCATCATTATGAACGTTTGATATCCACAGTCCAGACACAACAAAAGTTTGTTTTCCAAAGAAAATTTGACAATGCCTCAAAACAATTTAAGTTCTGAAAATGACCCATCCGACATCCATTCAATGGTACAATTCTAATCCTCTGCTATCATTCTCAAGTGACGATTCTTGTCCTCATCATTTCCAAGGTTTAATTTTTAAGGAAATGTAATAATTTGAGATATTGATAAACATAAACGTTTTCCAGAATTTCTGTGAACCTAGGACTTATTAAAGCTTCCAACTACTACAAATAAGTGACTCCATTGTGATAACCTTTAATGAAGAAAGGGCCTATGAAATGGATTCAAGAAATTCCAGCCAAAACACTCAATTTCGAAACCATTTGAGTGTATGCCTGTGTTAACCAATTAGTATTCTGGCTATTCTAATAGGGACTATCATGCCTGTTCACTTCACCATTGAGAATAAAGGTACTCTAGTCAGAAAACAAGTAATATGCAGAACATGTAGATTACTGTTAATATTTTCACTTAAAATTTCACAAAATTGCAAGTGACGATCAGGTCTTCGTTCGTTTCATGAACTAGTTTCACTATATTGGAGTGGAATAAGTGATGATTCACGATCCTGTCGACTATTGAAGCTAAGACACCAGAAATTTACTACTCTGAACAGCCAACTAGAGCATAATGGATCCCCACTACTCAAAATTTAGGATAAATTTCATTCTGTACTTGTACTTGCCTACTCATGTATTATATTAATAAATTGTGGAAAAGTGACAAAAGTGTCTCATTTCGTTTTACTTTATAAAATAATTTATTGGATGTCTTCAAATGATGAAGGGAAGAAATGAAAAACTTGTGAAGAAGGAAAAATTCGTAACAATATATTTTCAGTAAACTTTTGAATTAGTTGTATAATTTTAGTACTTGGAGTGGTGGTGTTGGAACGACTGGTATTATAGCGCTCTTTCAGGCTACCAGTCTCATTCATTGGTAACTCTTGCGCTACTTGGGAGAACCCTGGACACCTACCGCTGTGAGCTCGCAGCTTAGGGCATACCCATGGCCTCTTAACATTTCTTCTCTTTCAAAGAAATATCGTCCAACCAGTTACATTTCATTTTATTATGAAAACTCAGAATTCGGATGCTGCTTTCAACAAATACAATTCCATGAATAGATCCACTCTCCATAATTTCTACGACTCACACCTTGGAAGATGCATCCAAAACAGATACTCAGAAACTATATTCGGCGCAAAAATTGTGAAGTGTCCGAAGTTCTTCCCTTTAATCTAGAAAGTAGACCTCATAACTCTCAATTCTGATTGTCGCAACTTCGTGCCTGGTTAGAAGGATTGTTATTTCCGCTAGCGAACAGATCCGCCGAATGTGTTCTGTACGTCTGTTTTGTGCCGGTCTGCCAGGCTTCGAAATGTTCCACGTCACACGTGGCTGACCTTATACGTATCGTTTTTCATTTCCGTTGAATATAGTTTGTAGTTGTGGATTTCTTTTCGATCGATACAAAATGGGGAGTACAAAACGCAAAGTACGATCTTTATAGCGAAGTTAGATGATGCCTGCAATTTTTTTTTGTTAGTCTTGTGGAAAAGAGTCGAACAGGTAGATTTTATTTTTCATTTTCTCTCTTTCAGATAAAATATGAGGTCATTCAAATAATTTAATGGCAATGTACCGAGTGTATTAAATAATTGGAAAACTCTGTTCAAATAAATTTTTCTTCAGCCCTAAAATCTCAATATTTTCGTGGAGGTTTCTAGGAATAACTCTAGTTGTAGGAATAATAATTGATAGAATAATATTTTTTATCTCATTGGCAAGCGTCATATATTCGGAAACTTTTTCATTGTATTTATTTTGTATATTGTGCGTATCGGATATGCCAGTATCAATTATGTATCTTTTTTGATTTGGTTTATACATTTATGATATCTGGTTTATCACGATCTACAGCTCTGTTGCAAAAATTGTTTTATGAAAATAAAGTTATTATTTGCCATTTCCAAAAATAATGTCAGGTTCATAATTGAAATATTTTTTTCTTAAGAGACTCCCCATCCAAATTCTTTTTAAGAATGCTTAGAAATATATGTCCAAAATTCCTCCGCTCTCGAGTTCAGTATTTCTTTCATGTTTCTGTTGGTAACTGTTGTAGTTTTCGAGAAATCTACCCAAAATTTACAGGAGAGGATCTATTAATTTAATGTAATTGCGAGAATCTACAGGGTGATTTTTTTCAGGGCCATGCTATATTTGAGCCCTTGAAAATTAAAGTGTAGTGCGCTTTAATATGAAGGACCTCTTAATTTAAAAGATTTTTGGACTCATGATTTTTTTTCGGAATCGTAGCAGTTTTTGACTAACAAAAGTTTGTCATGAGAAGGCACGCGTTTTTTGAATGAACTGTTACGTTGATAATCCGTGATACGAACGAGGGATCCGAACTGTTTTCATAATTCTCACAAAAACTGGGAAAATAGCCTTATGAAGTAGTTTTTATCCGATTATTGATTTTGTTTAGTGGAAATTCAAATTACCTGAAACTTTTTTGGACCCAGATTATGAGTAGTTTTGAGTAAAACCTTACCTTGCTGGTATCCACAATCAGTGCTGGGATGAGTACAAAAAAAAGATTCGAGTATGAGTACAATTACTTTTTTCGTATTTATTCATATACAGTAATCGATTACTATCGTGAAAAAGTACTGATTACAATTGTACTCAGTATTTGTTCGAATACTTATATGAATACTCTTGTAAGCATAGAGTTCTCTCCTAACCCTTTTGTGTTGGTGAATCACAGTTATTACTATTATGTATCATTAAAATGGGTTAACATTTATTGTAAATACAATTATTAAAATTTTTGTAAATCCTCTCTTTTCAAAAGAATAATATATATATATATATATATATATATATATATATATATATATATATATATATATATATATATATATATATATATAATATAAATTGTAAATATCATAAGCACCACCCAAAATCAGCTGTTCAGAGAGTTACACTACCTAGACATCTTGGAGGTCTTGGATTAACTGATTTGAATAATCTTCATAGTAAACAGATTTTTCATCTACGTTCCCATTTTCATGATAAACAGAGAACATCTAAATTACATAATATTGTTGTTGCTTCAGATTCTAATCTTACACCTCTGAGCTTGACAATGCAAAACGTAGATCTTGATATATTTGATGATAATTCTAAAGAGAAAGTTGAATGCAGAAGGAATTACACGGAAAGCACCTAAAGAATTGAAAATGATTATATTGATGAAATATCATCGAATAAATGGTTAGTTTCTGGAGAATTGTTTGCTGAAACAGAAGGCTTGGCAATTGCGATCCAGGATCAGGTTGTTTTCACGAGGAATTATAGAAAACACATCATCAAACAAAATATAGATGATTCTTGCCGTAGATGTTTCTGTTCTTCAGAAACAGTTTTTCATATATTATCATCTTGCTCAGTCCTTGCTTCAACAGATTATTTAGAAAGACATAATGCCGTCGCTAATATTATTCATTTTAATCTAGGAATTAAACATGACCTAATTCCCAAAAGAAAAAATTTTACAAATATGAACCTGAGATTATTTGTGACAATGACAAATATAAACTTTATTTTGATAAAACAATTCTTTGCAACAGAGCTGTAAAACACAATAGACCAGATATCATTCTTACTGATAAACAGAATCGAATAACAGATATAATTGATATTGCTATACCCGACACACATAATATACAAAATAAATACAATGAAAAAATTTCTAAATATATGATGCTTGGCGACGAGATTAAAAAATGTGGAAAATGAACAAAATTTTTATTCTACCGATTATTATTTCCACAACAGGTGTTATTCCTAGGAATCTTCACAAAAGTATTGAGATTTTGGGTCTGAAGAAAATCTGTTTGAACAGTTACAAAAGATAACAGTCATCAAATCTTGTAATATTCTTCGTAGGTTTCTTTCCGAAAAAATAATGAGGTAGAGTCATAGGTTTTCTCTTTAGTTTATACTGCTCAGAATCTCATTTCATATTCTATTTATTTGTTTATATAAATGTAATATAATTAACTGACAATTTTGTCGTATTTATATTAAGAGCAGTATTCTATTCGATCGTTCACCACTTCACACAAAGGAAACTATCAATGAGTAACATTCAGTGTTACTTGACTAAGGTCCGTACACTGGATTTTTCCGGGGAGAAAGCCTCTGACACTACTCGTTGGTACATTGATATCAATGTCTGATGATGCTATAGTGTGTATATATTCTGGTAGATTGATATATTTTCATAACACTTAACGTTATCCTAATATATAATTATTCCAGGATATGTTTTGATTATAATCATTGCCTGGCAATGGTATTAATTACCGGGTGGTGGATTTATATTTTTCATGAAATCAGTTTGATTGCATGAACAGATATATGGGCAACTCGTCGGGGTGAAACCCTATATATATATATATATATATATATATATATATATATATATATATATATATATATATATATATATATATATATATATATATATATATATATATATATATATATATATTCTTCTTCTACTTTCGTGAGAAAGAACTGATTACTATTGTATTCGAGTACTTGTTCGAGTAGTTATATGAATACTCTTGTGAGCACAGAGTTCTTTCCTGACCCTTTTTGTGTTGGTGAATCACAGTTATCACTATTATATATAATTGAAATGGGTTAACATTCATTGTAAATACAATTATTCAAACTTTTGTAAATCCTCTCTTTTCAAAAGAATATATGACCACAACAGCCTAGACATGCTCACTAAACTGATTCGAAAATAGATTTATAATTTGCTTTCAGCCAATCTAGTCTATCGAAATTATCGTCACTTAGAGCATTACGGTGTGGAGGGTTTACTATGGATGCGAATGAAAACATTCGTTCAGCAAGGCACTGTGTTGAACTTCAGAAAAAGTTTTTTCATATTCGGATAGTCCTTCATTATTTGAATATTCTTCCGGTTGTCATTTAAATATTTGACAAGTTCTAGTTCAGATTTCGTACACTGTACTTGTGCTGTATTTTGAACAGGATATCTGACGGAACTGGAATTTTCTCTAGAATTCATTGAAATCGAAAAAATCATCATTGTTGGGGGTGAACTGCGGTCCAGTTCCTCTCCGGGTGAGGTTAAAGTAATATTGTTAGCACTCGTGATGATAATTTTTTTGTGTCTTCAATTGATATACTCGACTTCGTTATGCAACTGAACCATCTCAGTTTAAATTGAGGACATGAAACAGATGCTATAATTGGATGTGTAGAATTCAAAGTTAAGATATCTATAAATCGCTTGTTTATACCGGCCAAAATTGCTGAGAGCAGAATTTCCCTAGCAAATTTATAAATTCATGGTATAGTTATTGTACTCATGGTTACTAACTGTACTCATGAGTACATTTTGTAATCATGTGTACTGGATTGTAATCATGAGTACAGAGTACAGTTACTTTCCTCAAAAAGAATTCATTCTCGAATACAGAGTACACGAAAAGTAATTAGTTACTGTAATCGAGTACAAAAGTAATCGAGTACTTTCCAGGACTGTCCACAATACACTTGCCATTATTGAAGTTGATTCTTGTCAATAATACATAGATTTTGGTATTTTGAAAAGTTTGAATGAAGTGTATCTTTCAAGAATCGGCTGATATTCATGTATTATATAACCGTTCAGGTGGTAATTGTGCTGAGGCCGGAAGTTTGTATCTTGCAGCTTTTCCTTGCAGAAATATTCTTTCAGAGAAATTTTTCGTTTCCATTGACCGTTCGTTACGTGAAATGAGCCGAGGAAAATTCTGGATAAGATCGGTTTGTCAGGACACCTACAACTGATCCGTAATTATCCAAGAATCAGCACTCGATTGCTATTTCTATAGGTTGGCGTATCACATTTGACTGCATAAGCAACTGCTATGCCCTTACCATATTCTGAAAACTTAAGCCGTCAGAGCTGGATGTCTACCCTGAAGGCTCGAATTTTGCCAACGGCTACTACAAAGATGTAGTGAAAATGCAAAATTTCGTAGGAATATTTTGTTTTCAGACGAAGCAGGATTCAGGAGAAAGGATATAATGAATTTGCACAAGGATCACGTGTGGGCTAAAAAAATCCTCATGAGACAATTGAGCATAGCCACCAGTAATTTTACCTAACAGATCAAATTCTTGCATATCTCCTGAAGATCACTTTTTCTATGATGTACCTTTTGAGAATAGATAATGTGGTTTGCTAATCATGGTGCTCTCACGAATTTTAGACTCTTAGTGAGGAATCATTTGAATCAAGCATATCCCTATAGATGGATTGGTAGACCTTGGCTTCCTCGATCTCTCAATCTGAATCTTGTAAACTAGTTCGGGGAGTTAAAGAATCTCATCTCCGATAAGAAACATTTGTGCTAAAATGGTTCCAAAAAATTATTTCCCAAGACCAAAAGGATCTCAGGTAGGAAAACAGTCTTGACTTGGGATGGATAATTTTCATTTTCTGGAACATGTCATTAATTATAACGAATTTTGATGTTTGAAGCAAATCATGCTGATTTGTTTTCTTGATAATTACAAATTCACGAAGAAAAAGAGTCTTTTGTGTGCTACCAAACGTCAAAAACCACTGCGTCTTGTATTAGAAAAATTTGCCATGTCATACACTCAAAGATTAAGTTTTCAGCCAGTAAATCATTCCTGTGGCTCATCAGCCTTCTTATTTGCCAGTCCTGAGTCCCCGTCAATTTTTGCTGTTTTCGAGAATTGAAAAATCACCACCTAACCGCTGTAACCGACCATGTGAAACCTACTCCAGTATTCGAGTTCTAGAAATGCTATGATGATTGGAAGGACCGTCTCTAACGATATGTGGCTTACATATACACCTCGTATATCATCAAGATTTCGTTCTTATGATTAGTTTAATGTAATGCTTAAGTCGAGAGTACTAATAGTAGTTATCTACATCGATATTAAATTATAATTTAGAGTCGTTAAAAACGCGGAAATTGCAAAATGTATTTTATGTAAAAAAGTTCCTTTTCATCTTTGTCCCTAGCTTATCACAGACATCTCTTGTTCTCTTTGTGCATTCACTAATTATGCTCATGCCGACAATTAACGTTAACTATAACAAATTATGTGAAAGCAGGCAATAGTAGAGATTATATTATTAGACACATGTTCCATTTACGCACAGTGTTCCCTATTTATAAGCAACCTTGGAATTCAAAGCTAGAGTTGAAAGACAAATTTAGCTCCCATTTAATTACAAAACATTATTATTTATTATACTTGTGAAGTTGGACAACACGTTATTTCCAAGCAATTTTCTGAACTCTTAATTTCTTTTTTGTTTGCTTGTACGAATCAACATTACGCTCGGAAATCCATGTCTATTTAAAGTTACGTCATCGATTCAACTTTATCTAAGAATCCCAGGCCATTGTAAGTTTTGTTTTCGTTTCGATATGTAGAGTAACTTCTGGGAAAATTCGTGTTGACAAACTCATTTCGAAATTAGAAAACATCAAATTAAGAGATTCTTGTTGGAATTTCAGAGGTGGGTGTTACGAAGAAATTATTTACTAACCAAAGTGTGATGAGTTTGTAGAATCAAAACCATCACAACCAGCCCAGAGTCTATATAAAGTTGTAAGTGTATACAGGTCGTCAAACATATCTGAAGTTTTCCCTCCTCTAACATAGACTTTCTAATAGGTTGCGCAATGCAGAGCGCCTTTCATTGGTTAGATCATCAAAGCTCTCGCAGAGTGAACATCGTCAAATACACTGTGCAACACTCATTTGGTATTAAGCATTCGAAAATGAAATTCAAAAGGATTCGCGAATAAAGTGAAGGGCCACTCTAGGGAAGTGATAGCAAATGAGATTCATTTCATGTTTGAGTACAATAAGAAAGATTTCTGCAGAAATAAGATCTGTTGATAAGAGAGAGTCGTCCTTATTCTCCACACTGAACAAGAAACGTAAAGAGTTTCTTCGACGACTGATTTAGATGATTACGATATCGGGTTTCTTCGCGTATGATAATGAACTATTATATAATGAAAAGAAAATTCCAACTCTGAAAGTCGCACAGTTTTCTATAATTTGATTTAGAGTATTGGTTTCTCACTTGTTTCTTTCACTTCTCCTTGCGAAACTTCAAGACTTTCGGGAGGGAAGTGGATGACTGAGTAGAAATTAGGAGACACTGGGTCTGCGCAGTGCTGGTGAAGTGAAAAATAAATTCTAACCGACAAAAAGAATACAGGTTTTTCATAAAAAGTGAAATAAACATTAATTTTTTGTATTGCTCTTTTGGCGACGACTAAGATGAGGGCCCTTGAGAAAACATAGTGACTAGGTGACCAATGAATTTAGAGCATCAATCGTATCTGCATTATTTTGTCCTCAAATTCTCTTATCGGTTAGATTATATTTTTCACTTCACCAACACCGTGTTGACTCAGTGTCCCCTAAATTTTACTCATTCATCTACTTCCCCTCCTTAAAGACTCAAAGGTTCACTAGGTATCATTCCTTGTCTAATATACCTCTTACAGCATCATTAAAATGAATATCATAGAAGTTATCACGGATTTAATATGACGAGGAGAGCGGCCATCTGGGTGTTCGTCCAACTCCAGGTGGCAAAGTTCAGTGGGCACTTGGCGTGCCTCATAAAGGCCACGTCGTATTCATAAGAAATTTTATTGATTTGAGATCTACACGTTTTGTAATTCACAAATTGTCCTGAAATAGAATATTTCAAATATTATTTCGCAAGTATAAAACTGATATTTTCAGTATAATTGAAGGAATACGTCTATGCTTTTTCGGTTGGCAATATTCTGAAAATTACCTATATCTTACCATGAAAGAAGTCGACATGCTTCATTCAGCAAGGTATTTCTGATAATTTGAAGATGACTTTCCTGACAAGCAACTGATATAATCGAGAATATTTCCTGGAAAGAAGAAAGACGGGAAGTCAGATTCAATCCACTTCAATAGAAATTGATTTCGCACTTTTTCTCTCGGAATTGTGACCAGAATCACTTTGATAAAGATTTCGAGATGAGTCTCGTATTGAGAGTTCGAAATGCATTATTTGAAAGTTTCCGATCATATAAACTGCGAATTTCTGGTCCTTGCGCGAAAAATCGTAATTTTTGGTATGAAATAGCGAATAACTCTGAAAAGATGCATTTCAGGTAGAGAGAAACCTATAACAGATTGATGCCTATTAATATTACGAGTTAAATGGTCTGTGCAAAAATAGGTAGTCTAATTTGAAAGAACGGACTTTTGTACCTTTGAATGTACTACGATGTGCTACAGGCTTTGGAAACACCCTGTATATCGCGAAGCCTCTTAATGCATAGAATTCTGCTGAATGAGCCTCTTTACTTACAACGTGCTTCCTTGCGGTTGATTTCAAGTGGCAATGATTTGAGGAAAAATTTGTTCAGAGTTGAATTTTCTACAATAAAAAAATAAAAAAATACATATTACCATTTGGAATAACAAATATGGTGTCAACTTCTGGTATAATCGGCCAGAGCATTGAAATTATTTTCGTAATTTAGTTCGAATAATATTTCAGAAAGAAAAAATTTCTCGAAACGGTTATTCTTTTCTCCATATACTTTTAATGTCCCTTCCCTCGGGACACCCGGTATGCATGAATTAAACATATCAACCTTCGAATTTGGGATGCTTTTATTTTGGTAAAATTCCATTATCAATAATAATGGAATGGTGTTTAAGGAATTTTACTTGATAGAGTATTAAGTAAAATTCCTTAAAACACAGTACTTGTTTTTTATTATATCAACCTCCCTTCAATCAATGTATGCACTGATGAAAAGTGCATTAAAATCTGTTATGTAATTTGAAGAATCTAAGCATACAGAATGCGGCAAGCAACTTTATTTTTTACTTTGTAGAGAAATAAATATCTAGTATTCTAATTGTTTCCTTAACATAAAATTCATTGTCTGCCCTTTTGTTATACATTTTCCATGGTTTATTTTTAATTTTTGAATAATATAAATCAACTCGTTCATTCAATAATCTCAGGAACTCTCATTTTAACCAATTAATGCCACATACAAGTGTAGAGGTTCTTTCAATTTCACACTTTGAATATACAGTGTGTTCCAACGAAAATTTGACCCCCCCTCTAACTCCGAAATGAGTAACATTAGCGAAAAACACCAAGACATGTCGATTTTTGTTTCGAGGGGGAGCATTTTTCGAAATACTTCGAAACTTCTCAGATCAACCCCTACCCCCAGCAACCCTAACTTTGAAATTCATCATAAGGAATAAGGGTCGAGTGGCACCTTACTGAAAAGGTCTGTCAATTCTCCACCTTGATTTGTCATTTTAGAATTTTAAATTAACATACAGGGTGTCCCAACCAAGGGTGAAGTTGAATTCTGGAAATCCCAAATACTAAATGAAATAGATTTATTTTGGCATAATGCAAGCGCAGGTTTATGCTCGGTCTAGAAAACGACCTACACTTGTGAATTTGGAGTTGGTGCAATCAACCCCTATTTCCAGCATCCCCAACTCAAAAATCATTCGATCGATAATAGGTCAAGTGGCACCTCGTTGGAAAGGTACTGCAATTTTCTCTTCGAATTTGGTATTTTCCAAATTCAGAATCATCATACAGGGTGTCCCGAAGCAGGAATATTGAAAATCCAAATAACTTTTTGAAACTGGTTCATTTCGGTATACGAGAACATGTATGATCCGAGAATAGGACTTTCTTGTGTGGTTATAGAATTTTTGCAATCAACCCTTCCATTCAGCATCCCCAACTTGAAAATCATACAAATAATTCAAGTGGCATATCTTCAGAAAGGTTTTTGAATTCCAGAATGATTAAAGCATTTCATTCAGTTGGGCTCTCCATACAGGATGTCGCTTTCGAAAAATTCAATATCGTCATTTGAAATTATCAACTAAAATTAATTCGAAACTGTTAAAAGTATTGGGGTACGATGTGTTGAGCATCAATTACGAAGAAATAAAGCTGATTTCTGCATTGAAAATGTTCACATTTTTTCATTTCCATCTGGCGTGCAGTCATCTGTTATTTCTCATTTTGCAATGAAATATTATTATTATTCAGATCAGTTCCTCATTATTGTTGTTCGTCAGTTGAAATTAATCTGAAAATGGTTTATTCCACTGAGGAAAGGGTCGAAATTGTATCGACGTATTTTCGAAATAACAGTTGTGCCAAAGAAACGGCAAGGATATTCGATAGGAACCATCCTGAAAGAGAAAGGGGAGTCAGTCACCAGTACGTTAAATATTTGGTTGACAAATTCCTAGCTACGGGTTCGGTGGCAAACAAAAAACATGAAGTGGCATGTCCTGTCAGAAATGAGGCAACGGAAGTGGCAGTAGTGGGTCATCTACAAATGGAGAATACTACTTCGATCAGAAAACTATCTCGTCTGACTGGTGTATCAGCTACAACTGTCCATAGAATCGTGAAACATCACAAATTTCACCCCTACAAGGTAAAATTAGTGCATGAAATAAACGAAGATGATCCAGATCGTCGTTTACAGTTTTGTGAAAATCTAAGTGAAAACCTAAACGCTAATCCAAATTTTCTGAATAACATCTGTTTTTCTGATGAAAGCACCTTTATGCTCAGTGGTGAAGTGAATAGACATAATTGTCGATATTGGGACACACAGAATCCTCATTGGTTTAGAGAGGCCCACACGCAAAGGCCTCAGAAGTTGAACGTTTGGGCAGGAATTTTGGCAATCATCTAGTTGGGCCTTTCTTTATTGAGGGTAATCTGAATGGAAATGGCTACCTACAGTTGTTAGAGGAACACATACATCCTAGATTGACAGAAATTTTACAGAACGATCCAACTCTTTCTGAGGACGAAATGCGTTTTCAACAAGACTGTGCTCCTCCGCATTATGGTGCTCGGGTGCGCCAATATTTAGACGAAAATTTCCCAGGAAGGTGGATTGGTAGAAGAGGACCTGTTGAGTGGCCAGCCAGGTCACCAGATTTAAATCCCTAGATTTTTTTTGTGGGGCCATCTAAAATCTAAAGTTTATGCCACAAGACCAGAAAACCTGGAGGAGCTGCGGATGAGGATTATCACAGAATGCCGACTTTTGACTCCTGAAGTTTTCGCTAATGTGAGAAGAGAGTTCGAAAATCGTCTGTATAACTGTATGGAGGTGGGCGGAGGTCATTTTGAACAATTGTTGTAATAATCAAGTTAGTTTTTGTTTTCAATTGAATACAAGTTCAATAAATCTCGTTTTCCTGTTTAGATGAGCATCCAATCAGTTTCTCCATCATCCCCTCATCCTGATCCTCACGCCAGAAAACCTCGATTGCCAAACTGAAACCAATGCCTCAGTGATTCAGAAAATAGAAAAATCTTTCTGGAACTTTTCCACTTAACCTGTAATCACTTGTATGATTTTTTGAGTTGGGGATGCTGAATGGAAGAGATTGATTGCAAAAATTCCATATTCACGCAAGAGAGTCTTATTCTCGAATCAAACATAAACATGTTCTCGTATTATACCGAAATGAACCAGTTTCAAAAAGTTGGGTTTTCAGTGTTCCTGCTCCGGGACACCCTGTATGCTGATTCTGAATTTCGAAAATACCAAATTCGAAGAGAAAATTGAAATACCTTTCCAACGAGGTGCCACTTGACCTATTTTCGATCGAATGATTTTTGAGTTGGGGATGCTGGAAATAGGGGGTTGATTGCACCAACTCCAAATTCACAAGTGTAGGTCGTTTTTCTAGACCGAGCATAAACCTGCGCTTGCATTATGCCAAAATAAATCGATTTCATTTAGTATTTGGGATTTGCAGGAATTCAACTTTACCCTCGGTTGGGACACCCTGTATGTTAATTTAAAATTCTAAAATGACAAATCAGAATGGAGAATTGACAGACCTTTACAGTAAGGTGCCACTCGACCCTTATTCCCTATGATGAATTTCGAAATTAGGGTTGCTGGGGGTAGGGGGTTGATCTGACAAGTTTCGAATTATTTCGAAAAATGCTCCCCCTCGAAACAAAAATCGACGTGTCTTGGTGTTTTTCGCTAATGTTACTCATTTCGGAGTTATAGGGGGGGTCAAATTTTCGTTGGAACACACTGTATTGATACATCAGTGAATATTCAGTGAATAGATAAGCTTCTAACTATACGTAGTCGGTTTCATTTGCACAAATTTCGCAAAAGTTCTTCATTAAACAACTTCAAACCATTCTTATATCCTCCACCATTTGTAAAGAATCACGTTGGTTTAATATTCAGCATACCTACATCAACTCGGTATTCAAGAAATCTGAAACCGAAATCCGTCACCTGCAGAAATGAAGAAAGTGACAAACATCGCTCGAGTTTTGAAGATTTAAAGCACTCGGATTATGCGAATGCTTCAAATTCAGAAATCGCAAAGTGCTTTCAGTCCGAAATTCATTTACCTGAAACCCGCAACATAGGTTTCAACGCAGACCGCTATGCCTCTTCAAGTAACATATCCACCTTAAATTATGTGCACAATCATCTCTACCCATGTCTTCTTCCGCGAACCGTCTCTAGGTCCGGGTCTTTGGGTCCGGTGAAATATTGCTCAGAATTATATTCCGGTTGCCTCGTTTCTTAGCAAGCAAAATGCACCGGATGACGTATCGCAGGACTTCTGACGGTAAATCTTCCTCCGGGAGCATGTATTTGGTAATTCCTTTATAAATTATAACTTTAGAAGGAGAAATCTGTAGAAAAGGATAGTATTTTACTGAACCATGAATGAGCTTGACATAAACGATTCTGAGATTGGTGAGAAGTATATCAATCTACAAAGCTGTACAAGGTCCCTTTAATCGTTGTGAGTATTCCGAATGAACATTCTTTCGAAAACATACAGGAAATTGATAACTTGAAAAATCTGCTTGAAACGACTCAACATTTTTGATGTTGTTGAGTTGGCAGAATTGTTTTCTATTTTGACGCTATTGAATGCGTTCTGTCATTTAGTTTGTTTACAGTTATCGATTTTGTCAACTCTCACATGAGTGTTTTGCGATATTTACAATGGATTAATATATTAAACAAAAAATTCGTCTCAAATTTTGTAGTACAAATGAAATTTCGTGTGGCTGGTCGGCCATCAACATCTTCAACTAAAGTTCACATCGATAAACCGATGGAAATGATAATTCAAAATCGTCACTCGTGTTGAGAGATATAGGCAATGAACTTTCTATGTCTCACGATTCAATTTGTACCATTTGAAACGATTGTTCGGGAATGGAACGCGTTGCCTTTTGCCTAGCTCCGAGAGATCTGAAGTTTCTTAAAGAATTGAATCGCGTCAATGTCACCGAAAGTATGCTAGAACGAGCGAATTTCTACCCAACATTCACAGAAAGTATTGTAACTGGTGATGAGACATGGGTTCATGAGTTTGACATGCAAATCAATCACAAGCTTCGGAATTGAGATCAAATGTCAATGTGAATTGCGGTATTGTGCTCTCTGCAAAAATTCAACATATATCATCGAACAACCACCGAATTCAAATTTTGTGAGGTGCAACCTACTGAAGAGGAGGATTTCGTTATTTTCGAAGATATCGAAATAGACGTTCTGATATTTGTTGATGTTAATTCAACCACACCAACAAGTACCGCTCATTTGAATATCAACTACAACAACACCTGTATGTTAACGATAGTGTTAGGAAATTTCAGTACTGTGAAGAATACGTTAGGAAAATGGAGGGTTATCCACAATACAGTACAAAAAATTTATGTAGTGACGAATCTCGTTTCACGAACAATGGTATAATTAATAGGAAAAATACCAGGTACTGGTCGCAACATAATGAGCACAGATATCAAGATGGAAAATTCCAAGAACGTTTTGGGATCAATGATTAGATGGTGATGTTGAGAAGATATTTAATAGGGCCTATAATTTTTTGAAGTTCATTGACAGGGGACAGTTATTTGGAATTTTTCAGGACCAAAATAGGTGAATTGGACGAGTTGCCATTAGCTGTTTTGAATGAAATATATTTTCAACAAGAAGGTGCACCTAGAAAAGGGAGGTCTCGCGATATCAATCAAGGTACAAATGGTCCCATAAGATGGCCATCGAGATCAGATTTGAGTCCACTAGATTTCTTCCTGTGGGGACATTTGAAGAATGAGGCTTAGCAAATACCTGTTAGAACCAAACAAGAATTGCAGAACCGTTTGATAGATATATAGTTTATTCGTTCAAAATTTTGCTATAACAAAAATGTGCCTTTTGGACATAGAACATATCAAACAAGGACATAGGACACCACAATACAAACAGTTTAAGGCTAGGATAGAGATCTCAAAAAACAAAAAAAAAGTACATCCGACAGATCTTGCTGAAATTGTTTCATGTATAAATTCACTCAAAAAAGTTCATTCACTTGGTGATGATGAAGTCCCTGTTTGTATGTTAAAAAAAATATTGACTGTTATCTCACATCCTCTTATTCATATTATTAATCTTATGATGCTGAAAGGCGTCTACCCAAAGAATCTGAAGATTACACTAGCTAAGCCAATTTATAAATCGGGTGAAAAGGCGGCTATGAACAACTATAGACCGATATCCCTACTATCAAATGTAGGCAAGATATTTGAGCGAATATTATTTAATAGAATTTCATCTTTCTTAGATAAATGCGTTATATTAACAGATGCTCAAGAAAGTTGCAAAAAGCGCAGGTCCACGATATGTGCTGTTTATCGGGTTTTATTGTCCGTCTTGGAATCCTAAAATGATAATAAAGCAACCGCTGCTGTATGTTTAGATTTGTCGAAGGCATTCGATAGTGTCGACCACCACGTTTTGCTTTCGAAGATGGAGAGGTGTGGAATCCGAGGGATCGCTTTGAAGCTTCTGCAGTCTTACCTAACAAAACGGCGGCAATGTGTAATAGACACAAAAAATGAAAGTAGTTATTACACAAGGAGTTCCTCAAGGACTTCTGAATACCACAATCGATTAAGCAAGTTTTCTGTGTTTCTTGTTGATTTTCGAATCTTTAAATGTATTGTAATGACAATTGTATTGCTGAACGTCCTGGACGCTATTTAAGTGATCATGAAGTGGTAAGAATTGTAATAATTCTAGAGGAGGAGCGAAGCCAACGTTATGTGGTTAACTTGTTGAATGTTAACCAAAGTACTATTTCAAGAGCAATTAATCGGTACCACGAAACAGTGGAATATGGAAGAAGGGCCGGACAGGGAAGAAGTCGGATAACAACACCAGTTGATGATCGTTGGCTTTGTTTAACTGCACTAAGAGTTCGGCACTGTATGGCTATAATGCTACAAAATGAACTTGCACTTTCCAGAAATGTGCATATTTCATTGGAAACTGTTAGGAACAGGCTCAGAGAAGACGATGTCAGACCAAGGGTGGCTTCTACCGGCCTGCGTCTCACCAGAGAGTATCGAGTTGCAAGACTTCAAATTGCGAGCGAACATGCAAATTGGGGTATTCCAGAATGGTCGAATGTTCTCTTTTCCGACGGGTCCAGGTTCTGTCTAGTATCAAATGATAGACTCATGCCTGTATACAGGCGACCTGGGGAACGGTATCATCAATGCAATATCCGGTAAACGGAAAACTTCGGAAGGGGGCTCAGTAATGGTGTGGAGGCATTTTTTTCCATGGTCGAACTGTGTTAGTCCTAGTGAATAATGGAAGAATGACAGTGGCAAGATACATCGTAGATATCCTTGAACCCCATGTTGTACCCTTTGGCCCATTGATTGGCGAAAACTTCATTTATATGCATGATAATGCTCGGCCTCATGCAGTTAGAGTAGTTACAGAATTTCTGCAAAAAGCCGAAATTGATATTTTAAGATGGCCAGCCAGAAGTCCCGACTTGAATCGCATAGAACATATTTGAGACAACATAGGGTGGCAAATTCACCAACGTAGGATGCCTCCAACAACTAGAAAATATACTTCCTGAAATTTGGAACTCAGTGACTCAAGAGTACATCCAAAATTTGTCTGAGGGGTTTCCGAGACGTATACTGGCAGTAACTAGGGCCACGGGAGAAAACACTCGATTTTGAAAATGATTAGTAACCATTCGATGCTAGTTGATTGGTCTCTTCGCGAATGTTTGAAGATGGTAGAATTTTTTAATTTTTCATTAACTCGAAAATTGTTGATATTTTCCATCATAAACTCATCTCTTTTGAATGATATCTTCTTATTTTATACTTCTGAAAGTTACCAAGCAACTCTTGAATGACCAACCTAAAAGTTTATACAGTACTTATTGTCGTAAAAGTATGATGATGCGACAATTTATGTGGGTAGTGTACTAATGTTATTAAAATAGTTTCATACAAAGAAGTTCCTAAGATTTGTCCATATTGAACATACCTCACGTTTCATATGAATATTCTGCTTCCTATTCTATCGTCTGAGTAATTTTATTCAGCAGATAAGCTCACAAAACTAGAACGTTAAAAATTATAGTTATGTTAGCTGCGTGAACTGAATAGGAAATGAGATGAATTCCAGACATTCGACTTAAATTATCAAAAGTTCCTATCACATTTTACATGTATTAGGGACAATTGGGTTTAAACCATAAATTTTCGTCTATTTATTCCATTCATTCAATCTACGTTGCGTCATTGTAGATTGAGCATGAATACATGTTTACCAAAAAAATACGACTGACGCTTTCTATAACCAAAGGGAAACGATTCGTTTGTCATAAAATTAGGTCGATCTCAAACAATGACAGGATATAGCCAACCTATAATTTACTGAATCCGTATTCGGATTTTATGGGAGAATGCATATCATAAAGGTATGTACTATATAATAGCTCTAAAGGTGTTTTTTTGGGATTCTTACCACAGGACTTTCTTTGAATATCTACTTATAGGAAATTCTGAACGGAGTAGGCTATTTTTCGCTGTTAAAAGTGATGAGAATTTACATTCGTTTCAGTGATAAACCACTTAAAATTGATAATTAGGACTCAAACCTTACCGATAGCATTTTTCGTCATCCACAACGATAATAGCGGTACATTCTGCCAAAAACGTACCGGGAGTTAATTATTAGAAAAATCTGCTTAAGGCGATTGTCAACATTTTTGTTATTGCTGAGTTGGCAGAACTGTTTTCAATTTTGACGCAGAGTTTTAACGCGATTTGTCGTTCAGTTTGTTTACAGTAATCGATTTTGTCAACTCTCACATGTGTGTTTTGAGAGTTCTACAATAGATGAGAATTTGTCTCAAATTTTGTATTGCAGATGAAATTTCGAGTGCCGAATTGTTAAAAGTGTTATAGATGGCTTAAGGTAAATCGCCTTATCAAAAATACGTACATATGAGTGTTACACTGCATTCAATAGCGATCGAGATATGGTGGATGATTTACCCCGCTCTGGTCAGACATCAACATCTTCAATTAATAATAATAATAACTGACTTTAATAAATAATTTATGAGCATAATAAAGAAGCAAATAAATTACAAATCATTTCATTATCACAGGGCGGAGTTCAGAGAGTTGCCATGGGCACACTCTGCCCTTCCACTCAAACCCTGATGTAAAAAAAATTATAAAATTACCTATCATTAAGCGAACCCATTTCGGGAAACCTACTACAAAGATTAGAAAAAGAACACACACTGTTTTTTGAATAAGATAGTCCTTGCACGAGACTTGAACGAAGCAACAGATAAAGACCTGTAGTATTCAACTATGAATTCACTATAGAGTTTATAGATACCGAACGAGAAAGATCTCTCGAAAATGACAAGTCTGTGCATAGGATGAGAAATGAGACCTCAACTCCTGGTGTTTAGATTATGAACATCAGGTCTAAAAGTGATTTTTCGATGAAAATAGGAAGGCTTCCTATGTGATATAAAATCAACGCTGCTAAGTAGAATCTTTTGGTCATATTAAACCACTTTGCTTCCACCAACTTGTGACTTACTCGGTCAAACTTCCGCAACCAATAAATGAAACGCAAACCGGAGTTTTGAATCTTCTGAATAGTGTACATTGTTTGTTGATCAAGGCAAGAATAATAAACTTGCGAGCAATAATTGAAACTGGATATCACAAGGGGATGACATAAGAATATTTTCAATTTTAGAGGTAGAGCTGGAGTGAATTGTCTATGTGGATAGAGAAGACGTAGAATACTCATAGATATACGAATACAACTGGCAATTTTTGCGCGATATGTAAATGAATTATTCATAATGAGAGTTTACGAACTATCCCCACCGATAGATAGCTTCATGATACCTCCCAAATAACCACACGTTACTTCATTGCCGCATAGAATAGCTTTGGTCTTGTTTGGGTTAATATTTAATCTAGAACCTCGGATACTCTAACAATACTATCAAGATCTTCTTGTACTTGAAACTATGATACAGTTGCGTATCATCTGCTTAAAAATGAACAATGTTCCAAGTAGCGTTGAAAGCTGTGAGTATAAAGCACAAAGAGCAGAGGACCTAAAATGCTACCCTGGGGAACACCAGCAATAACAGGCAAAGTACTAGATAGACTGTCGCAGATCTTTGTTTGTTGGGTTCTGTGGGGACAGATAATTCTTGATGAGATTTGTTGCACCTCCAAAAAAGCCAACGAAGGACACAATCGCTACAAGTTTATCATAATAGATGGCCTCTTATGCTTCGGAATAGTCTTATAAGACCATTATAGTAATACAGCCGAGATCAGTACCTGTCAGAATGTCATCAGTAATCTTTAGTAAACTAGTTGTGCAACTATGGCCTGCCATGAAACCAGATTGAACCTAGGGAATTACGCCCCATATATTAAAATGTTCCGTCATCTGGTAAAACAGAACTTGTTCGAAAACGTTTAAAAGGGTTGGTGAAATAGAAATCGGACGTAGATCTTTTTACTCGCTTACTGCGTGAGATTTAGCGATTGGGCATTTTACAGCCTTTTTCCATAAATTAGGGAAACAGCTGTTAATGATACGAGAATTTGTTATATGAACAATGTACTTCATTATAACGGGGCAACCTTATCTTAGCATGCGAATTTTGATCTCATCTATACCACAAGCATTGGTTTTGATCTCGTTAATACATTTTTCTACCAAAACCTCATCAACCAAGAAAAAATTGAAGGTACCAAAGAGAGTGAAGGAAATGGTGATTGAAAATCGTCATTCAACTCTGAGAATGATAGACAACGAACTTTCTTTGTCTCGTGAATCAATTTGTTCCATTTTGAACGATTGTTTCGGCAGGAAATACGTTACTGGTCGACTTGTTTCGAAAAACCTGAATTTTCTTCAAAAATTCAATCTTATGAAGGTCTTTGGAGAACGAGTCAATTCCGACCGAACATTCATAAAACGCATTGTAACTGGTGATGAGACATGAGTTTATGAGTTTGACACGCAAACCAGTCAACAAACTTCGGAATGGCGCTTTCCAACTGAACAGAAATCGAAAAAAAAAACACGCCAAGTCGATAGTTAAGTCAAGTCAAGGTAATGTTGACAATTTCTAAAACATCTATGGGTCATAATCAGCATCACTTGGAAGACTGAGCCTGGCCATCGGGGCTCTCTCGGTCAAACAGAGAGGGAATTGTTTTGTTGAGTTTGAATATTGAAGGATAAACAGACAAGCTATTGCTAGTGCAATAGCGACAGGGAGACAAGTTCTCTCTTCAGGTTTTGCTATTGCAATAGCGACAGGGAGACAAGTTCTCTCCTCAGGTTTTTTCAGTCGTTCATTGATTCATATGCAAGATAGTATGGTTCTCCTACTACATTTCCTGATCTCACACTTGTGTTTTTTCTGACACATACCAAAATTATAGATATATATAAAATTTGGTGGTATGTATTTGATGGTGAGATGAGGCATTGCAGTTGTCACATTTGGGATTCTGCTGTTTGTCTAAAAGTGAGGTGAGTCCAATGCGAAGTCTGCTGATAGCCTTTTATTCTTTACGATCTACGTTGAAGTTTGGAGAAGTATTTTGGACCTTATCTGATAAAGTTTTGAGTTTCCCAGTTCAGCCATTGGTTATTCCAGTTTCTCAACTGAGATATCTAGTAGTTTAATGAAATCTTCTGGGTAGTTCATTGAAAGGGTATGTTAGATTTCTTTGAGGGTTGCTTCTTTTGATTACAAATTTGCCTCATCATTACCCTTGATACCTTCTGACGTGGGATCCAAACTAGTTCCACTGTAGTTCAATGTGTGTAGTAGCCATTTAATTTATTGCATTAGCAAAGACTTACTGCTATTTTCACTGCAGCTAATATAGATGAAGAGTCCAAAAATATGACCGCCTTGTAGGTGTCTTTGGAGCTCTTAACAATTTGGAGAGTTTTTAAAACGGCTGTTGCCTGGCTTTTAGAAACCGAATGGTAATCTTGAAATCTTAGTGTGATTGAACCGCTATTACCTATGATGGCGCCGCATCTTGATTTTCAGTCAAAGTAGAAGCCGTCTGTATAGTATACGGTACTCTATATTTATCTTTCAGATCCAGAATAAGATTTTGATATATTCTCTGTTTGATCTAGGTTGATTGTTGATAGTAATTTCTCCATGGTAGAAAAGCCATGACGTTTCTAAACGTCCAATATGCTTAGGAGAGAGAAAACTCTATAAGCTATTCATTGGATTCTAAGAGATTAAGATAGAAACTTTTTTAACTCTAATTCCATATCTATGTTAGATTTCTTGAGTACTTGCTTGGTAGTTGGGTTGTTCCTTTGAGTAGCAATTTTTGTGTAATATTTTAGGACCACTTTTCTTTGATCCGTTAATGGTTTATTTCCTGTTTTAGCTGAAAACCTGCTGATAGGCCTGCTACTAAAAGTTCCCAAACAATAACTGTTGTGGTTTTTTAGAAAGTCTTTAGTGATTTTAGTAAAGGAATTGAATCATAAAATGAGGACCCATAATCAATTTTTTGTTCCCAGCTTCTCCAGTTGTCTAAGGATTCAATTATGTTTATTCTTTTGCGGTAAGCTGTTCTTATTTTCTTTATATGTGCATTCCATTCGAGTTTATGGTCCAATTCCATCTGAACTATTTTGAGAGTAGTTACTTCGTAGATATTTTAATCTCCAAGTCTGAGTTTGACCGTTTCTTCGGTCAAATATTCTGTTTTTGTTCTGGGAAACCTAAATCCTGATTTGTCTCAATTCTGGAGGCTGTTTTTTCTGAGAATTTATGTTGGAAATGATTTTGTGATAAACATGACTAAAAGTTTATAAAATACATAACGATAAGGGAGATTTGATACGAGTTTGAAATGCAAGGGAAAATTATTCTGTCGAAAGCAAGTGTTTTAATCTTCTCAAATTTCAGACATTTCTGAACAAAGATTTCAAATGCATATAATTTGATTGAGTAGATGAGAGACCGAAAAGATCTTCAATCTTTCTAATAGAGAGTTTCTTATTTCATAAGTTTTTGAGCTTTCAATGTTATTTTTATTTTGGTAACAGGTTTTGGTTATTGTTTCACTATTCAAAGATTATTTCAGAAATGACATGATTCGATGTTTCGAGGATTCCCTTGTTCTTCACTCTTCATTGTTTGAATGATATTACAATCTTGGTTCACTCTTGGTTGGCAACACTTTAGGTCGAAAATTAATTAAATCTAATCTATACACGTCAACGCTCAACTGCAGCACAACAATACTTCGAAGGCATTAAAGTCTTTGAAGTGGAAATGCATAGATTTAATTATATCTATGCACCAATACAAAGCATACAATGGAAGACGCTCCTATCCGTTTCCGGTGCATAGTCATGGTTATTTCAGGCCCTAGTGACATAGGTAACGTTAACGTTACGTCAATGTTACATAACATGGCATTCGACTTGATGAAATTCAACGTTTATTTAATTGTTGCTTTGTTTGATTTTGATGTAATTTAATTAAACTTCCTCACATCTAATCTTTCTGGAAATTTCAACAAATTGTTGGGACCATTAGTATGATTATGACGTCGGAAGTTGGAGATGAATAACCTGATTTGAAACTGTTTTGGTATTGAGGAATACTGAGTCAGCAGCGAGAAGGGGTTCTTGAAACTATTAAATATGTTTAAAATTTTTCTCCTACATCAATTTCGTATTTTGCATTTGCAAAACGTGTTACTATCCTAAGAGTTTCCCAGGTGTAGATAGCCTCCAGTTTTTGTCAACTGAGGTTTTATTAGTTTAATGAGATCTTCTGGTCGAGGCGTTGAAAGATTTTCAAGAATTTTTTGAGGGCTGTTTTGTCTGCTTTTATATCGGCCTCATCATTTCTCTTGACATCTTGATAACCTGAGATCCAAACTAATTCCACCATACTTCTGGTCTTTGATGTGTATAGTAGCCACTTAATTTCATGGATTAGCAAAGACTTATTCATTTCACTTTTCTCTGCTGCTATTGAAGATAGAGATGACCTTGTTGGTCTTTTAGGAGCTTTTGACAATTTGGAAAAATCATTGAAAACGCTTAGCATCCTTATTATAACAGTTCGACAATTAATTCTTGCAATGGTAATTCAGATAAATTAATCAACGTTTTCACATCATGTTACAACTGTTATGTGAAAATGGAATCAGTTATATCAACGAAGTGATTATGTAGTTCGAAAATTTTGAAAAATTCCATACGAATGAATGTTATATTCAAATTGATTAAGATGCGGATGGTGCATATGCTACTTATTTGGATCGTATTTTCACGTTGATTTTGTTAGTGAGAAAGCCGGAAATCCAGAAAATCTGTAGTCATTGCCACAAAAAAACTTAGTAATTACAACAAATATTTTTTTTAACCAGAAAAGAAACTGCAACAGAAAAGTGTTGTGCAAAGAATGAATGCTTGATGGATCAGTCTAAAGAGAAAGAAAAAGGAGTAGCCGAGCCTAGCAAAGAAGAAATTAAATCAATAATAAGCTATTTAAGAATGAAAATGGTATAGTGGTAGGAATGCGTTGTTAAATATAATACTAGAAATATTGGCGGATGCAAATAAGGCAAGATGATGGGGTGAACCACTGATATGCCTAATATACTCCCAACCCAATTTATATGGATTCACCCGATATTTTGAATATTACCTCAGGGATTTTGGAAATTTCAAAGGATTCTTGAAACTGATCCTTTCTAAGATATTTAAGTTGAAGAAAAAAATAAGTTAACGTTTACTTTGAGAAAGAAACAAATAAAAGAAAATAGGTGACTCTTTCCGCGTGTAGTAAAATATTGAAAATAGTTTTCTCACGGAGCAGGTATTTTTTGTCGATCGCAGTAGCTTGTATTACCTTCTCTTGCCCTGATACAAACCTGTATCCATCTAGGCATGCTTTGGATTAGGTTTTCGAACACCTCTGGGGTGATGATCTGCCACTCTTCTGAGCAGTTGTGGGGTTTTTGGACTATCTTACCGCGATCTAATTTTAATTTGAGATATTTCCATGAATGTTCAATAGGATTTAGGTCTGGAGAGCAAGCTGGCCAGTCCAAAATAGCGATTCCCTCTATTTCAAGATAATGTCCCGCTAGGTTGCTGGTATGTGGAAGAGCATTATCTTGCATAAAATAGGAATTCTCACCTTGCCAATGTTTCACTGTGGGCTCCAGCACAAGGTCCACGTAATTTCTTGCCATTACACTTGAGCAAACAAAATCAACTCTGTTTTGCCACCCAGCATAATGCCTCCCCAAAACATCACACTGCCCCCTAGGTATTTCGGAATATGTCTTGCTCCTGGGAGTCCAGCTTGTATTTCACGACTCTTTTGAAACATCTGATCGAACACCAATTTTGGTCTCATCCAAAAAAGAACATTTCGCCAATTCACAATATTTCAATTTTGGTGCTCGATACACCAATTAAGTTTTCTGCTGTATAAACCCCTTGAACGAAGTCTTTAACATATCGTTTCGACTGATATACTGATGCCTGTAGCTTCCAGAAATTGCCTTTGGAGTATTGGGTGCGACGCGCTAGGGTCCTTCTTGCAATTTGGCAAAATTATCGGTCTTGTTTTTCAGAAGTGATCGACCTACGACTTCTTCTAGGCCAATTTTGCAGAGATGGGGTATTTACCTGGGAACAACAGACCAATCTCACTGCTCCCTGCTTCATCTAAAGTATTTGAAAGGATTAACCAACATGGTTTTCGAAGGGGTCAGTCGACTCAGTCAGCCATCATGAGTTTCGCCAATCTCCTTCTTGAATGCTTGAATGGGAATAAAAAATGTATTGCGATCTTTATGGATATCACAAAACCTTTCGACTTGGTGGTGCACGCTATATTGCTGAATAAAATGTATTTTCTATGATTAAGAGCAGCCATACATGCCTTAATAGAATCATACTTATCCAACCGGATGCAGCTTGTTGAGATTCATGGAGTTAAATCCTCTTTGCTCGACATAAAGTGTGGTGTTCCGCAGGGTTCCGTTTTAGGGCCTCTGTTATTTTTTTATTTGTAAACGATATGCCTGATATTGTTGGTGACCCCGGTAATTTGATTATGTTCGCTGACGACACTACATTGCTCGTTGCGGATCTTGACTTGCCAGCACACTCAAAAACGTTCAAAACTTACTCAATAAATTTTCTCTCTGGTTTGATGCCAACAAGTTACTTTTGAAAATACCAAAAACTGTTTTTATTAACTCTTCACTTGAAAATTTTGCTTTAACCAATGCCTGTAGTTATCTATTGAGGGTAAAAAGTAAATCCATTCAACAAGTTCAATCCACAAAGTTTCTAGGCATCACAATCGACAACAGACTAAACTGGCACGAACATATTGACCACTTTGTTTTGCATTGTACAGATTGAGGCTAACGATCAACAGAGAAATATCTTTATCTTTCTATCATGCATATTTTCGTTCTAGATTTAGTTACGGTATTATATTTTGGGGTACTTCTGGTTATTTTGACAGGGTTTTTAAATAACAGAAGAGAGCCATTAGGAATATTGTGGGTATATCTAGGCGTACTTCACGTCGCAATTTTGTTCGTGAATTACATATCTTGCCTCTCGCTAGTATGTATATACTTGAGATTGTAACTTACGTAGAAGTTAACTTAACTAGATTTTTACCCAATAATTTTCATCAAAATTACCTAACCAGGGGATCAGATCTATTAGTCACACCATCTCATACTCTATCAGGATATGAAAGAGGTCCTAGATTATTAAGCTCTTTAATGCACTTCCCAGAAATGTTCGGTCAAGCAGTGATGTCGGGGTGTTTAGTGAAGCCGTTAGTAGAATTTTGCACACTAGATGCTTCTACTCACTAGATGAAGTTTTTCCAATTGTTGGTTTGTAATTTGTGGACATGTCTCATACCTCTAATTACTTACTCAAGTATTGTAATGGTCAAATGACAATAAATATTATTATTATTATTGTCTCAGCGTTTTCCCCTAGAATAGTTATCTAGAGTTTGGGTGAATATCAAATTTTTATTGAAACGATATATAGAAAATCATACAACCATCAATTTATTTATGTTCTTTTTGTGATATTTTTTAATATTCCAGTAAATTTCTCAGTGAATCTCAGAGAAAAGAAAACACAAATTTGATTTAGTTCTTAGTGAAACTTCAAAATATATTGTTTCTTCTAATTCTTGCACTCTGGAAACTGTTTTCATAAATTTCAGTTGGGAATTCGACGAATTTTCATTGCTAAATGCCATTAGTAAATGTTTCTTTGATTTGCGGGAGCTGTGAGCGTTTTTTGATCTAAACGTTCAGAGTGCTTAACTTCCGCTTGCGCCAAGAGGTAAATATTCTAATTTATTCAATTTCAAGGGGAAAACTACATTAGGCTGGATTGGAATTTCCGACGTATTCATTATACATGTCGTAACTTTGGAATGATTTCAATATCGTCATGTTAAAGTTTGCATTCGCCTAGCCCTAAATTACCATGTTTTCTTGATTCTGCCCGAGTTTGATACCAAGCTGCTTTGAAGTTAATCATACCGTCAGCTTTTCAGAATTTTCATAGCGTACATTATACTGGTCTACGAAGATAATTCTGTTTTCTGTAGTGAATGTAAATATTTCAAAAATGAATGTGTTGGGGACACCAAGTATAAAAAATCCTAGACTTTGTTTTCACTTCTATAATCACATTTTGCTTGTCACTAATAAATATTGAAAATGTAGTACTAGAAGAAAGGCATCAGGCAAGCTATGAAGAAGAAAATGAAAATTTGTAACGAATAATAATTTGTGTACATGGTAAAAATGTTGAAAAAAATTTGTGTAGCACAACATAAAAATGTTGGATACTTCAGTATCCAGAAGGTCCAGATGCTATTGATGGCACTTTGACAACGCCTTGGCATACTCACATCGAAGAGGCTCTGCAGCCAAGAGCAGAGCTTTCAAGTCATGGAAGATTAATCCAGCAGAGGAAACAAGAACAACCTTCGTACGAACACGGAACGTACGCAACCTGACAACTGCAAGAGCATAGGCCAATTTCATCAAAGGGGTAACTAATAAACTCCTTGAACAGGCAAGCGGGACTAGACAATTCTGGTCTATGGCGTCAGACTGTCAGTGCCAATTACTGCAAATCTGCGTTTCCGTCTCTTTTTAGAGAAGACGGAAGTAAAGTATCATCAAGTTCAAAGTCCGCACTGTGAGACGGGTTCTCGAGCAGCTAAACTCCAAGAAGGCAGTTGGTCTAGACGAAATATCGCCTATCGTCCTGAGATGTGTACTCCCGAACTGGCACCCATTCTTACCGTCTGTTCAGATTTCCTATGAAAGCCAGACTTTTCCGAGCAACTGGAAAAGAGCGTCAATTCAACTGATCCCCAAGAAAGGAAAGAAGTCGTTACCCCAAAACTACCACCCTGTAGCACTTCTTCACATTATGTCCAAAGTGATGGAGAAAGTCATAAATGATGAACTCGTCAAATATATTGAGTAACTATTAACAACCGTTAGTATGGTTTTCGCAGGCAAAGATCAACAGGAGATCTGATCGTTTACGTCACTCATGTTTGAACATCAACAATGGAAAGGTATGGGGAATCTAGAGCAATAGCCCTCGATATCTCTAAAGCTAGAGATAGGGTTTGGCATGCAGCCTTGTTGAATAAACTTGCTGCATATAGGCTTCCCGAAAAATCGCGAGGTTGGATGAGTACCTTTCTTTCAAATAGATCAATACAAGTTGTGGTCGACGATATAACATCTGATTGTTTCCAGTTGCAAGCAGGAGCACCTCAGAGATCAATTCTTTCGCCAACCTTGTTTCTATTGCAGATAAACGATCTTCTTTCATCTACGGAAAACAAGATCTCCGGTTTTACAGACGATTGTACCTTGGTTTCGTCTTTAAGTAGTCTGTGGAATCTCAGCTTCAGAGATTTCAACAAATTAATAACTTAAACACTGACTTACAGAGGATATCTTAGTTGAACCTGATGAGCTTCAACGCGAGAAAGACGCAAGCAACTACGTTTTCTAGAAAGGTCCCCGCTAAGGAACCTCCTCTAATGATGCAAGGCCAACAAATTGCTTCCAAAGATTCGATGCACCTTCTCGGAATAACGGTCAACTCCGGGTTTTGCTGGCATGAACACGTATCAGCAATATCTAAGTCGGCATCAGCTGAACTTAGTTTTCTTTTCAGAGCCAAGTGTTACTTCACGTTATCTCAGCTGTTGCTTCTATATAAGGCGCATATTCTAGGGAAACTTTCTTGAAATCCCAGCTTAGGTACTATGAGTATTAAACACCCAGAGTAGGTATATTTTTCATTGCCATTTGTTCCGGCCATCTGGGTGATGGTTGGTATTTACCGACATTTACTCTCTTTCAAGATCTTATGTATCATTCAATTCAATTTCATCTTTAGAACAGTTTGCATTTCCGTTTGCTTGCTATAACCTCAAACTTGTGCACGTCTGTGAAAACAATTTTATATAATAAACATATATCGAAGTTAAATCAAAGGTTTACTGTGTACATTCATCAATACCCGCAACTGGGAAACAGAATTAGATTTGACTAATCCCCAACATAAGAGAGTAGTTATTTGCTATTTTATTCAAGGAAGAAAATATACATATACAAAATTAGTGTTATTGCTATTTTCATAGCATTTCCCAACGTCAAACTGAGTTCGAAATCCAAAGAACCTTGCAAAGAACATAGAAACTGTCTTATACTTAACTATTCTGTTTCAGGCTCAGCCACCAGGCGCAGATTTAATTAGTCATAATTTCGTATTTTTTCAGCATTGTGGTTAATTTCTTTATCATCTTAATACCTAACCTCTCATTGCAGCAAAATAGCTTGATTTTTGTGATTCTCATATTTTTCATTTGATTACTCTTATTTCTGAATTTCATTTTTTGTCATTGAATCATTCTTTCTCTTTAAAATGCTTTTAAAGTTTTGTCTATGATCGTTGACAATGACGGATGTCAGAAAATTTGCCTTACAGGAATCCATCAGCTTTTACTTGACATGACTACAAAATTGTCATATTCGCTTTTGAAACAATTAATTCTGTTTCCTATATATAACAGTTTAGTTTAAGTTATTTGAAATGAATCAGAGAAATTGAAGGTATTTTTTGTATGATTCCTTTATTACGTAGTAATTTATGTGTGCTCTTTTAGCGTTTTGAGAGAAGCTGTGTTTTAACGAACATAATACTTTTTGGGAGAAGCTGTGGTCCGAGTTGAAACGTACAACATCGTGGTCTGTCAAGACACATCTTCCAACAGTAACGCCCTTCTTGTTTCATGCGTTTATCTCTATTTTTGCAAAATATATTTAATTTCAAGTGGAAAATCACCATTTTGGAGAAATTCCATTGAATCAAGAAATTGTCATTAAAATTCGTCTATCAATTTGGAATTTTCTTATTATCACTCAGGCGTGTCGAAATTGTCGTTTGCGATTTTTATGTTCGAATTGCATTAGTTATTGATGACAATTTGGTTAATTTGGTGAAAATTAGGAATTCATAGGAGATAACAGTCGGTAGGTATTAAAATACACAATCGAATTCTGGGACCATTGATAAAACTTTTCATTTTCACATACATGTGCACGCCTTTTTTATCAAATATGAAATACAACACACGTTTTTTTGTATATGACCACATTTGCACTTGTTTGAAGAATGAGAGTTTTCCATTCTTTGATTTGATACAAATTCGATCGGTTGCGGTGTTTTGTGATTCTTTTACTGTTTACGATTCGAAACGGTATTTTTCATTCAGAATGAGTGATTTACCACCAACCTCTGTAGCAAGGGCAGTTACATTGATCGAGGAAGTGCGCACCTACCGCTCAGTCGGTACCATGTTGGGTGTCTCGACGTCGGTTATCCATCGAATTTACCGACGTTACAGGGAAACTGGATTGTACGTGTGGAGGCGAGGACAAGGAAGAAATCGGGCAACCCGCGCTATACATGACTGTTTCATCATCGTCAATCAAACCATAAGAAATCCTCGTCTTACTGCTGTTCAGGAACGTAACCTTTTACAAGCAGTGGATAACATTAACGTCAGTGTGACGACAGACAGAAGACGATTAAATGAAGTTGGTCTGAGATCATACGCGCAAGCAAGAGCACCAAGACTCGATAGAGCCCATCGGGTAGCAAGATTGGCGTTTGCTAGGGAGCATGTAGCATGGACAATCAATCAGTGGAGACGAGTTTTATTTAGTGATGAGAGCCGATATTGTGTGAATTTTTGGAAGGTAGAGATAGAATATGGAGGCATCGAGGGGAACGGTACAATCAAGCGAACTTTGCCGGAACTGAGCAATACGGTGCAGGGTCAGTTATGATATGGGGTGGCATATGCTTGGGAGTACGAACAGAACTGGAGATTATTGGCAATGGATCACTTAATGCCCATCGGTATATAACAGAAATCTTGGAGCCCCATGTTGTGCCTTTTGCTCCTTACATAGGGGAAAATTTCCTTTTTATGCACGATAACGCGCGCCCTCATACTGCGCGCATAGTGATAGAATATCTTAGTGAAGTTGGGATCATACGAATGGACTAGCCGTCGCGGTCACCGGATTTAAACCCGATCGAACACGTTTGGGACATTCTTGGAAGAAGGGTTCGACAACGGAATCCAGGCAACGTAAAAGAGCTGACATTGGCTTTGGTGGAAGAGTGGGACAACATACCTCAACAGATGATAGACAACATCATTGGGAGTATGCGAAATCGTATGCGCGCTGTAATAAGAGCTCAGGGGGTCATACTCGCTACTAAAATCAATTGTTTTTTTTTGTGGGTCATCATGAACATTTTTCTCAACATGTTCATTTCATTTCACTAGTGTACCGCCAGGATACACACCTGCTCTCAATTTTGGACAGGAATGATAATTATTATAGAGTGTCACATAAAAAAATTCAAAAATAAATGTGCAAAATCAACGATTTTTCGAGTGTACTTCGAGTTCTCCCGGAGCGTGAAATTGGCCAGTGAATTTAAAAAATTTTCTTTTCCTTAGATTTCCGCTTCTCTAATTTTGATTTTATTTTTTGGCTAACCTCCGATGTTATGCACCTACGCAAGATTAAAAATAAATTCTTGAAATTTGTGACTTTTCGCTTCAAATTGGATATCTCTTGTAAAAATAGAGATAAATGCATCAAACAAGAAGGGCGTTACTGTAGGAAGATGTGTCTTGACAGACCGTGATACTGTACGTTTCAACTCGGACCACGAAATTCCACAGGGTGTTACGAATTTTTGACAAAAAAAAACACTTTTAGTTTTGCCCCCGTATAAAATTTCTTTCAATTTTTTTTTGTTTTCTCTTATGATTTCTACAAAGCAGAAGAGAGGATCTATAACTTGCCGAAAAAATCATCTAAATCGGTTGAGAATTAGGAAAAATATCGGACTTCGAATTTGGTTAAATTTTCGAGTGTTCCGCTAATTTTGCCTCCGAGTGTATTTATTCGATTTTAGTGTATTTTTTCTTGTAAATTTGTTGCCTGCTCGTGAGTGCCGGTAATATTTCTTCTACCGGGAAAATTGACCACTAACTTACCTACGACCACCTCTCATGCTAAACTATTATAAACTGATCTTCGGTTGCTTACTGAAGGATAATATGCAAGACAAGCAAACTAACATTTTATAGTTACAATTTTCATAAAAGTTTCGTGATACATCGACATGAGATACTGAGTGATAAATCATGAGAATGATGATTGTTGTTATACTATTTATAATTCTTTAGGATTCCCCCTATCCAATCATAAACTGGTCGATGCTCCCTAAAATTATCACTTTAATCATTGAAATTAAATTGAGAATTTCCTGACTGATATATTCTATCTTATTTTCGATGAACAGGCGAATTCCTGAGAACAGTATACAAACATTCTCTATGCACAAGGTATATGATTCAAAGCTCCAATCTGCCATCAATTTGGCCGTTCGTCAAGAAGATGTGCAGAAGATAATAGAGGTTGTGTTCATATTTAGAACACTCGATTGCATCGGCACAATTTCATTCGTGACCCGATTACGAAATCAAATTGGATTACCTTAGATACGGGGCTAAATATATCCCCTTACCTCTTGCCCCTTGTCGATTCATTTGAATCTACATTACCTTTGAGCACGCTCATATGCATTAGTGCGTAATGAAAAGAAGTGATTGTATGTGGAAATAGCTGAAGGATTATCTTTTCTGTAACTAATGTGTTAATGCATGAAAGCAAATAAAGAAGTTTTTCATTGAGGCAGTCAATGTGTCAACTCATTTCAAAAATGACGAAGTATACGAATGATCTATATAGATAATAATGAATTGCCAAATCTCTCGATGAAAGCAAATATCATTATCTTTATAAATAAGAATGGATGGTTAATTGCTAATCGCAAAACAGTGAAGGGGCTAGACCAGTTCGGCTATTTTCTTCAAACATTTGATAAAATTTCAATTATATATTATTAAGCTAGCATTTGAATTTGGAAGGCTTTTACTTACAGTACTATGTTTTAACGGCACCTTCTTTCAAACTTTCAAAATTCCTCAACGACTTGCTAATAAGACATTGCAATTTTAAATCTAAATTTTCGGTCAGAAATTCATACGAACCAATTGCCAATATCAAAGATACCATTATACCACCATTATCCCAACATTCCTCCGAAAGATACGTATTACTTAGTTGAAGAATTATTAGAAAAGAATCATGTTAATACTATCATTAAATCAGATATTCTTTCATTATTACAAATTTGTTTAGATCAAAATTATTTCCTTTTCAATAACAAATATTATACTATTGAAAACAGCTTGGTTATGGGCAATTCGTTAAGTCCTTTGTTAGCAGAAATATTCATGAATAATTTAGAAAAATTAAATCATTATCATCCACTCAGTAAATATTGTTTATACTGGTATCGCTATGTAGACGATATTATTATTTGCTTCATATACAGATATTATAATACATAACTCGTCGTGTCATCCATATCAACATAAAATGTCAGCATTCAATAGTTTTATTCATAGATTGATTAACATCCCGTTATCACCTGAAAATTTCAACAAAGAATTAAATTTGATTAAACAAAAATAATGGTTACAATCCCAAACTAATAAATAATATTTTAAATAAAAACAAAGTAGAATTGCATTGAATGTAGTTTACCCTGTCGATAAATTGAAACAAAAATTCAACACCCTAACCTACGTTGGCATTACAAGTGAGAAACTGAAATCATTCTTGAGTAGCAATAATTTCAACATAGCTTTCCAAACTAATAATAATTTAGGCAAATATATAAAATATAATAAAATCAAATCAGGTAAAAACAATTAATCAGGTGTTTAAAGATTGAATTGCAATGACTGTGATAATTTCTACATTGGAAGAGCACATAGAAATTTTAATATTAGAATATCGGAACATAAACGCAGTTTTCCAAATAAAAAATCAAATTCAAATTACGCGAATCATCTGTTAGAAAATAATCACTCTTTCGACCCACAGTTTGAAATTTTGCATACAGATAATAAATATTGGAAGGTAGATCTTTGGAAAACTTTGCAAATTAATAAATACAAACACTCAAGTAGACTCATCATTGAACAAGTCGATTTAAGCCCTTCACTTCTATTGAATCTCTTCTGGGAGCAATATATTTCTTAACTTTATTGAATATACCTGTAATAAATAACCGCTTAAGAAGAAGCAACCCAATAAGCTTTTAATTACTCAAGAACATTTATATTTATATCCTCATTCTTATTTTCTGTACATTCATTCGTCTGAAGAAGCTACAATTTTAAATTGGAAAAAATATTGAACCGAAGAGTTTGTCTCATGCTGGATCGTGCGAATTCTGATCCCACGTTTATGGCACGGATCGTAACAGGTGACGAGACATACGTCTATGAATACGAAACACTAACGAGCCAACAATCAACGGAATAGGTGTGAAAAAATGAGCCAAAACGAAAAAGACCTCTCCAAAGTCGTCCGAAAATTAGGACGATGCTGATCGTTTTCGTCGATATTCCTGGTGTGGTTCATCATGAATTCGTTCCGCAAGGTCAAACGGTCAATAAGGACTTCCATTTAACCGTTTCAAGATTTTTGTGAATTTTGCATAGCGATAATGCACCATCTCATCGAACCACGGTAATTAAGGACTTTAAGACCAAACACTCGATAAATACCATCGAGCGGCCGCCTTATTGATCTAGCCCCGTGTGACTTTTTTCTTGTCTCTGGACTGAAATTGCTGCTCTGGGAAACCACATTCGATTTCATAGACATCATAAAAGAAAATTTGCAGAAGGATCTGAAGGCCATCCCTGAAAGCGCCTATCAAAAAATGTTGCGATAATTGGACAAAACGTTGGCTCATGACGCTTCGAATGGACCATATTTGGAAGGAGATTTAATGAATATTGAAGTACATTAAGATTTTCGTGATTTTTTTGAAATTTATGGATATTTTTGTCATAGAGTAAGTAAAAACAATGCCAAGCTCGCATTTATGTTTTCCTAAGCTAATTCCAACAAACATCGTCTATATATGATAATAATAATAATAATAATAATATTTATTTATCCTACAAGATACATCGGTATATAGGACATGTCATGAGAGAGTATCATCCTCCATAAATTCTTTAATAGAATATTATGCCTTTCTCAGAACAAAAGACTTAAGAACAGATTTGAACACTTTTGTAGGCTTAACTCTCAGATGGTGAGGTAAAGTATTGAAAAATTTGATACTCTGGTATGTTGGAGAGTTCTCAAATTTTGAAGTACGATGTTTCGGCAAGAGAAGAGTTGACTGACTTCTAGTTGCATAATCGTGATACATAGAGAGTTTCGAAAAGTTAGCCTCATTATCCTTTAAATACACTAAACATCTATAAATATACACACATGGAAATGTCAAAATGGCATTCTCAATGAAAACAGGTTTACATGACATTCTGGGGTTTATATTGAACATCATTCTCAGAATTCGTTTCTGAAGAATGAGAACCCTATTTACATCCACTGAATTCCCCCATAATACAACATTATAAGACAAATGACTATGAACAAGACTGTAATACACTGTCATCAGGGACGTAACTGGCAGCGAATCTTTTATTTTACATAAAGCAAAATAAGCTTTATTCAATTTCCTACACACATGCTCAACCTGTTCTGACCATGTCAGTCCACTGTCGACATGAATACCAAGAAATTTTGTGCATGATTTAGATGCTAAAGCACTGTCCACAATCAGATGTCTCTCACCAGCATTTCTCAAACCAAAGAACGAACATTCAGTTTTACCAACATTTAAAATTAGAGCATTATCATGACACCAACAGTTGAAAGAGTTAACAATTTTTTTACAAGCACTTGCCAGCTGCTCAGGACTCCGCGCTGTGACACCAAATGAAGTGTCATCAACAAAAATAATGATTAGCATTAATATCTCTACTATAATATGATCTGGTAGATCATTAATGAAAAGAAGAAACAACAAAGGTCCCAGCACGGACCCCTGAGGAACCCCCAAGTTTACATTGTAATCACTGGACCAACTGTCCTGTACCTTAACCCGAAAAACTCTGTCTGACAGGTAACTTTTTATCCAATCCAGAAAAACACCTCTAAATCCTAAGTTGTACAGTTTATTCAGAATGAAATTTAAGTTGAGGGTATCAAACGCTCTGGAAAGATCAAAAAACAAGCCTGCTACATATAGCCCCTCATCCAGGCTTTTATAAACATGATCTACGAAAGAAATCGCAGCTGACTGCGTAGATCTGCCTTGCCTGTAACCATGTTGACAAGCTGTCACAAGCTTGAACTTATTTATGAAGTCCATCATCCGATCAAGAACAATCCTCTCAAACACTTTAGAAAACACACTCAAAATAGATATAGGTCTATAATTGGCAATATTACTGGTGTCGTTCCTTTTGAATACTGGAATAACAGTTGATACCTTAAGTGCAGTTGGAAACTTACTTGTAGAGATAGAGAGATTTAGAATGAAAGACAAATGGGGAGCAATCTGCTCAGCTATACACTTCAAAATTTTTGAAGAAATACAATCAATACCAGTACTTTTTTTTGATTTAAGTAGTCTAATGGTTGATATAATCTCACCTTCCGTAACCGGAAAAAAAAGAAATTGCAACTTTTCATTATTGACGATGTGCAGCATTGTGAAATGTTATTCCCGAAATGCTGATGAAGACATTTGTTATTTACTGATGAGAAGTATTCTCCAAACGCTGATACAATCATTTTAGGTTCTGAACAGATTACACCATCAATACATAATGAAAATTGGTTTTATATGACGACGATTTACCTAATTCTTCATTAACAATGCTCCATACAGTTTTATTCTTGTTGTGAGCTGTATTCAAACGGTTTTCCATGTACTCATATTTGGTTTCCTTAATAAACATCTATAATTTTTCTTTGCCTGCCTGTACTCTAGATCTAAGCTCGTGGAATTTAAGTTCACCTTTAACCAGTATAAATTTTTCAAGTCCATACTTGCTCGCTTAACTACATCAGATACCCAAGTTTTTTACAGTTACCAATCGTGAGACGTTTTAAGGGCAACATTGATCCAGTGAATCCTGTATAATGAGCAAAATTCCTGAAGCACGCATCCACGTCAGAAAAACAATAAATTTCACTGAAACTCAAGTTGAAATCAGAGTCGTGAAATCTGCAAGATTTCGTTCATGAATATTACGAACAATTTTTTGTTGCGGTTTATTATCAACCAACTTTTGATCACTGACGTTACATTCTACATAAATGGCCTTATGATCACTAATATGTGGTTCGAAAACTCGAAATTCAGAGATGGTTACATTAGAATTAGTGATGACGTAGTCTAACGTGAAATCAGACCTGACGAGGACATAAATTCTCTAGTAGGTTCCAAAGATGAGACTTTGAGATATAAACTTCTTAAGAGATCATCAAGCAATTTCCGAGTCAAGCACCTGTCATCCAGATAGAAGTCATGAACGTAATGTTCTCAATATTCAGTCTGAAATATAGATGACAAAGAAGCTGAGTGATTTATTTCCCATTAATGAAACTTCAGTAGAAACTTGTAATCCTTTCCCCACAAGGTTAAGTTCAAATAAAGAAACGGGATTTTTATCATTACCTTGCCCCATTCCATTGAGGAAGCTGATCTCCAGCTGAGCGGATAATAGATTCAATTAACGTCTTACATAGTTTTGTTTTATAGGTATTTACTGACAAAAGGATATTGCTCTATTGTATCTGTTGAAGTACATTCATTGAAGGAGCCACAAAGTGATTCTAATTAATAGGGGCCCTGACTCCCTCTCCGATTACGCGAAATACTAACTTTACGTAGAGACTTGAATCGCCTGTGTTGAAAGACCGGATATATTGTAGACTTAAGCTTTGATCAATAAGCTGGTATTGTGTCAGCGTAGTTTATAATGTTTCATTAGGTGAATTTCATTACTATCAGAAGTTTGAAACCTAGTGAATATTGAAATTGAATTTATAACAATATAGCGTATTACTAACGAAAATGATGTTACAGCTTTACTCCCAATTGTTGAGAAACACAGATTTAAATGTATGAGTTTTCGTAGATTTGATATATCGCTATTGGATCAACGACCAAGTTTAGGAGCACATCATTCATCTTCTTTCTGTTAAGTAAGACCTAAAAACCAAGTTAACTTCCATTTTTGCTGTATCTGTACGAAAATCCAAAATATATAACTCCTCATTTCGAATTTCAATAAATCAAAAAAAAAAAATGATTGGAATCATCTACTAATAATACACTCGGAGGCAAAAATAGCGGAACACTCGAAAATTTAACCAAATTCGAAGTCCGATATTTTTCCTAATTCTCAACCGATTTAGATGATTTGTTCGGCAAGTTATAGATCAACTCTTCTGCTTTGTAGAAATTATAAGAGAAAACAAAAAAATTTTGGAGAAAATTTTATACGGGGGCAAAACTAAAAGTGTTTTTTTTGTCAAAAATTCGTAACACCCTGTGGAATTTCGTGGTCCCAGTTGAAACGTACAATATCATGGTCTGTCAAGACACATCTTCCTACAGTAACGCCCTTCTTGTTTTATACTTTTATCTCTATTTTTACAAGAGATATCCAATTTGAAGCGAAAAGTCACAAATTTCAAGAATTTATTTTTAATCTTGCGTAGGTGCATAAAATCGGAGGTTAGCCAAAAAATAAAATCAAAATTAGAGAAGCGGAAATCTAACGAAATGAAATTTTTGAAATTCACTGGCCAATTTCACGCTCCGGGAGAACTCGAAGTACACTGGAAAATTCGTTGATTTTGCACATTTATTTTTGAATTTTTTTGTGTGACACTCTATAATAATTATCATTCCTGTCCAAAATTGAGAGCAGGTGTGTATCCTGGCGCTACACTCGTGAAATGAAATGAACATGTTGAGAAAAATGTTCATGATGACCCACAAAAAAAAACATTTGATTTTAGTAGCGAGTATGACCCCCCCGAGCTCTTATTACAGCGCGCATACGATTTCGCATATTCCCAATGATGTTGTCTATCATCTGTTGAGGTATGTTGTCCCACTCTTCCACCAAAGCCAATGTCAGCTCTTCAACGTTGCCTGGATTCCGTTTTCGAACCCTTCTTCCAAGAATGTCCCAAACTTGTTCGATCGGGTTTAAATCCGGTGACCGCGACGGCCAGTCCATTCGTGTGATCCCAACTTCATTGAGATATTCTATCACTATGCGTGCAGTATGAGGGCGCGCGTTATCGTGCATAAAAAGGAAATTTTCCCCTATGAAAGGAGCAAAAGGCACAACATGGGGCTCCAAGATTTCTGTTATATACCGATGGGCATTAAGTGATCCATTGCCAATAATCTCCAGTTCTGTTCGTACTCCCAAGCATATGCCACCCCATATCATAACTGACCCTCCACCGTATTGCTCAGTTCCTGCCAAGTTCGCTTGATTGTACCGTTCCCCTCGATGCCTCCATATTCTATCTCTACCATCCACGAAATTCACACAATATCGGCTCTCATCACTAAATAAAACTCGTCTCCACTGATTGATTGTCCATGCTACATGCTCCCTAGCAAACGCCAATCTTGCTACCCGATGGGCTCTATCGAGTCTTGGTGCTCTTGCTTGCGCGTATGATCTCAGACCAACTTCATTTAATCGTCTTCTGACTGTCCTCACACTGACGTTAATGTTATCCACTGCTTGTAAAAGGTTACGTGCCTGAACAGCAGTAAGACGAGGATTTCTTATGGTATGATTGACGATGAAACGGTCATGTATAGCGCGGGTTGCCCGATTTCTTCCTTGTCCTCGCCTCCTCACATACAATCCAGTTTCCCTGTAACGTCGGTAGATTCGATGGATAACCGACGTCGAGACACCCAACATGGTACCGACTGAGCGGTAGGCGCGCCCTTCCTCGATCAATGTAACTGCCCTTGCTACTGAGGTTGGTGGTAAATCTCTCATTCTGAATGAAAAATACCGTTTCGAATCGTAAACAGTAAAAGAATCACAAAACACCGCAACCGATCGAATTTGTATCAAATCCAAGAATGGAAAACTCTCATTCTTTAAACAAGTGCAAATGTGGTCATATACAAAAAAACGTGTGTTGTATTTCATATTTGATAAAAAAAGGTGTGCACATGTGTAAATGAAAAGTTTCATCAATGGTCCCAGAATTCGGTTGTGTATTTTAATACCTACCGACTGTTATCTCCTATGAATTCCTAATTTTCACCAAATTAACCAAATTGTCATCAATAACTAATGCAATTCGAACATAAAAATCGAAAACGACAATTTCGACACGCCTGAGTGATAATAAGAAAATTCCAAATTGATAGACGAATTTTAATGTCAATTTCTTGATTGAATGGAATTTCTCCAAAATGGTGATTTTCCACTTAAAATTAAATATATTTTGCAAAAATAGAGATAAACGCATGAAACAAGAAGGGCGTTACTGTAGGAAGATGTGTCTTGACAGACCATGATATTGTACGTTTCAACTGGGACCACGAAATTCCACAGGGTGTTACGAATTTTTGACAAAAAAAACACTTTTAGTTTTGCCCCCGTATAAAATTTTCTTCAAATTTTTTTTGTTTTCTCTTATAATTTCTACAAGGCAGAAGAGTTGATCTATAACTTGCCGAACAAATCATCTAAATCGGTTGAGAATTAGGAAAAATATCGGACTTCGAATTAGGTTAAATTTTCGAGTGTTCCGCTAATTTTGCCTCCGAGTGTAGAAGTAAAAGTAAATGTAAAATTTGTTTGTTTTAACATGGAGATGCAGTATAAGCTCTTTATTCGCTGGGTATATGTTCCGTAAATATGCTGCGGATAGAAAAATCGTGAATATCGAATGATTATCTATATAAGATGATAGGGGTTACGTTTCTAGTTAAGTATTATCAGGTTTGAAGAATTTTGTAATCTTTTCTTGCTTGGCAGCTTTTGGAAGCTATTCATTTCAGACGGATACTCAACAGTGGCATTAGCAATTGGCCTTTTCAAAATAATACTTCTTTCCATAAAACAATCACTTTTCATAGAAAAATCATAAGGCTCATTTGCCATCCTTGAACCTTCTAGTGATTGTTGAAGTCTCATCTTCAATAGGCTGTTAACTTAAAATTTCCCCGAGTCAGGGAAGTTGCATTCATAATAATAATAATAATAAAAATAAATGAATTCCTTCATTATGCGTTCCTATTACAGGATTACAAACTTGGAATTGGAAATGACAGCATACTGATACGCGTTACATCTTGCGTTCGTAAAAAAATATCCTGAATTACACATATCCGAGCAGAGAATTTCGGATCAACGAAGAACAATCGTTAAAAACAGGCTACTTTCTTCAGAAACGCTGCAAAGCATACGAGAATGTATGTATGTAGCAAGATCAGAACTCAACAGAGCAATAACTGAATTCAGTGGTAGTAACCCAACTGAAAGACCTAAACTGCCCAAACTCAAGACGAACAAGAACACCAATATTATCCTAGCAAGCGTAAACTCAGTGTTTGAAGAATATACCGACCAGAATACCTTGGAGAAGATTCACACTTTGATTTACTGTGGAGCAGTAGCGGTTCTTCGACTTCACAAACAACAAATCTCCACAACTTTGATTCAAGCTGAGCCAAAAAGCGTCAGAAAACCACCATGGCAAAAACGACTGGAGAAGGATATTGATAATATTAGAGCAGAAATCGGTCGCCTCACAGAATTCCTGAGAAACAGAAAACCCTCAAGGCGGTTGAAATCATATATACGCAAAATTTATAGGAAAATTGGTACGAACACAAAACACTCTGATCACAAACAACACATCGACCTGTATATGGACACTTTGCAACAGAAACTCCAAGCAGAAGCAAAGAGGCTTTCAAGATACGTCAAGTGTACTGAAAGGAAACACCAAAACCAAAGGTTCCTCCAGAACGCGGCCAATTTTCATAACGGAAATAATAAAACTGCTACCAACAATAACAGAGAAGTACCTGACTCACAGTGCTTGACCGATTATTGGTCATCACTATGGTCGAACCCCAAAAAACACAATAGAGATGCGGAATGGATCACTAATGAAAAAGAACGCCTTGATATCAAACATATGGACTTCCAAGGAATAACGGAGGAAGAAATCACAACAGTAGTTAGAGCGACCAACAATTGGAAGGCCAAAGGTATAGATAATATCCGCAACTTCTGGTACGAGAAGTTTGATAAGCTCCATGGAGCCCTAGCAAAACAGCTCACGTATGTACTTCAACATCCCAAGAAAACACCCACTTTCCTAACACAAGGCTTAACATATATGCTACCTAAGAGGGATAGAACACAGGATCCGTCTCAATGTAGGCCAATCACTTGCCTGCCAACACTACAAAATACTCACCTCATTCATCATCGATTCTGTGATAATGAAACGGCGCACGTAGGGCATCGGAATGTTCATTCAGCTTTTCTCGTTTATCTGAAGGCATTCGATAGTACCGCCCATTCGTGGCTTGTTGAAGTATTGCAGATATTCAAAATTCACCCAGCCCTGGTAGAATTCTTGAAGACAACAATGACGCACTGACGCACGTCTCTGCACATGAACAATAAGTCAATTAAAACCGGCGAGATTCCCATACGTCGTAGAATTTTTCAAGGAAACTCTTTGAGTCCAATATAGTTCTGTTTAGCTATGAACCCATTGTCCTCAATGCTCAATAGAACAGGATACAGATTTAGGATAAAAACAGATAGGATATTATATGTGATATTATACAGTGTATGAGGGATGGCAAAACACGCAAATATCTAGGATACCAACAAGCCAGATTACTAGACCAAAAACAATCAAAGGAGAAGATTCGTTCAGAATACAGTCAGCGTCTGAATACTGTACTAAAATCAATGTTGAACTCGGGGAATCTAGTCATGGGAATTAACACCTTAATTAATTAATAGATGTTGTCAATTTACACACCGAACAGATAAAAATCTCAGAGAATTCTTCTCTGCAAAAGCTCACACTTCTGACCTCCATAGAGTGGTATCGTTGGCTGATAAGGGATATACACCTCTAAATCTTGCTACCAGAGATGACCTGCTGAATCTACCGTTCCTATCAGATACTGAAAAACAAGAGCAATGGTCAAGAAAGGAATTGGATGGACGACATTACTATGAGATTGATGAACCACACATCGACAAAGAAGCTTCCAACAAATGGTTGATGAAAGGAGAACTATTCGCTGAAACAGAAGGATTCCATATGGTCATTCAAGACCAAGTCATCGCTAAAAACAACTACAAAAAATTTATTATGAAGGACGGAACATTACAAACAGATAAGTGCAAAAAATGCCAAATAAGATCGGAGACTATACAGCATATTACATCCGGATGCAGCCGGCTCGGTGGGATACGATGCTCATCTCCTACGCAAAGTTACCTGGGTTCAATCCCCACAAAGTCGGTGCGATTTTTCGGATTCTGGGAATCGCTTGAGTGTCCATCTTTCGGAGGAGATGTAAAGCTGTCGGTCCTGTCTAACAGAGATGTGTTGGACATTAAAGATCCCTTCCCTCGACACGAGAGGGGTTCGGCAAAATTCCCGGGCTAGTGAGGTGACAGAATTCCCCGGTGTGTCATTAGCCGAAAGGCAGAAATAGAGCACGTTAAAGGAAAAACAAACAAACAAACATCCGGATGCGAACAACTGGCCAATACGGACTATCTTCAAAGGCATAATCAAGTATGCAACATTATACATCAGAAACTTGCACACAAGTACGGACTTCTGAATAACTTCCAGCCATATTGCAAGCATCAACCGGCGCCCGTATTGGCAAATGACTCTATCAGATTATACTACGATAGGCCTGTTATCACTGACAGAATGGTGACGAATAATAGGCCGGACATAGTGGTGATAAGAAAGCCAGAACAGCAATGCTAATGGATGTTGCTATTCCGAATAATAACAACCAAATATGTTTTCTTGTCGATTCACAATACCTTTCAAATGAGGTGTCACTCAACCTTTTGTGTCCTATCGAGATTCTTATATTGAGGAATGTAGAATGAACTAGTACGTGGTAGGGATTTAGGAATATGTTATCTTTTATTAGAAGGGTAATTCCCTCGAAAAAATAAATATCTGCTTTATGTTACGAAAATTTTTTCGACCAGTGTTATTATTAAAAGTATTCAAATGCATTGATTGTTCAATTTTCACAATGCCAACATAAACAACTGATTCGTTGTGAACACTAGCTTTTTATATTCATTAATTTTACTTCAATTATATTTCAGGCTTTTGGCATCTATCCATTAACAAACATTCATTGTTTTATTCCATCGAAAAATATAAAATTCCTATTCAAGTCATAGATTGCTTTTATCATTCTCATGTTCAATGTTCTTCGGTATTACATTCACTTTGTTATGTTGTATCATTGAATAAATTGAACAAAACTAAGAATGCTTGCGAAAACCTGTCGAACTCACGCTGTTTTATTACATCTATTAATGAGAACCCCTTGGATTGGGAACCATAATTGTTCTGACAAATGATTCTATTGATGAATTTTCTTCGAGATGAAGTATTTTATAATCACGTTCACAAGATATATAATCGGATACCGACTTTTTTTTCACAATTCTCCTCACTACAACGAGTTTCATGCTTCGCTTAACTTCTGAGTAAACGCGTTTTGATCACAATATCTTCTTTGAAAAGCATATAAGATCTTGTTCGAAGTTGTACACATCTCGACGAACATCAGCTTCCTTTCTTACATTCCATCTGGATGACTCTGAAATGAGAAACACAAACGTTGCGATTTAATATGTATGTGAGATATTGCTGAGAGCTTTGGAATTTAGTTGATAACATTGAAAGGGAGGGAAAATATTTTCTTCGTATCCTTATATGTTTTCACTTATTCTAGAGCTATTATATTAACAATGCATGTAGATTTTGTTACGCTGTTCTAGTTCGTGTAGAAATTTCAAATATCTCGAGAATTCTTATGAAGAATTTATTGAATTAGGATTTGAATATTCTTTATTCGAAATCACATCTCAATAAAATTTATTTACGTATACAGGATGGGGCGTAATGAAAGGGCGTTTTTGGAATAAGAGCTCAGCTGTTTTTTAACGTAAAACAATTTCAATTACGTAAAATGAAAGTGTTACCATTTATTGTGAAAAAGCGAGAAGAAACTTGTTCTGGAAATGGTATCAGGCAGTTGACGTCCGTGTTCCGCAATGCATTGCTGTAGTCGATTCTCAAAATTCTGCATCTTCCGCCCTAACAAATCGGTGTCGATCGCCCTAACTTTTCTTTTGATGGCTTCTTTCAACCCTTGTAGATTTCGAAGTTTATCGACGTAGACCTTAGCCTTAAGGTTTCCCGATAAAAATGATCTCAATAAGTGAGATCCGGGAAACGAGGGGGCCACGGCAAATCACTGAAACGAGAGATTACATGATCAGGAAAAATGCGACGCATAACGTTCATTGAGGCTCTAGCTGTATGTGTTGTGTCCTGTTGGAAACGAACATTTCTTCTGTTCATTTTTCGTCGTCGCAATTCTTGGATAAAAAGATTCCCCAGCATGAAAACATATCACTCAGAGTTTACAGTTGTGGTTGCCCTTCTCTCATCCTCGAAAAAATATGGTCCAATCGCCCAAAATGCCCACACGGTGACTTCTTCACTGTGAATTGGGGATTTGTGCAGTTCGCGGGGGTTGTCTGCTGCTCAATATCGGTAGCTCTCTTCGTTTACCGAACCGCTCGAATGAAAATGAACCTCATCACTCATCATTATAACTGGTTCATTTTTATCAGCGATAATCATCTGCATTCTCTCGGCCAACTGCTGGCGTTGTGCGAAATCTCCTTCGATCAGGCGCTGGACAACCATCAGCTTATAGGGGTGAAAGCGAAGGTCTTGGTGTGAAAACTGCGAACAATTCGACTACTCATTTGGAGTGATCAGCTCGTTTTCGGACAGAGCGCCCTGGGCTTTAAATTACAGCTTGTCTCGCTCTTTCCACGGAAGCTGGTGTCCTTACACTTTGGGGACGACCTTGAGTTTTCGGATTCATTGTTGTTCTGAAGTTCGGTACCCATAGGATGATTGTGTCACGTTTCGGAACTGAAGCGTTACGACCAATGTTGAAGCGCTGGCAAGCGCGCTGCTGCACGATAATGACAGACTCTCCCGATTTTAAATAGTCTTCAACTGCGAACACATGGTGCTCTCTTGTCCAGATAACCATTGTGAACTAAATGGTAACAACTCCTAAGTCGAAGGACTTCAGCCGCTTCCCTCTACACACTCACCATTACGTGTACTACCTGTTCCATTACGTCGCACCCTGTAGGACCACCACTATTCACTTGGTGGAACATTTTTACCAAATAATTGTTATTTTAGAAAAAAGATTAAGCTCATATTTCACAAAATGCAGTACCCCAACAAATTCACGCACAATTTCGAAATTTCAAACTTCTTTCCTGATAAGCAACTAATATTTAACATATATGTTAAATGGATATGTCCGTACCTGCTATTAACATTCGATGTTATTTTTGGCGCAAGAGTTCCTCTAATGATAAATAATATGGAAGAATTAGATTTAGCTTTTGCAAGAACCCACCACGTACTTATAAAAGTAGCTATTGATCAATTTTTGCCTGTAACGTTTGTTCTTCGTGAGAATTTCAATTTCTGTTAATAATGCAACAGGAATCATGACCCTGGCAAAATCTTTTGAGGCAGTGGTGTTATATGATCTAAATTGGACTTATTAAGTTTAGACCAATGGCTTGGGGTGCCCCATTCAACGGTTTCAAGAATAGTCCACAGACATCGGGAAGGGTAGTCACGAAAGGAGACCAGGACCTCGAGCAACAACGTCGATCCATGCCAAGCATGTTATATAGTTATATAACACCCAATATATAGAAAACTCGAAACAGCAACAAGGCAATTTGGAAGTTGATAAAATACGAGTCATATAGCACCTCAAAGAACTCAAATGAAGGTGAAACCATAAATAATTTTATTTGCAACTATAGGACAAGAAATAGATAAATCTCTTAGTGGATATAACGAAGATACCATAGAAAAGTTGGCGGCTTTGAAAAATGCTTTCAGATAGTCTTGCTTTTTTGCTGAAACTACTGGGGAAATACTTTTGATCATCAACTTTTCAAAGAGTAAAACACGCCCAATATCTTTAGAATGACAACAACTTTTCTCGAAAGTATTTAGTCCAAAATTACCTACCCATTAACTGACATAACAAATAAATATTTGTTGAAAGCTATATTCCCAGACCAGCTGAAAAGGGTGAAAATAATTCTCATTCACAAAAACGAAACAGAGAAGACCCCGGCAATTATAGGCCAATAGCAATTCTACCTGAATTTTCGAAAATTCTCGATTCCATTATAAAATCGGAACATTGAGAAGAAGGCCAAGAAAATAACCTCAATATAACGCTCATACCAAGGGACCTATCTAAGGCTTTTGCTTCCATGAGCAAGGAGATTTTTTGTAAGAAACTTGTAGTTTATGGAGTGTGGGATCCACCATCTCTCATTTTCCGTTATGGAAAACAGAAAGCAGCAGGTATTCTGGGATAGTAGCGTGTACAAGTCACTCGGAAACGTCTTTTCTAAAATATTCAATCATGGCTGTTCTTTAGATATATTTTAGATATGTGTGATTGATAACTATGAGAAAAATTTTATGTAGTACTGAAACTTTTTTCCTCAATTTCAGGTAAGCTGATACAAGAGCAAATAGGTGTACGAAACGTGAGTATTATTTTTCTCGATCGATATTGCTCTATATCGTCTTATCCGTCGTATAACTCCAACTTAAGAACACAAACATACAAAATTGTAGAGCTCAGAAAACATCTCCAAGGGATTCATAAGAGACGTTCGAGGTTTTTACCGAGTCCAGATATGATATTGAGTCGGTCATTACTAAGTGATATTTGATCATTATTTTTTTTTGATTTTGGTTCACTTTATGAAGAATATCACATAATTAGGTGGAAAACATTTAATTTACGAACGTAATAGCTATTTCGATATTTCAATCATCATCAGACGTTTACAAATTGTCAGTTGAAACTAATATACTGTTGTACATTTTGTCTTAAATATAGATACCTTGTAGGTATGAATTATAAAGAGATAAAACCAAGAAGTTTTCTACTATTGGAATATAGATAGGTATTCAAAGGTACATTCAAAATTACTCGAAAATCCCAAATATTGAGGAATAACATGGGTCTGTGTTGTCGTTAAGAAGGTAAAGATTGTTTCTGTAGAGTTTAGATTCGAAAATTTCTAGAGGTTCTAAAAATTGAGTTTATTGCTTTTCGAGACACAATGAATAATGTTAAGATTATCTATACTAGGAAAGCGGTGCTTGTTATCTAGGAAAGGCTGTACGATGATGGAGTCACTTATGTTTCTACAAAAGGAAGACTGATGTTTTTTCTATCTAATGCGAAAAGATTTTCCTGTCTGGCCTATGTTTACACCGTAACAATCAGAGCAACACAGGCCGCATACTCCTGAATTGTCTTATTTGTGAGTTTTGTCTTTGACATTAAGAAATAATTAAGATAATTCACTTGTAGGTTTGAAGGGAATTTTTATGTTGTGACTTGACATTTGATTTGAAACTTACTGTGAAATTGGATCAAAATAAGTTGAAGGAGAGAATAATTTTAAATATCGGTATTTGGTTTAACATGGGGTAGATATTATTGTAAGCTAACTGTGCTTGCTTTCTAAGAACTATTTCGTCTACTATGGTATGGGAGTAACCATTATCATTGGAGATAGTTCTTATGACGTAAATTTCTCTACTAAGATTTTCACTAGAAACTGGCAAAGAAAATGCTCTATAAACTATTGAGTTGAAAACTAGTTTATGTTGTAAGGGATGTGAAGAGTCATGAGGAATGCAACTATCTGTGAAAGTAGGTTGTTGAGAAATATCATACGCAAAAGAGTGAATTTTTCACGAACTGGTTGAGTCTAAAAAAGTTATTCGATTGTTCGATTCTATTTTTAACTTGAAATTGATTTTGGTAGGATATTAATCTTGGATTTTAGAAAAAGATCAAGTTGTCTTTTTTTTATTCTTCTATTTCATTTAATTAAACAAAAACCCCAACAAGTGATCCCAATTACAGGGTTCTCTAACTAGAAACAATAATAATACAATTTTAACGAGTTGTCTTCGAAAACATGTTAACACTATTCAAGCTTATAAATAGAAGGGAAAAGAAAATTAACATTCTCTACATGAAACACTACTAAGTTTATGAAATTCGGCACATACCATAACCTAATTGTAATTCCTCAAATAAGTAAATAAAGTTTTTCGGAATCGTAAAGGCTCACTGAAAACAAGTCTATATAATTCAGGCGGGAATTGGCAAAACGCATTATTCTCAGAAACACAGAGTTATAATAAAGGGCAGTTCAAGCTTTTGGGACATAAAAAAGTGAAATTCGACTATTATTATACTGGAGAACATTTAAAAGAAAAAAATTGATGAGTGGATAATTGAAATGACAGTTCATAGAACGGTACGGAAATATCCATCGAAAAGCATCCTTCTATGCTCCAGACTCAAAATATTAAGGTGTTTTAAAGGTACATTATAATCCCTTGCCGGTCCACATCGACTGAATCTAAAGTTGAGGTTTTGACATACTTTCTTTGTATTTTCTCTATTCTATCTATATAAATATAAAAATGAGGAGACCAAATGGGGGTTGCATACTCCAAGTTGCTTCTTACTAGTGTGAAAGACGAGTAAATTCTCGATTTTGAAGTTCTTCGTTATTCTCAACACGAAACCGAGCATTTTGAAAGCATTTGATACCACATAATCAACGTGAACAGAGAATGAGAGTTTTTCATTAAGCATCATGCCAAGATCTTTGATGCAATTTGTTCTTGATATATCCAAGAGTAAATGTTTTCCGTATGCTGTTAGTATTCTTGGTAAAAGTGATATGCTGACATTTGTCCATATTAAGTTTGAAATATCTGGAGGTGCAGAACGTAAACAATGGATCTAAGTCACTTTGAAATGCATCAGTATCAGAAAAAGATTCCATACGTCTGTATATTTTGAGATCGTCGGCATATAACTCGTGATCGGTATTCAAAAAGCACTCAGAGTCTTGATGTACCAGTGAAGCTCGCTAATACATCATCAACATAATGATACCAAGAAATTATTTGTGGAGCTCTAGGATTTAACAAAATTGTAAAATCCTTTCTTCTATATCATGAATATTTCAGCAAGAAGAGGACTTAAGGGAGAGCCCATAACAAGGTCTCCAGACTGTTCAAAAAATTTGTTAATTTGGAAATAGTTTTGTTGTGACAAAGGTTGAAAAGGGAAACAAAAGCATTCCGAATAATTTGATTGATATGCTAACGGTCTAAAATGCTTGAAATTAATGGTAAATATTCATCTCCGGGATATTAGATTACATATCGTCGACATCTAGGGAAAGTAGAAAAGCATTTTTGGGTACTGTAACATTTTGTACATTTTCGGAAAGTTATAGGGAATTTTTATGAATTATTTGAGGATAAAATTTGTAAGGTTTTTGAAAATGTAATTAAGCTATTTTGAAAGCTTGTACGTTAGACAACTAGTTTAAGAAACAACTGGAAGGATAGGGCATTTTCTCTTAAATCCGTCTAGTTGTTTATTACACTAGTTCTCCAATGTACAAACTTTCTAAAGAGCTAAATTACATTCTCAAAAAAAAAATTATTCCCAAATAGCCACAAAAACTCTCTAGAAAAACTACAAAATGTTACAGTAATCAGAAATACTTTTCTACTTTCCCTAGACGTCGACGATATCTACTCTAGTATATCCAGAAATGAATGTTCACCATTAATTTTCAGAATTTTCGACCGTTCACATATCAACCCTCTTACTCACAATCATTTAATTTCTCTCCTCAACCTTTGTCTTCAACACAACTATTTCCAATTCAATAACAAAATTTTTGAACAGTCTAGAGACCTTGCTATGGGCTGTATCTTAAGTCCACTTCTTGCTGAAATATTCATGTGTCATAAACAAGAAAAAAATTTCCAAAATCCCAGTCTTCACAAGCAAGTTTTTGATATCGTTATGTTGATGATGGTTTAGCGTTCTTCACTTATACAACTTGATCTTTTTCTGAATAACATCAACAATATCCACCCAAAAATCAATTTCAAGTTAGAAATAGAAACAAACAATCCAACTAATTTCTTAAGCTCAACCATATCCCTAAAAAAAAACAACTCCGTTTCATTTGTTATTTTTCTAAAATCTAATTTCACAGATATTTGCATTCCTCATGACTCTTCTCACCCCCGTCCAACATAAACTAGACGGTTTCAACTCAATGATTCATAGAGCATTTACGTTGCCATATTCTATTGAAAATCTTAACTAGGAAATTTTCGTCATAAAGACTATCGCCCATTATAACGGTTACTCTCCTACCATAGTAGAAATAGTTCTTAGAAAGCAAACGCAGTTAGCAAACAATAGTATAGTATATACCCCATGTTAAACCAAATACGAATATTCACAAATTTTCCGCCTTATTTTATTTTGGTCCAATTTCACGGCAAGTTGCAAATCAAATGTCATGTCACAACATAAACTGCCTTCAAGTTTACATATTAATTATCACAATTATTTTTTAATGTCAAAGAGAAAACTCACAAATTAGATAACTCAAGAGTATACGGACTGTATTGCTCTGATTTTACCGGTGTATACATAGGCCTGACAGGAAGATCTTTTCGCATTAGATACAAAAAACATCACTCTTCCTTTTGTAAAAACAGAAGTGACTTTACCATGGTACAGCATTTCCTAGATAACAATCTCACCCTTCTTAGCGACAACGCAGACCTATATTATTATTCCCCAATCTTTGGGATTTTCAATTGATTATTGATGTATCTATGAATACCTATTCATGTTGCAATAGTAGGAAACTTTTTGTTTTCTCATTTCAAATCATACCTGTTTTTCTATAGGGTTGTTCGGAGAGTAATTTCTTTTTTTTGTGGAAATGCAAGACAGTTTCCGTATAATAAACAAATACTTGATTAAACTATATATTGGCCGTTCTAGTCCAACACCTCTTGCCATATTTCTGGTAGTAGTATAATTCCACGCTAATAAAATTTTTGGTCTTTGCTGGCAAAAAACTGATCGAGGTGGTTTTTGACCTCCTCATTTGAGGTGAAGGTTTTACCGAGCGACCCGAACAAACACTAATCCGATGGTGCCAGGTCTGGAAAATATGGTGGGTGTGGCATTGTATCCCATTCAAGCTGTGAAAGCTTTAGGCGAGTGACCTAACTTGTGTGAGGTCTCACGTTGTCTTGGTAAAACTCAACACCTTTCCTGTTGATTAGTTCTGTCATTGCCTGTTAAACTGCATATTCAGTTTGTCGAGCTGATGACAGTTGACTTTTGAATTAATCGTTGTGTTATCCAGTAGTAGCTCAAAATAAACGAATCATTCAAAATCCCACCAAACAGACTGCATAACCTTTTTTAGGTTAATATCTGCCTTGGAAATGTTGTGAGCCTGTTCACCTTTTCTGCTCCATGACCTCTTGCGTTTGACGTTGTTGTCTACAACACATTTTCGTCTCCAGTGATGTTGCGCTTCAAAAACTGATCATTGTCGTGACGTTTGAGAAGTGAATCGCAGACGTCAATGCAGCGACACAGTTTTCGCTCTGTGATAACATAGGGAACCCATACAGCGAGATTATAGGATAACCCCAGCTCTTTCAAATGGTCATAGATTGTTGAATTTGATGAATTTAATCTCATTCCAACCTCACGTGCTGTTATTCTCTGGTTCGCATCAACTTAAGCCTTTATCGCATCTTTACCAGCTACAACCGACCTTTCCGAACGTGGTGCATCTTCAAAATTAAAATGGTCGGATCGAAATTTAGCGAACTAGTTCTGGCACTGGCGTACTGTCAATACATTTTCTTCATACACATCGGTCAATTTCTTTCTGGCTTGAACAGCATTTTTACCCTTTCTGTAGTAAAACAATAAGATATGTCGGAAATGCTGTTTATCGCTCTCCATATCAAAAAAGGCACCAACCAAAAACGTCTCCTTAGAATTAATTGGAATTTTCACACAAAAGCTTTGATATATGTTCCCTCAAAGCATGTCAAAATTTTACGGCTTAATTGTGAAGTTGGGTGCAAAAAATACAATTAAATCCTCTTTCGAGAAAAAACGAAATTACTTTCCGAACAACCCAATATATTTAAGACAAATTGTACAACTGTACCTTAGTTTCAACTCAAAATTTGTAAACGTCTGATGATAGAAATATCGATATAGCTATTAAATTTGATAATTACATATTTGCCACCTAATTTTGTGACATTCTTTACAAAGTAAACCAAAATCACCGCATGAGTCCAGACAATTTTTCCCAGGTCTCAGACACCCTCGACTTGCCATCAGTGGACCTTCCACTACAAAAGCCAAGGCCTGGCTTAAACAATCTAGGTTGGAACTGAGAGTTTTAACTGCCATATTAACGGGGCTTTGTCGTCTCAGGAAACACCTAAATAAATTAGGATTGATTGAGGATCCTTCATGTAGGCTATGTGAAGAAGATATAGAATCCATGGAACATGTTATGTGCGAGTGCCCAGCAGGGGACAGGGTCAGGATGCAAGAATTGGGATCTTGCAAACTGAAGCTGACTGAGCTTATTAAGTTCTCACCCACGAAACTCGTGTCCTTCACGAGAAGGATGGAGCTCGTGGATTTATGAATTAAGGACCTCACTCAAAAAATAATATATAACTATCTATGAGTCCAGACTTGTTCAATTCAAGAGGGACTCCCATTTTAAGCACATTAGTGGTTTGGGAAAAAATCTGCTACAACGAAAAATGAATTGGATTATTCATAAAAATGACATTATTAATACTCTGCCTAATTTTTTTGGAGTCATAGATGATAATTTCGTTTTTGTCGACGAGAATGCCGGACCTCATAGATCTCTTAATGTGATAAATGTTCTGAAACTCCAAGCCTCCAAGATCACCCAACCTTAATCCAATCGAGCATGCACGGGACATGCTCTACTTCTCAACAGCTTCGAGAGATTTACCAACATTATGGGCTAATTTGCAGCAATATCGAATCAACGTTTTAATCCAAGGCAACAAAGGCTTCTTCAAGCTCTCTTACATACTCGTAGAAGTTCCACGAAGTTTTTGAGAACGGTAAATTGAATATTTAGTTTTCAGAAATGTTTCTCTCTTTAGTCTTCATTCAATAATCCCCAGGAATGAGTAAATATATATTTTTCGTTCGTTTTTTATAAGGTTTCAAACAACGCTCGATTTCGTATAATAATCTCGTTAATAAGAACAAGTAATGTGTTTTTAGGAATTTCACTTGATAATTGTGATTCGTAACGCGTTTCACTACACCGTAGCTTTTTCAGACGAATGAATGTACATAAATTATGACAACTATATATAGATAAGAATGAGAATATAAATACAAATGTTCTTATGTAATTAGAAGCTCATTGGGTTGCTCCTTCTTAAGTGGTTATTGATGACAGGTATATCCAATAAAATTGAGGAATAGATTGCTGCCTGAAGAGATTCAATAGAGGCGAAGGGCTTAAATCGACTTGTTCATTAATGAGTCTACCTGAGTGTTTATGTTTATTGATTTCTAAAAATGCCCAAAGATCTACTGTCTAATATTCATTATCTGTATGCAAAATTCCAAACTGTGGGTCGAAAGAGTGGTTATTTTCTAGGAGATGATTCGCGTAATTTGAATCTGATTTTTTATTTGGCTTTGTGGTATTTCAAAATACTACTAAGATGTTCAGTTCATACTCAGAATGTATGGTTCTACTCAATGTGCTTAAAGAACAGATTGACTCCCAAATACATACGGTTGAGGACACAACAACAGTTTGAAAATATGCATACAGATAATAAATATTAGAAGGTAGATCTCTGGGAAACCTTACAAAACAACAACTCAAACACTCAGGTACACTCATCAATGAACAAGTCGATTTAAGCCCTTCACCTCTATTGAATCTCTTCAGGGAGCAATCTATTGCGTAATTTTATTGGATATACCTGTCATCAATAACCACTTAAGAAGAAGCAACCCAATGAGCTTGTAATTACTCAAGGACATTTATATTTATATTCTCATTCTTATCTATATATAGTTGTCATAATTTCTGTACATTCATTCGTCTGAAGAAGCTACGATGTAGCGTAACGCGATACGAATCACAATTAGTCAACACATTACTTAATTTTATTATAAATAATGTAATTCTACCAAGTAAAAGCCTCCCAAATTTAAAAATCCTACTCGTTCCTTAGAATTTCCTCGTATCTCCAACTTTTTAGGAGCAGTGTATTTTCCGAATAATTCCAAGAAAGTTGGAATGCGCGCCGCGTTGCTGCGAGTTTAAACTAGTAGTAAAAGAATGTACATGAAAGAAATAAGAAGCGAAAGTTTGAAAAAGACTACAAACTGTAATTATGAATGCAGGAAATGAAGTGTTCTCATTTTAAAGTATGTAACTTCGCCGCTTTTTAATGAAACTGATTTTCGTTGAAAACGCAACGTTTTTTTGTCACTTTTCCATCGTCGCCTGGCGCCCTAATTTTTAATTTGAGAAAATTCAATTATTTTCAAACACCAAAATTCACAGAAATGAAACCGCATTAACGATTTGAGCCTCTAATGCAGAACTGTCTTGTTTAGGTAAGCGTTTCGACTCCCTTACCAGTGACCGTCATTAGTCCCTGACAAATGACTCTCCGGAGAATTAACGATGAAGATGACAAATCGTTTCACGTCGTGGACTGGTCGATTGTTAATTCTGTCATCATTATGGAAAATAATAACATGCAATGCGACGTAATTGCCCGTAGTATTCAAATCATATAATAATTGGAAGAATATCATGAAATTTAAAATTGCTGGATTGATGTGAAACCGCCATTGATTATCTGAGATGTCGTAACTTTGATTTCTATCTAGAAATATGCTGACAGGAATTGCAAGCATCGTTCTGATATTTTCGTGAGTAATATCACATAATTATATTAAAAAACAATACTATACAAGCCATGCATTCGTATTAGACTAGAATTGCTATTTATATACCCTCCATTCCGAAAATAACCGAAACAACCAGCATTAATTTTGATACAAATCTTCTTTGTTAATCAATGTAGTCTCCTTCTGCATTGATACACAATTTTGCGCGCGCCAACACGTTATCAAACGACAACTAAATCTCCTGTTTTGGAATGGTCTTTTGCGCGTCGGTCACAGCATTATCAATGGCGTCGGTCAAATCGTGCCGCTTTCTTTTCATCGTTAAATGCAGCTTAGGGAACAGATAGTATTCGCACGGAGCCAGATCATTTGAGAGGGTGAATGTTGCAAGGCAATAATGTGATTTTTGGTATAAATTCAGTTAGAGAAGGTGATAATGTGGCCCCTTACTTTGTTTTTTAGGATTCAGGTAAAAATACAAGACTAAGAAGTATGGGGAACACGTTAAACTCGTCTTTAGCTAAGAATGTAGACATTCATTTATCCATTTAGGGGTTGAACATCGAAAAATCGAGGGACAGGTGTTTACTTATTTTTCTTTCACGACTACATTAACAAAGTTCCATATCTCAAATCATGCCAAAGAACAATGTCTAGAAATTATAAACTGATAGTACCACGAACGTAAAAGTTATATATAAACGTTGATACCTCTTGTAGCCACAATTTCCTTGCAAGAGGAAGCCACAGTTCTAATATCACGTATCTAGATTCAGTAGTTTTTCCTCAGCGTTGATGAATCAGTCAGTCAGGACTTGTTTCTTTAAATATGGTAGCAATATTATAAAGTAAAAACTGGAAATCAGGTAATTAATAATTAATGCATAACCGAATCCTCGCATCCCATTAGCCAGTCGAGTCATTTCGCACAACAGAAAATCAGCACTCCTCCCTACGAAAGATTAATATTCGCAATCAGTTCAACTGGGAGAATTTCAATTTGACGTGTTGATTAAATCATTTAAAAACTTTGGGGATGTAAGCTCAGATATTACCAACGAAAATTGATTATGCGATGACGGAAATTGAGCCAGACGTTGCAGAATTGATGTTGAAATTGCTTTTTAATTCTTGCACATGCGCTACACACTCAGTTTGCATTTAGTTTCGAGATTAAGTAATTAGTTCCGAAGTAGGGGGGCGATAGATTGATAGCCGACTCGTTTCTTCTGTTTTTAGTGATAATGTGGCAAATTCGTAATTTATGACCGGAACTGTCTGAAGAGCGTTGCTGCTGCGTTCGGCGAACGGGTTAGTCAGACAGAATTTTGAATTATCGAAGTTAATTGCCGAATTAGTTTCTTCGGATGGAATCAAAGTTCCACTAGAAAGATATTTATTATGATTTGTTTGTCGGGATTCTATTATCGAATGAGTTCATTCCATGGACATTTGTCTTTCGAAATTTATCCATGAATTGGAAGGTACAGGGGAAGGAGCATGTTTTTAACAGCAGATAGTAAACAAAGTTTACTAAGTCAAGATGAACTTTATATTGTTTGTATGCACAGGATAATCATATCAAAACTGTCCAAGCAAAAAAATTCAAGAACTATCACAGTGCCAAAAATTGCAAAACACTCAAACATTAGTTTTTAGGGAACCATTTGATTACTCGAAAATGAATGTAATTCAACTTACTCTTCACAATAAGGTTAGAAGCTCTATAAATGATTGCTTGATTAGCGACTCACAGTTTGTGAGTGATTTTAATACTTTTGAAGCTTTAGATACCACATCAATTGTTGCATCTTTTTCATCAACCACTTTCATCTTCGTTTTCCTTGGGATGTTGAATATATTCTGGTTCATGGGTGTTCCTTCAATTTGTCGAATATACTTTCATGAGGTGGTTGCCTCTAAGGTACATCTCTAATTTGGTATAGTAATATGACAAGAATTCTAACCAATATGACATTCAATCATATTGAACTTTTCAAAATCTCCATACGGCATTGTCGTTTCATTATTACAAACGGCACTATATATATATATATATATATATATATATATATATATATATATATATATATATATATATATATATATATATATATGCACTCAAACGTAAAGTTTGAGTACAAGAAAAATACAAGTTTTAGGTACTTACCGATTATTCAGCGATCTCAGGACCATACAATAAACCTTCCTCCTCTTCAAAAAGCTGATTTTCATTAAGTTGTTCTTACTTGCGAGCTCTACGAGCATCTTTTATTTCTAAAATACTCTTACGCTCCTCTTGGGTTATCCGCGCGTCGTCTGTATAATTCATTTATTTATTTATTTATTTATTTTTTGAATTGTGGAGGCCGCTACTTGATGTAGATCCATGATATAAATGAGTTAAAAAAAACACAAGGTTTAACTTCAATCTACACTTTATTTGAAAAAAATTCGACGACGTTTCGCTGACACAGCAGCTTTATCAAGAATGAAAAACAGAGTGAAGAGTATGGTATTATAAACAAATCGTAGAACAAGTTGGATGAATAACAGGAAAATCCACACCGAGCCATTGTACAGTTAGTATGAAAAAATAAAAACTAATTAAACAAGTTAAGTAGGGTGAGTAATTCACATCTACCTGTTCATTCAAAAGCTTGTCCGAATCTTTGTATCTATTTATTTCTAATGCTTCTAGAGATCTAATTTTGAACTTTTGATTTTATATGTAATATGTCAAAGTTTTTATTGAATGAATGGTATTCTTTTATATGGTGATTTGAATAATTTGAATCAGATTTATTTTTTTGAACAATGGCTCGGTGTGGATTTTCGTTATTCATCCAACTTGTTCTACGATTTGTTTATAATAATAAATTTCATTCTGTTTTTCATTCTTGATAAAGCTGCTGTGTCAGCGAAACGTCGTCGAAATTTTTCAAATAAATTGTAGATTAAAGCTAAACCTTGTGTTTTTTATTCATTTATTTATTTATTTATTGGGAAAATAGGAACCCCAACAGGATATCCCACTAAGAGGGGTACTCTATACATTAAAAAAAAGTTACAATTCATGTAGTTTCCGCTAAATAAGTAGAAAAAAATTATGAATGAAAAAAAGACAAGAAAAACAACTAATGATAGTTCCTCAACAAATACAAAATAACATTTCTTCTGAAGGTTCGCAGATTAACGCTAAAAAGATCCATGCTGTTCAAATGATAGTTGCAGAATCGCCTCATTCTCAATAATACAGAATTATGATACAGGGTGCTTCAACGGAAAGTAAAAAAAGGTTATATCTACCAAGATATTCATTTCTGATCGAAACGCAAAAACAGGTCAATTTTTGTTTCAAGGAGAACATCTTTTGGGGTACAAAACTTGCCTGAAATATCAACCGCCTAAGCTGGGGTTGGGTTAGTTCACATGTTGAATAGGGAAAATGGGTCGAGTGATGACTCAAAAGAAAGGTGGTATCTTTGTCTACATCGCCTTGAACGAATTTCCATTTTTAATTGAAAACTGTACAAGATATAGGGTGAGCAACTAAAAGATTGGGAAGACTATCTCCCTGAGACTATTCAAGTTTCAGTGAAGTAAAATGGATCAGATCAATCACAATTACACAAACTATATCAAAGTTACTATTTAAAGTCAAATTGAAAAACTCGGTAGTCTTAGTTCTAAGTCCCCGACAGTTCCGATTATGAAGACTGAAGCCTGAATCTGTAGAATCCATAGCATTATGAGCAAATACTTTAGCATAAGTGCCAATAGATAAATTCAGAAGGTTCATTATTTTTAATACTCAATTGAAACCTTCATAACATATTCCATGAGCAATGTTTGCTGAGATTTCAACTATTTTTTAGTCTAGAATGCAGTCGTTTTGGTGATAATCGCCAAACTGTCGCGTTAAAACCTTAATTCGCATATTGTGTATGACCACCAAGGCATCGCTCAAGCAAATCATCTCTGAATAAATTTTCGTATATGGATAGGAGATGCTCTTTTATTTCTTCATCAATTAAAGGATCTAAATCATGGTTGCGTTGATCTTTATTTAGAGCAATAGCCTTCCGCCACTTGCACCAGCTAGCAACGCCTATTGGTGATCATGTCGTGGTTCTTTTTAGGAGAAATATGTAGACATAATGAGGAATTTTATTCAAGGAACAATATTCAACCTTCCGTAGAATGTTAAATATCCTTCCTTGAAGGAGCTGGTTTTCCGATCCACCGTTCAAATTCACCGTCAACTGGGTCCACAGAGAAGTGATACGGTACGACCAGTTGTCATGAATAGGAGCAATGGACTGCAGTTTCGGTCTTATTGGGCCTCTTCAGCACTGCCCACCTATTCAAAACAACCAGTCCATACCGCCCCTACTTCATCTCATTCCGTTGGAGCGCAACGAAACATACACAGTGTCTGCTAGAATATATCGTATTCTAGCAGACATTATGTGTAGCGTTGCGGTGAATAGTCGAACTAGTGTCTACATACTGGCCGTACCGTACCACTTCTCTGTGGCACTGGTTGACGAAAAATTACAAAGGTGGATCGGAAAACCAGCTCCTTCAAGGAAGGATATTTAACATTCTATGGAAGGTTTAATATGGTAATAAGTAGTGTAACTGTTAAAAACTGCAATAATGCTGTACTATCAAATATTCACATTGAAGAGGAAGAGGTTCGAGAAGTCCAATTATCCCTTGACATGTCGAAGGGTACAGGTCCAGACAGCATTCCACCAATTTTTCTCAAAAATTGCGCTCACAAGTGTAAACCACTGCATATTTTGTTCAATCAGTCTCTGATTAATGGTGTATTTCCAAAAAAGTGGAAGGAGTCCGCCGTTGTCCCAATTTTCAAAAGTGGAGATAAAAATGATATTTCTAATTATAGACTTATTAACAAGCTTTCAATCATTGCTAAAGTATTTGAACGTATAATTTATAAGTATCTTTTCTCTCATGTGAAAAATTTCATTATCCCACAACAGCACGGATTTTTTAAGGGTAGGACTCTGGAAACTAATTTGATCGTTTATAGTGAGTACCTGCAGAGTGCAATGGATTCTCAAATTCAGACTGATGCTACTTACACAGATTTTTCTAAAGCCTTCGACAAAATAAGTTTCGATATTCTCATTTTTAGACTAGCCGAAGCAGGTGTAAGTGGTTGGTTGCTTGAGTGGATCCAATCGTATCTAGTGAATAGGTCACATTTCGTTAGTTTAAATGGTTTTAAATCTGAATCTTTCATTAGTACTTCTGGGGTACCGCAGGGCACTCATCTCGGTCCTCTTCTTTTCTTGATTTATATAAATGACATAGATGAATGTTTCCGGCATTCCAGATTCTTGCTCTATGCAGACGATCTGAAAGTTTTTAGATCTATCACATGCTTAAGGGACTGCCTTGATCTTCAACTAGATTTGAATAACTTGGTTGAGTACTGTAGAGAAAACCAATTATTTTTTAATTTAAATAAATGTTTCACGATAACTTTTACTAGAAACCATTCCCCTATCACTTTTCAGTACTCAATTGGAAATTCATTGCTGCGACGTGTGTCCACGGCTTTTGATCTGGGTGTCACTTTCGATTCGAAGTTGCTATTCGATGCACACATAGATCGCATAGCAAATAGTTCAAGTCGAATGATGGGTTATATTTTCAGGAAAAGTAAGGAATTTAAATATGTAAAATCACTTATCACTTTATATTATGCTACAGTAAATTAATTTTTGCCTCATGTATTGGAACCCTCGTTATGATTGTTATTCCAACCGACTTGAACGCATTCAGAATAGATTCATACGGTTCATATGCTTCAAAACTAACTTTGTTATCCTGAACCACGACTACGTCCCTGCCCGTAAATATTTCAATTTATTGTCACTTGAAAATCGTAGAACTATATCTGATATTTTAGTTTTGTTTAAAATATTGAACTGCGTATTTCAGGTACCTGAGATCTTGCACATGGTTACTTTTAATGTTCCTATGAAATCATTGAGGCACCACGATCTCTTCCCTATAACTTTTAGAAAAACTAATAGTGCACAGAACGCCCCTATCGATAGGATGCTACGTGTCTGCAACACGCAGAGGAGTATCAATTTGTTTGGGGTCACATTGGCCTCTTTGAAGAGAACATTACGCTTGCTCTTTACTGACTGATATAAAATTTATTCAATCGTTCGATTTTGTATTTCTTTTTTCATTCTTTCTGTGAATACAACTCACTATTAATGTCTTATGTAATACTTTTTTTTTTGAATACTAGATTCTATGTAACTAATATTCATCTAGTGAATATCATTTTGGCTTCGGCTGTGGACATTCCTTATATTGTATTTAAATAAAAAATAAAATAAGTAGCGATTATGGATTTACCCTCCCACTGACGCTGAATATTTCTCTGAATACTCAAACCATAGTATTTTGTGAGTTTTCTCACAACTTTATCAGTAAGTTTTCCTCTTCCTGGAAGTTTATTCTCTTTTCTTATACTTCTAAGTCTAGAACCCATTTTTTTCGACATGACCAATACTTTCCCTTTTCACTACAGGTAACTCACTACCGTAAGGGTCTAAATCTAAAATAGAAATATTTTACATTATAATAATAGAAGGTACGTTCTACCAGGCTCGGTACGTTAAAAGACACACTCTGGCCTGGCCCATTATATTAGCTTCATGAATATTCGAAATTTATCTTTTTCCTTACGTCAGTACACGTTCGATAAAGTATATTTTCAGATTATCGAAAAAGAATCAATCAAATTTTATATGGACTTCTCCCCTTAAACAACCGGCATATTGACTGATTCCAAAATTTCCAAATAACACATTCAAAGATTCGCTTGAATATGTTTGCAGCAATGACTTTCTCACGCAAAAAGAACACAAGAATGGAGCTGCAGTACTCAAACTGTTCGCCCTGTACATGTGAAGTTAGGCAGTAAAAATGCTTCGAAATAAGAAAACATGTCCGAACTCTCTGAACAAGAACTTCAGAAATACGATTCAATGGATCCCTGCCGCCTGACGATATGAAAAATGGAGATATTCATCATCCACCACGGCTCGATAACTTTGAATGCTCCGTCCAGTATTTTTCGAACTGCAACTCGTTGTAGGAACCATGTGGCCGTAAACTTGTTTGACGTCTTTTGTACGTAAAAAGCTTTGAATGTTATTGAAAATACAGACGAAAGGGACAACTCAGTGACCGGATAATAAACTGGACTTTTATTCTCCAATCTCGTAAAGTTTTCCTACCATTCGCCGATTCTCGAGAGTACGCGGAGATAATCAACAACTTTGCATGAAAAATTTTGCAGTTTTCAAGGGAGTTACCGAAGTAATTAGGAAAAATAATTCCCATTCGAAAGAGCAGGGCAGAACGAAAAACAACAACTACGATTCGAATGATTTAATTTGAAGCTGGGAATGAAAATTTCGCCATTCGACTTTTTTTAATTGAGAACTGCAAGATCTTAGATACCTTCGTGGCAATAATATATAATGGTTCTATATTAGGATCTAATTAGTTCACAATTTATTACAAGTTGTTAAATAGTTGCTTCTATAAATGCTTACTAAACTAAATAACTTAACAGAACTCACAAGTTCTTATGTAACTGTAACTCTTGAAGTGATTTTGCCCATACTGTGTCACATAAGGCTCAACTTTAAGACTCCTAACAAAAGCCTTCAAGCTTAGCAGAATTACCATTTAACCTCCTTATGTTTACGTACAGTATTAAACTATATTTTCTTCTTATATTACTATTTAAATTCCCAAGATCTGGAAACACTTTCTCCTCTTTCATAGCAAATCCTTGTACATCTTATAGTTGTTATAACGATAATAATTCATAGTGTAGTTGTCCCACTGTGCTAGTTCAAAATTCTAACACGCGGGAGACATATCTAGTAAACCTATATCGGGTACGCTGAATCCAGTGGTAACCACCGTTTTTGAAAGTTAGCTCTTATTTAGGAGATATTCGCCTTTGAAGTTATACCAACATAGAAAAACCTCATTCAAACACCGTTTCTTAACAAAATGTCCAAAAAACTCCATTTCTTTGCCATTTTTTTGTTAATTTTCGTCTAAATAATAGAGAAATCGAGAGAATTTCGCTTTAAAATCTCAAAATAAGAAAAGAAAACACATTTCCTATAGTTGAGTCAAAAAATTTAAACGCACAATCATGATTTCAACTCAAATTTTTATTCCCATTCAAACAATTTTCAACAAATAAACATATAAATGCATGTTCATTCTTCTTCTTCTCCATCTTCATCTTGATGTAAATTTCAGCAAATGTCTCCTAATAGAGAATCAATTTTTTTTTCCACTATACCAGTGCTCAAGCCTAGCCGTCACCTAATGAAACCGTTCACCATGCTCATGTGATTCACATGGTGATTGTTCGGCAAACTTGTCCGCACGGTAATGTAAAAAATGAATTTTCAGAGACATTTTTACACCGATGTTATGGAAAGCAACGAGCATATTTTCAACGTGTATGCGCCATTTTTCGTCACGATGAATTCCAAGTACATTTTCGATGACGCCTTTGACACAATTCTAAGCAAAAAGCTGTAAATTCGACAAACTGTTTCTAAATTGTTGATCTCTCATCAAGCATCGAATATCAGGTCCATTGAGTATGCCTGTAATAAAATAATTCGAAAAAATATGTGTTAAATATTGAATAAGTTAGGTTGATTGGTACGTATATAGTTTCACACAAACCTTCTATTATTTTCATTCCACTCAATCTTGGGAAAATTTGCTTCAACTCATTGAATGTATTACCTTCAGGATCTAGGGCCTTGATGAAATTTTTAACAATCCCAAGCTTAATATGCAGAGGTGGAAGCAACACTTTTTCGATGGGCACAAGTGAAATTTCAACGAGGTTTTCTCGACTCAATCTGAACCCTTGTCTCATAGGCCAGCTTTTATTGGCATATTGGTCGCCGGTATATTAACATATGAAACACATGTTTTTCGTATATCCCGTCTGCATTCCTCTCAAAAGAGTTATCACCTTCATATCTGCACAAATCTTCCAACGATGGTCTTCATATTTCACCAAATCAAGGATTTTCTTCAATGATTCGTAATTTTCTTTCGTTTTTGTGCTGATGGCAATCTGGACTGTTTTTTGAGTTTGTGACATGAAGCAAAACCGCCTTGTCTTCGATGGATTTGAATAAAGCAGTGAACTGTCTTTGACGGCCGATTGCTCCATATACTTTCACATCAGGTGCTAAGACATTCTTTTTTTTTCAATTCCTGTGTCAAAATAATGGACTGACGCTGCGATAATTTCAATCGACGAATAATTTTATCCAGATCCTTTTGAGAAAATTCGGCATGATTACATTGTGGAGATACATTTGATGGTACATAAACCGATGCAGACGCTTCGCCAATAGTATCAAAAGTAGATGGAATGTACTCTTCTGTCGGACTAGGTCTTTTCGGTATTGGAATGGATTGCGAATGTGGTAACGGCAACTGAACAAACCGAGTTCCTCTGAGTTCAACTTTACGTTTTTTAGCTCTGTTCAATCCGACAATTTCATTAACACAAGCAAAACAGTCATCTGGATTATGTTCTTGAGGATTTGTCCAAATTACTGGAATGCCAAAAGGTATTCATTGGAATTCGCCTGTAATAAGAATAGCTTCAATTGATATAATTTTGAAATGAATGATAAATCATTTCATTTTATCTCTTTTCCATCCACTCAATCTTATGACACAACCAGTACAAACGATTTTTGGAGCCCAGTTCACATCTTTGTTTACAGTTTGGTTGAAATATTGCGTGTACGATTCAGAAATTGAACGCTTGCTTGTCATTATAGTAAACTTTCCACAACTGTAGCAAAATTTATTTAATTTACTGCACGAATTTATTTTTGATATTTTTACCAAATATATAACTTGTGTACACAAAGAAACTTCAACAAGAAATGTCAAATTAAGAAATATTAGAACTGAGACTATGAACAAATGGCACACAAATACATAGCAACATACGTAATTATATCAGTGACAGTACTAATAAATACGTATTAACAGTGACATCTGTGAGAAATTTGAGATAAAATCATAATTGTGCGTTTAAATTTTTGATTTAACTATAGGAAATGTGTTTTCTTTTCTTATTTTGATATTTCAAAGCGAAATTTCCTTGATTTTTCTATTATTTAGACGAAAATTAACGAAAAAATGGCAAAGAAATGGAGTTTTTTGGACATTTTGTTGAGAAACGGTGATTGAATGAGGTTTTTCTATGTTGGTATATTCAGAAAAGTTGTTGGCCATGACAATAGCTAAAACTTTGCCGAAGACAGTAAAGTGATATTCCAAACGGTTTGGGAATTACAAGCATATAATTTGCTGAAGTCATAAGCGACGAACCCTACTAAAATCAGCTAACTTCAAAAGCAAATATCTCCTAAACAAGAGCTAACTTTCAAAAACGGTGGTTACCATTGGATTTAGCGTATCCAATATAGATATACTTGGTATGTCTCCCGCGTGTTGGAATTTTGAAGTGTCCTTAATTCTTTTACGAGTTACAAGACCTAGCACAAAATGGGCGAGTCGGAGAGAGTAATTGTCAGGATTACCAAAGTTACATATTAATGAAACTAAAAGATCACTGACGTCGAAAGCGAACTTGACAACTTATTTTCTCCAGACTTCGTCAACGACCGATTACAATAATTGAATCCCGACGAGTATCAGCGCAAATCAAGCTCAATTGTTTGAATTCTTCAACTTAACTAGTTTCATTAGAATCAATCAAGTACCACTTCAATATCTATACATTAAATTCCAATTTATCATCTTGAAAGCGGAGCGGACACAGATCCATTATAATTCCCAATTGAAAACTAAATTAATTCAGCGTTTTGTATCACGAATATTCGTTCGGTCGCGGAAGATTGATCGAGTTTATACAAAATAGGTCGTAAATTTGAACAATCGGAGCTGATGTTGAAATATTGCTCCATATATACATTTGGCGAGAGCTCCCTATTTTGTAGTAATGCAGTCGAGGCGAGTAACAAACTGGATGAAAAGAACCGGATATACGTTAACAGATAGATGAATACGATTATTTTCTAGTTATTCCTAGATATAAACGTATTATACGAAGTGCCAATCGTGAATTTATTACTTATTTCATATATATTTATATATATATATATATATATATATATATATATATATATATATATATATATATATATATATATATATATAGGGGTTTTACCCCGACGAGTTGCCTATATATCTGTTCATGCAATCAAACTGATTTCATGAAAAAATATAAATCCACCACCCGGTAATTAATACCATTGCCAGGCAATGATTATAATCAAAACATATCCTGGATTAATTATATATTAGGATAACGTTAAATGTTATGAGAATATATCAATCTACCAGAATATATATATACTATAGCATCATCAGACAATGATATCAATGTACCAACGAGTAGTGTCAGAGGCTTTCTCCCCGGAAAAATCCAGTGTACGGACCTTAGTCAAGTAACACTGAATGTTACTCATTAATAGTTTCCTTTGTGTGAAGTGGTGAACGATCGAATAGAATACTGCTCTGAATATAAATATCACAAAATTGTCAGTTAATTATATTACGTTTATATAAACAAATAATTAAAATATGAAATGAGATTCTGAGCAGTATAAACTAAAGAGAAAACCTATGACTCTATCTCATTATTATTTTCGGAAAGAAACCTACGAAGAATATTACAAGATTTGATGACTGTTATCTTTTGTAACTGTTCAAACAAATTTTCTTCAGACCCAAAATCTCAATACTTTTGTGAAGATTTCTAGGAATAACTCCTGTTGTAGAAATGATAATCGGTAGAATAAATATTTTCTTCATTTTCCACATTTTTAATCTCGTCGCCAAGCATCATATATTTAGAAATTTTTTCATTGTATTTATTTTGTATATTATGTGTGTCGGGTATAGCAATATCAATTATATATGTTATTTGATTCTGTTTATCATTAAGAACGATATCTGGTCTATTGTGTTTTACAGCTCTGTTGCACAGAATTGTTTTATCAAAATAAAGTTTATATTTGTCATTTTCACAAATAATCTCAGGTTCATATTTTGAAATTTTTTTTTTGGAATTAGGTCATGTTTAATTCCTAGATTGAAGTGAATAATATTAGCGACGGCATTATGTCTTTCTAAATAATCTGTTGAAGCAAGGACTGAGCAAGATGATAATATATGAAAAACTGTTTCTGAAGAACAGAAACATCTACGGCAAGAATCATCTATATTTTGTTTGATGATATGTTTTCTATAATTCCTTGTGAAAACAACCTGGTCCTGGATCGCAATTGCCAAGCCTTCTGTTTCAGCAAACAATTCTCCAGATACTAACCATTTATTCGATGCAATTTCATCAATATAATCATTTTTCAATTCTTTAGGTGTTTTCCGTGTAATTCCTTCTGCATCCAACTTTCTCTTTTAGAATTATCATCAAATATATCAAAATCTACCTTTTGCATTGTCAAGTTCAGAGGTGTAAGATTATAATCTGAAGCAACAACAATATCATGTAATTTAGATGTTCTCTGTTTATCATGAAAATGGGAACGTAGATGAAGAATCTGTATACTATGAAGATTATTCAAATCAATTAATCCACGACCTCCAAGATGTCTAGGTAGTGTAACTCTCTGAACAGCTGACTTTGGGTGGTGCTTATGATATTTACAGAGCATTTTCCTCGTTTGACATTGTAACTTATTTAGATCAGTTTTAGACCATTTAATAATTCCAAAAGAAGATGTAAGAATAGGAACGGCATAGGAGTTGATAGCTCTGAAAAGGTTTTTACTAGTTAAATAACTCTTGATGATAATTCTAAGTCTTTTGTAATATGAACTTTTAATATTTTCTTTAGTGCTGCTATGGTTTATTGTCTTCTCTTGACAAAATCCAAGATATTTATATGTATCTCCTTGATGCATTGGCTCGATTTCGATATTGGAAATCTTTATATAATCAGAGGTGATCTTTCCTTTTTCAATAGAAAGATTTTTACATTTTGGAAGCCCAAATTTCATATGAATATCATTGGAATAGTTGAAAGTAGACTTTTAAATGAGATCTGGTTCCGGCATATAATTTAATATCATCTAAATAAATTAAGTGACTTAATATATATATATATATATATATATATATATATATATATATATATATATATATATATATATATATATATTCCACTTTCATTGAACTTGGCTTCATCAGACCATATAATTTTTTTGCAGAATTGTCTCATCTTCTTGAAGCCGAATTAATCAATTTTCACAGAAATTTAGCCGCTTGGGAAGGTCAGTTGGTTTCAATTTTTGTAGTTTGATAAAAGAATACGGGAGCATGTTATGTTTCTTAAGGATCCTTTGAATGGAAGTATAACTCAGTCCAATATCCATTGATGCTGACTTAATGGACGCATGTGGATTGGCACGAAAATACGCTAGCGTATTAATTTGAATGTCGTCGTCCTCGGTATTGGTTTTCTTCAAGTTTCTATGTATTTTTTTCTTCAAATTGCAGAAAATAGCTTCCTTCGAAATTTTGTTTTACTCATAGGCGCCAAATTTGAAAACTGGTTATAGAATTGCCTGCAAGTTCTATCCACCACTTTTTGACATTCGCCATGAATTAAAAAGAGATTAAATATATCTTCATATCAATCTAGTGTTTTTCAAAAATGTTCACTTCAAATTACCAACAATTCTTGTTGAAATATCAAATTCGAATGAACGAAGTGACAAGTACATTAATTTTAGGCACCTGTCAGGTGAGCGTAGCCAGTTCAGCTACTTGTTTCAAATATTTCAAAGCATTCTCTGTTAGTTCTTGCAAAATCATAAAAATTCAATATATTCCCAAATTAGTTCGGAACTATAAGAGATGGGTATAGTACATGCTGATACCATTCCATCTGAAATTTGACGCTTCATCTGATGGCGATATAAAAATTGGCACGTGCCATTTGAAAGAATTGAGTTGTTGCTGTTCGAAAAAAGCCAAATTGAAAAAATCATACAAAACAACGCAATAAACATTTGACATGTGTAGATTGCGTAAAAAATTTCTTGATCCTTCTTCTATCCACCCAAGCAAAAATTGTGTCTGTACTGCAAAAGATCTGAGCTACAATTTTTTTGAATGTTCCTCAAAAATGGAGGTTATTACATAAATAATTGAATCTGTCAAAAGTTTCGACAGATAAGTGCCAACAACTTGGGTATTTTATGCCTTGCTCAAATGTCGGTTCTAGATGTATATTTAAAAAGATAGATTGCCATTTGAAAAAACAAAGTGATTATCCACTTCCGGTATAACCGGAAAAGGTATCACTTCGAAAATATTTCACTTCAATTGGAAATTGCTAGATATGGCCGCCTATAAAATTTCAGCTTGATATTGTAATTGGAACTCAAAACGTTTTTAACGGACGGTCCAGTGGATATCCCTGTATATATATATATATATATATATATATATATATATATATATATATATATATATATATATATATATATATATATATATATATATATATATATAAACAGTGTGAGCTCAGGAAATGTAACAGGGAACCATACTTTCTTTTATATGATTCAATAAACGAGTGAAAAAGCCTGAGGAAAAAACTCGTTTCCCTGTCGCTATTGCACTAGCAATAGCTTGTCTGTTTATGTTGTGTTAGTTTCGTGTGCACATAAAGAGCACCAAAGATTTTTCTGCTTAGCCACTTCATTCTCTCTTGCATTCCATAATTACCAAACGAAGACAAGGGTGAAAGGAAGTTGGTTTGGGACAGGAATCTGTAAAAATGGAAAAAGAAAACCAGCAGAAAAATATTTCAATAATCATACCTTTAAAAAAATAACTCTAAGAAAAGATTTTACATAGCAAGCAAGGTCATGAAAAGGACTGAGGAGATAATAAAAAAATACATAACCCTCTCTGTTTGACCGAGAGAGCCCCGATGGCCAGGTTCAGTCTTCCAAAAGATGCCGTCTATGATCTACAGATGTTTTAGAATTATTATGGACCCAATAATCTGGGTTGACATCGCCCATGTATTATTTATTCGTGAAACTTATTCAATTGAAAGAAAAATTTGCGAAAAAATTTTGACAGTCTTCCGAAAAATATGATAAATAACATACAATACAACGTCATCCCTAAAGTGATATTTTTCACTTTTTATAGCCGTTTATGACAAAGATGCAAATCTGAGTCAATTCAGTTATTTTAGCCAAAATACGGCAATAATCTTGAAATTCAAGAATATAAGCTGTTGGCTCGTATAAACCTTCATTTCACGCCCTAAAACGAAGGTGCTCAAACGATTGATCGCGACCAGTCGACCGCGAGTGCTTTTTGAGTGGATCGCGAGAAGAAAAAAAAAGTTTAATAAGTAGGTAACTAAACTACAAAATTTTATTAAGTAATGAAATAATACTCTGCTATCGGCAAAAGGCGGCTTCATCAAAGGAACGCGCGGTACTTGTCGAAGAGAAGCCGCGTCAGCTGCTGTACCTAAGCATGGTAACTTAGAGAGGCATCATAAAACGGTTCATAAGAACTATGAAAAGAGTTTTCCGCCACAGAGAATTGAGAAAACGAAACGTACGTGATATGATATCCTGTTTGAAAAAAGAACAAACCATGTTCACAAGACCAACGGAACAATCAAAAGCTGCTACGATCGCATCATTTAAAATATCTCAGATATTGGCGAAACACAAGAAACCATTCGAAAATGGATCGGTTGTGAAGAAAGCATTTATTGAAGCGGGTGAGACTTTATATGGAGATTTAAAAAAAAAAAACCAGAAATCATGTCTGCTATTAGAGAACTTCAGTTATTTGTCCGACTGTCAAACGGCGTATTGAAGTTATGAGTCAGGACATGGCAGATAAACTAAAACATGGAATTATGAGATGTACATCCTTTTCTTTACAGTTCGACGAATCCACCGATATGACAGAAATTGCCCAGCTGTGTATTTTTATTCGGATGGTATTAAATGCCATGTTGGCTAAGGATCATCATTCCTCTGAAGGGGAAGAGCTTTAGCGAAGATATATATGACGTTTTCTAAAAAACTACAAGCTACCAATATATGAATTAGTGTGCATTATAACCGATGGAGTAACAGCATTGACTGGAAATTGAAGCGATTTTGTGGCATTGTGTCGAGCTAATGAAGATTTCCCCTCTTTTTTTTCATTCCATTGCATTATACATCAACAAGTTTTATGTTAAAAAATTTTAAACATGGAGGAAATAATGGGCATTGCAACAAAAATTGTAAAAATTCTATCCATGCATGTAGCTTGCAACGGCGGCTCTTTGAGTTGCAGTTGCAGGGGGTTTTACCCCGACGAGTTGCCCATATATCTGTTCATGCAATCAAACTGATTTCATGAAAAAATATAAATCCACCACCCGGTAATTAATACCATTGCCAGGCAATGATTATAATCAAAACATATCCTGGAGTAATTATATATAAGGATAACGTTAAATGTTATGAGAATATTTGAATCTACCAGAATATATACATACTATAGCATCATCAGACAATGATATCAATGTACCAACGAGTAGTGTCAGAGGCTTTCTCCCGGAAAAATCCAGTGTACGGACCTTAGTCAAGTAACACTGAATGTTACTCATTAATAGTTATATATATATATATATATATATATATATATATATATATATATATATATATATATATATATATATACCCTACAACAAGTACTCGGAAAATGGGTGCTACATTGAGACTTCATTATTCCACGGTTCATAGAGTTCTCAAGCGAAATAATGTACATCCTTACCATTTGAGTAAGGTTCTAGACCTATTGCCAGTGGATAGTAAGGTGAGGTTGCAATTTTGTACATGGTACATGAATAAATTACAGGATTGGGGATCAGATAAAATTCGATGGGTGGATGAGGCAACTTTAACCATAGTTGGTATGATAAATTTGAGAAATTTCCATGTATGGGATACGGAAAATCCTCATGGCACTATTGTGTTACACTCTCAGCACGATATTAGAATAAATGTGTTGTTTGGGGTTAAGGAGGGTCAGCTTGTCGGGCCAGTTATACTATACATATACTATACCGATCGTCTCAATTCAAACGAATTTTTAAATCTATTAAATAACGAAATAACGAACGTTCTGGAATGAATGCCTATAGCTACTCGGCATCACCTTTGGTTTCAAATGGACGGTTGTCGGGCTCATAATTCTAGAATGGTTCAGAACTGGATGACTGAGAGATTTGGAGAAAAATGAATAGGTCGATTCGGGCCGGCGAGATGGCCATCCAGAAGCCCCGACCTTACGCCGCTTGATTTTTATGTGTGGGGCTCATTAAAGAGTGATGTTTATAGAATTCTCTTTAATACTCGAGAAGAACTAATCGAAAGGATTCGAATCTGTTGCAACTAAATGATTCCATAACACACTGAACTTCAAAGAGTAGTTGATAGTTTAAGAAAATGATGTGTTAAGTGCATTTAAGAAAAAGGAAGACATTTTGATTACGTGATATAGTTTCAAATCCTCTTTCGTGAAAATGTGGTTCATTAATTTTTTTTCAGTTCCTGTTCATGTTTGATTAAGTAACAAGATATTTGCGTTTTCGAATGTTCTGTTCTTAATACTCTTACCCATGATATTGCTGGAAAAAAAATTGTTAGCTCAAAAGTTGATATACCATTGGAAAGCCAGTTAAGTGTAGTAGTTTTCACAAAAAAAAACAGCTACTTATCGATCAGTTTTCAGTGGTACAGCTTACAAGAAAATACCACTAATTTTATTCATTTCACAATTTTTTCATTTAGCCTTTTATAACACCCGGTATACAATTTTTTTTTTACCATTAGTACTTACCTATCTTATAGCAAATTCAATGCTCTTTCCGGTGGTATGTTCAGGTTTGATGTAGCTGTAAGAGTAACAGAGATATTCTTGTTTTTATAGAGAGAAGCAAACATTTTGGTAAAATGAGGAAGTGTTAAATGACTCGATAATTATCAACTTTCCGAAAAAATGTCATGAGACATTTTTCATTGCAAATGACTTGTACTATCACCTACTGCAGTTTGACACCTTTCATAGTAGACACCTATATATATATATATATATATATATATATATATATATATATATATATATATATATATATATATATATATATATATATATATATATATATATATTTTTTTTTTTCAATTCACTGTTCATTGATCGAATAGCATCCCTTCGTTCTTCTCGAAAATAGGTTCCGGCCAATGCGATTATTTAATTCGATTTCGCGGAATTCTTTCTCTAAATGCAAATAGAAACAATCCACTTCAGCCATTTCGAGTCTTCCCAAGAGTTTCAACACGGCAATTTTATCTGCAGAGGCCGTAAGGAGACGTTGCATAATTTAAGATTCATGGCCGAGTCGAACTTGAGAACGGAGGCGCAAGAGAGGAAAACAATTGCTATTTTCATCTGTTTTCGTTTGCCTCCAATTGCAGGAGGAAATATCCATCTCGAGAAGATTATTTCGACCAATTAAATTCTGAATTGTCGGTGTCATATTGGTATAAATATAACTTAGTGTAAATTCTGAATTGATTGACTATAAGAATACTGTATTTTTTTCTCAAAAATTGAAAAGTCAGATTAAGTAATATAGAATTTCGGCAATAATCGAAATTCTTGAAATTTTGAGAATTTTAAGAATAGTTAAATCTGAAAATGCGTACACATTGAGTGCATTATTTTATTCATACACCTTACTTTTTTTCAGTAGATCTAATACTTCTATCATCATCAGACGTTTACAAATTGTGATTCAAAACTAAGGTACAGTTATACAATTTGTTGTGAATATAGAAAAGCAGGTGTGAATATAAATAGAGAGAAAAACAGGTTTTCTACTATTGGAATATAAAACAGTATTCAAAGGTACATTCATAATTAGCTAAAAATCCCAAATATTGGGGAATAACAGGTCTGCGCTGTCGTTAAAAAGGGTAAGATTGTTTGTATTAGGTTTCTTCTTCTTCACAAGCTCTACAGCCGGTTGCCGGCCAAGGCTGTCTCCGTCAGCTTACTCCATCCAGATCTGTTCGACGCCAACTTCCTCCATCGGTTTATCCCCACATCCAACAACCATTTCTCCACTCTATCCAACCATCTCTTTCTTTTTCCCTCAGGTGTTTCGAAAGTCACCCTTGCAACAAAACTTGTTAATTACATCCTCGCACGTAGCTTGCAACGGCGTCTCTTTGAGTTGCAGTTGCAAGATAGGGAGTCAGCTGAACACACTGATTTAGTTCTTCACACGGACGTCAGGTGGTTGAGTCGCGGAAAATTCCTAGAAAGGTTTCAAGAATTTTTTCCCGAAATAACAGGTCTTCTAGACGAAAGAGGTGATGACACTGTGATGTTGAAAAACGAAAAACCAATGACTGATTTAGCATTTTTGACAGCCATCACAATGCACTTAAACACAATTAACTTGGAGCTTCAAGGTGAGGAAAAACAATTATTGAGATGATTAGCACAGTAAACGCATTCAAAAATAAATTGCAACTTATGAGAGATGAAAAGAAAGTATGTGAAACATTTTCCGTCTTTGAAAGCGAGGATCCCTCAGTTGAATTATCATACGAATTAGGCTGAATTGTCAAATGTTTTGGGACAATTCGAAACGTGTTTTTATGATTGCAGTAAATTGGCAAAAATAAAATCATTTATGCGTAATCCTTTTTCATGTAAAAACATTGAGGAACTAGCTACTGAAATAGCAAGTCAGTTCAATATGAACTTTCGTTCTGTTGAAATGAGTTCTTACAAATTATATCAGATAAACTTCTCGAAGCTACATCATCTGATACAAATTTCTGGTGTTTTAAATCTGAAGATAAATAACCGAAACTAAGGCAAATCGCCATTCAACTAACGTCAATGTTTGGGTCAACTCACTTGTGCGAATCTGCATTTTCTGGAATGGAGATAATTAAGTCAAAATATCGCAATCGACTTACTGACTAACTGACGATCATATGTCATCATGCTTGCGATTAGCACTCAGTGGTTACGTACCATCTTATGAAAAGTAGTCACTCCTTAGTTAAGTTTAACACCATATGTAACTCTTTCGTTTTGTTACAACCAATAATCTCGCAATTTAAATAAGTATGAGTTTCTTTATTGATATTATAGAGAAGAACCTTACTAACCCTAACCCAAACCTTAGATAGGGTCTTCAAATAACATACATTCATAAGTAGTTCAGATATGTTGAAGAATTATTCGTTCAGTGATCGACCAGCACAAAGGAATGCTTGAGAACTATCGATATGATAATGTTACTAATAGAAATTAAAATAATAAGTCCCCAAAAACCTGTTAATACTGGATATTTCTACCCCTGCATGACATCTACGATACGTACTCAATACTTAATAGAATTCCGATCCACTTTCGTCTAAATTTCGATAGGTCCTTTCTGAACCTCTTTCACGGTAGCTCGCTAGTTTTGCAGAATTCTTAATCTTCTATTGGGAGTTCCATACATGTTCGCTGGGATTGAGGTCTGAACTTCTTCCAGGCCACTTCATTGAAGTGATTTCATCATCTTGCTTGGCGAGGTCAGGCGTTAACGTGCATGAACAAAAATTTTTCACTCATATTTGCCACAAATGGTACAACATGTTCCTCTTAAATGTCTGCAAGGTAGCTTTGAGTATTCGGGGTTCAATTATTTGCTAAGCCCAGAGTTCCAAGAAATTCATTACTGAACCCCCAATAAAACCACAGGTAGGTACAAAGTTAGACTGGGTATATCTTTCATTTCGTTGTATGTACACTGATAATCGTTGATCGCTGTGAAAAAAAAAAACAAATCTTGACTTATCTGTGAATAAAACTCTGTCCCAGATTCTAACCAATTGACATAATCCTCGGCAAAATTCAATCGGGTCTTTCGATATGCTACGGTCAGAGCTGGGCCTCGAGCTGCGACACGAGTCCTGAAAACTAATACACTGTCGTATCGTTTCAGTGCTTATTTGCACTCCTCTATTATGTTCGACGCTACATCTGAAGATGGCTATAGTCGATTTGGTAAAGCCGTAGAGTAATAAACAGTGACAGAATGGCCATAGGTGCGCCATTAATTTATCATTTGTATGCATTAGTTAGTAGTTGGTGAAAGCGTTGTTTCGTTCATTTTATGAATAATTGAAAAGTTTTCTAATTTTCCACCTGTTGAACGTGCTCTTTCTCAAAGTGAAAAATTAATTAAATTCAATGTGTATGATGCTTTGATTTAGAATAAGTCTACTACAATATGAAATAAATGTTCAGTTCCATGATTTATTAAAATTATTGAGTTATCTGAAATATCAACTAACATTTTTTAATTATTACCACTAACATTATATTATATTAATTATTATTATTATACAGGGATATCCACCGAGGCCGTCCGTTAAAACCTTTTTGAGTTCCAATAACAATATCGAGCTGAAATTTTATACGCGGCCATAACTAGCGATTTCCAATTGAAGTGAAATATTTTCGAAGTGATACCATTTCCGGTTATACCTAAAGTGGGTCATCACTTTGTTATTTCAAATGGCAATCTACCTTTTTATTATACATCTAGAACCGACATTTGAGCAAGGCATAAAATACCCAAGTTGTTGGCACTTATCTCTCAAAACTTTAGATAGATTTAATTATTTTTGTTATAATCTCGATTTTTGAGGAACGTTTAAAAAATTTCAGCTCGTAGATCTTTTGCACTACAGACACAATTTTTGCTTGGGTGGATAGAAGAAGGACCAAGGAATTTTTTAAGCAGTCTACACATGTTCAATGTTTATTGCTTTGTTTCGTATAATTTTTTTCAGTTTGGCCTTTTTCAAACAGCAATAACTCAATTTTTCCAAATTGCACGAGCCAATTTTTATATCGCCTTCAGATGAAGCGTCAAATTTCAGATAGAATTGTATCAGCATGTACTATACCCTTCTCTTATAGTTCCGAAATAATTTGGGAATATATTGTATCTTGATGATGTTGCAAGAACTAACAGAGAATGCTTTGAAATATTTGTATCAATGAGCTGAACTGGCTATGCTCACCTGACAGGTGCCTAAAATTAATGTACTTGTCACTTCGTTCATTCGTACTTGATATTTCAACAAGAATTGTTGGTAATTTGAAGTGAACATTTTTTAAAAACACCAGACTGATAATAAAATGGCTGATTATTCAAACGAGGATTTGTTTAATCTCTTTTTAATTCATGGCGAATGCCAAAAAGTGGTGGATAGAACTTGCAGGCAATTCAATAACCAATTTCCAAATTTGGCGCCTATGAGTAAAACAAAATTTCGAAGGATTAGAAGCAATTTTCTGCACTTTGGAGGAACAAAATACTTAGAAACTAGAAAACAACCAATTCTCGAGGACTACGACAACCAAATTAATACGCTAGCGTATTTTCGTGCCAATCCACATGCGTCCATTAAGTTAGCATTAATAGATATTGGATTGAGTTATACTTCCATTCAAAGGATCCTTAAGAAACATAACATGCACCCGTATTCTCTTATCAGACTACAAAAATTGAAACCTACTGACCTTCCCAAGCGTCTAAATTTCTGTGAAAATTTATTAATTCGGTTTCAAAAAGATGAGACAATTCTGCAAATAATTATACTGTCTGATGAAGCCAAGTTCAATGAAAGTGGAATAACCAACAGGAGAAATCGACATTTTTGGGCCACATAAAATCCACATTTCATTGAGGTTATTGATTTCCAAAATAAATTCAGCGTGAACGTTTTCGCAATTTTAATGAATGATTTGTTGGCTTATCACATTTATGAGGAAAATCTTAATGGACAAAGATAGCTGGAAATTTTAAGAGGAACATTAGCAAATTTATTAGACGAATTATCTCTTAACATTCTGAAGCATTGCTATTACCAAAAGGATGGTGCACCTGCACATAAAACATTAGCTATAGATCAGCAGCTAACAGAAATGTTCGAGGATATATGGTGGGGTAATCAAGGACCAAATTCATGGCCTCCGCGTTCTCCAGATCTGACGCCACTTGATTTTTATTTATGGGGCAAAATCAAGAGTGAAGTGTATCTTATTCCTGTAAGAAGTAAAGAATAGTAACTAGAGCGCATTCATTATGCTTTTCGTAATATTGATCCTGAGGAAACTAGGAGGGCAACTCATCATGTTCGTATACGAGCTGTCAAGTGTAACGAGCAAAATGGGGCCGATATTGAGCATTTATTCAGATCGTTAATTAGTTTTCTCCTATGATGTTTGCTATCATTTATTCGTATTAATGTATTTATCTTCCATGATTGGTTTTCGCTTAGTTCCTACAATTTTTATTCATCCGAATTGTAGAAAATTGCTTCTAATGCTTCGAAATTTTATTTTATTCATAGACGGTGATACATTTGGGAATTGGTTGTTGAATTGCCTGCAATTTCTACCCACTAATTTTTGACATTCTAAAATGAATTAAAAAAGATTAAATACATTTTTGTTTGAATAACCAGTGGTTTCATTCCAAATGTGTTGTATTTTTTTGGATATTTTCAATCTGAAATAACGACAATTCTTGTTAAAATATCAAATTCGAATGAACGAAGCGACAAGTACATTAATTTTAGGCACCTGTCAGTTGAGCGTAGCCTACTTGATTCAAATATTTCAAAGCATTCTCTGTTAGTTCTTGCAAAATCATCAAAATTCAATATATTCCCAAATTATTTCGAAACTATAAGAGATGGGTATAGTACATGCTCATACAATTTCATCTGAAATTTGACGCTTCATCTGATGGCGATATAAAAATTGGCACTTGCTGTTTGGAAAAAGCCAAATTGAAAAAATCATACAAAACAACGCAATAAACATTTGACATGTGTAGATTGCTTAAAAAATTCCTTGATTCTTCTTCTATCCACCCAAGCAAAAATTGTGTCTGTAGTGCAAAAGATCTACGAGCTACAATTTTTTTAAATGTTCCTCAATAATCGAGTTTATAGAATTTGTAACAAAAATAATTAAATCTGTCAAAAGTTTTGACACATAAGTGCCAACAACTTGGTTATTTTATGCCTTGCTCAAATGTCGGTTCTAGATGTATAATAAAAGGTAGATTGCCATTTGAAATAACAAAGTGATGACCCACTTCCGGTATAACCGAAAATGGTATCACTTCGAAAATATTTCACTCCAATTGGAAATCGCTAGTTATGACCGCGTATAAAACTTCAGCTTGATATTATAATTGGAACTTAAAAAGTTTTTAACGGACGTTCCTGGTGGATATCCCTGTATATTTTAACTTATAGACTTGCGTAAGTTGAGTATGCACGAAATAATTATTTTTGGTAGACGTAACTATCTTGATATTCACATTGAATTATTATCGTTTTCAAATACATTCGTGTTCAATTGATTCAATTTGATTTTCGAGACATATTCGTCTACGTTACTGACTACAAATTTTAGGTATGTTCCTACACGAGGGTTTCTGTAAAAGATCCGGCTATAAATTGGTGCGTGCTCTAATACCAAATCATGGAAACTACATTTATTTTTGAACTTGTCCACTTACAATTTTTCTAAGGGATATGCATACATAATGAGCTTTCATTACTCTACGTGTTTACTAAATAGATTATAGCAGTAACGAGTCGTAGTCCCAACGAGAAAATTCTTACATAACAGGTATGGATAGAGATCGTCCTTGCCCACCTCTTCTTTCAGACTACCATTCTCTATACCTGTGGATCATTCTGAAAACAGTTTGAATGTGACACCCTAAGCCTACTACTGTTGTGTAAGTTTAGGTTAGATTTTGTCGTGATCTAATTTCGTTGTTCGCATTGCATTATCACCAAAAATTGAAGTTTTCGAGAACAAACATTTCTTGCAAATATTGATCAACAACTGCTCTCATCAATATAAGATTTCTTGCAGAATCTCAATTTTTCATGAAGAACATGTGCGCCCAAAAAACATCGAATATTATTGCACACGTCCCTACGTATCCGAGAAAAACATATTTTAATACTTAGTTGCCTACCAAAAAAAAATTGTGATATATATTTTCTTAACGTTCCCACTCCCGAAGACACCTTGTATAGTTGAGTTTTGAGATAATCTAATGAACTTTTCTAGCGTTGCAATTTTTTCCGTCAATGTCGATCTTGAATACTAATCTCTAGACATGGAGTCAAGTATTTGTTATGTAACAACAACAGTTCTGCTCGAAAAATAGGATAATGGACTGTGTGCGTTACGAAAATCTTTATAAATTTCCACTATTCACGTTCAACATTTTCCATAAAAATTCGCAGGTACAACACCTAATGATTTATGTATTATAAACAGCCCCCGTGATAATTCAATTTAAAATTTACTTAAGTTGTAGTATAAATTCAATTTCCTCCCTTCAGAATCCAATTCGAGAAATTCTTCTCTGCGGAGTGGAAGATTAAGAAAAATTATATTCTGAAAAGTTCGAAATGAAGTAACTAGAATTCACGGCACCCCAATGAACCAAAAAAATAAGTGAATGTTAAGGAGAGATAAGACGTGAAATATATTACAATTGCGAGACAGAAAAGAATTAAGATATGGCAGTATAATGCGATTGCGAGACCTGCATGAGGAAGCTGCCTGTTAAAAAATTGCTTCTTCAAGCTTCCTCAGCGCGATAAAATTTTTAATATATAATGATAACGGACAGGCTGATGATGAATTTATCATACTGTCTCATTACTCTACGTTTGCAGTGCTCAACCACTAAACATTTATAAAAATGAATTAATCTTTATAGCTTAACTCTGGAAGCAGTTATTCCTTTCGTTGTTACATTCAAAATTGCGTTGTTTTGAAGACATTAACAACTTATTTTGATGAATGGAATTTTGAAATACACAGTTCGTTCTTGATTTTTATAAAACTTTAGATATCATAAACTGGAGCTACTTAAACTCTGAGGTTAAGCTTTGGGGCTGCTTTGACAGCATCCTTTTTCCAAGCTGAAATGCAAATGAATTGGTTATTACAGAAACGACACATGTGATATACTTGGTGGTTTTGAGTTAATGGTAGATTTTGATATAGAAATCCTTGACGCATGTTGTAGTGCAGAAACATCAAATGTTCCTTGCATATTTCTATTAGACATTTGAGTTGAAAGATTTCGGTTAGGGCAGAAACGACACAAGTCAATCACTTGTGCTGTTTCTGCAGAATAACGTATTTTGCTGTTATGTTGGCAAGATTGTTGATTTGATTTGATTAAAATTCAATTTTCTGAGGTCTCACAAATCCAGGTGAGAGATGCCATCAAATCGTTAAAAAATGGCTTTACAGCAGGTTACTATGGATAATCAGTTAACTTATTGAAGCGCTGTGTTAACCCAATCATTTATCCGGAAACAACATTGATTAACAATTGTATAAGAAGTTGAGTATTTCCGGAATGTTTGAAGAGTTTTGAAAATAATAATCTCTTCTCAAGGAGCCAGTTTGGATTCAGGCGGAATAGGAGTACGATGGGGGCCCTGGTTGATTTGGTGAGTGGTATTCTTGATTATTTCTTTTCATTCTGTATCGCTGTTTCTGGATTTAACCAGAACGTTCGATTGTGTCCATCATGATAAGCTGATGTGGAAGTTGTAAAGGCATGGATTGGGTGGAAGGAGTTGTGATCTCATTGAATCATTTTTAACTGATAGTTATCAGGTTGTGTTTTCAAATGGTAAGTACTCTGATGGAGCGAAGGTAATGACTGGAGTTCCGCAAGGTTCTATCATGGGTCCTATTTAATTTTCAATTTTTAGTAATGACTTCCCTGATTTTATTGATGATGCGGACAGCACTCTCTGTGCTGATGATACAATTCTTCGTTTGGGATCTAAAGATATATGGAGTCTGAAGCATTTGTCGAACAGCTTACATGAAAGGGCGTTGGTCTGATTTTCTGTGAACGGGTTGGCAACGAATGGTGCTAAAACTCAGAAACTGTTGCTGAGTTTTACTTCTGGTCTTACCACGGATTTTGCTGTAAACAGTAAGGTCTGTTTTTTGGGGGTTAGTGTTGATCCGGTTTTGTCGTGGAATGTACATGTTCAGTGTTTAGCTTCTAAGATGGATAAGAATGTATATGTTCTTAGACGTATGGTTCCATATGTTTCTCCAATGATTCTGAGGATGGTTTATTTTGCGTTGATCAAGTATTCCTTTAGATATTGTGTGGTAGTGTTGGGGGGTTGTTCTGGGCGTGAATTACTGTTTCGTCTTCAGAGGAGGGCTGTCAGGGTGTTGGGGGGTCTGCGCTACAGGGATTGTTGTAGGAGCACCTTCTGTTGGCTTGGAATACTTACCGTTCCTCTTCTTTATGTACGTGAGTGTCTAGTGTATGTCCACAACAACTCAGCAACTTTCAAGATAAACTCTGATGTTCATTCTCACAACACAAGAAATGAATTTCATATAAGAAAAGATTTCTTTCGGCTCGGTAAATTACAGATAGGTTTGAATATTCATCCTACTGATTTCTTCAATAGGCTGCCCGATTCCATATGTCTCAAGTTGGACGGTTTCCAGAAAAAGCTCAGGCAGATTCTCGCTCGCGAGATTTTATACTCAGTTGATGAGTTTTATAATGTCAACGTTTTGTGAATTTCTTATTCTCTACCATTTTAAGGTTTCTATTCTACTTGTATTCAAGTATCTTTATCGTGTACGTGTATTTCAATGCACTTTTATTCTATTTTAATTCAAGTCATTTCTAAATTGATTACATTCATCCAATTACTTTTTGTATTTTATCTGAGGTTCAATTCATACAAATTCAGTTGTTCTTTTTGTTCTTTGATATGTATTGTAATCGACCCACTGACCTGTGCAAACACTTTTACATTATGTGAAAGGTATTAATAAATGAATATTGAATACTGAATACTGAAGTAATTGGGATAGATTCGGATGAGAATTGTACAATAAAATAAATAAAAAGAATGATCGCTACAAAATTATCTAACAAAACTATACTTATACAAACTAAAGAGGCAATCCATTCAGAGTTATCTACATTAGAACTAGTGTTTAGGAAACTAGTTCAATAAGGGTGTGTTATTTATGTCTATCTGGTCATTAAGAATTTCTGGGGAATACCTGAATCTGTTAATCTCAAGTACTTTCGGAAGGTTGAGTTTTATACTTCTATTCTCAGAATATAGGATTTTGAATTCCGAATTGAAAAATGACTATTTTCCCTAACATGATTAGTATATTTCGAATCGGTTTTTCCAAAGATGAAACTGCGTTTATGTTCAGAGATTCTAACATTGAAATTTCTTCATGTTCTACCTATATAAAAACAACTGTAATCTGTACATTCCAATCTATAATCACCTGATTTATTTTCAATATTAATTGGAGGTTTATGATTTCTGATAAATGAACCTAAATTTGTTGATGTTTTGAACGCTATATTCAAAATTGAATTTTTAAGAAGGATTTCACATTATTGCTAATATTGCCTATATATGTTAAACTATTGAATTTCTTGTCTTGATGATCACCGATTGGATAAATATGTTGTAAAGCTAATTTTTGTTTTTTCTTATATAATATGTTGGCTAACTAAATTTGCATCATAACCATTATTTATTGCGATCTGTTTTATCAGATTTGATTCTTTGAGATAATTTTTACTAGACATTGGAGTGCTTAAGAGTCTATGCATATAACTATTAAATGCTGCAACTTTGTGTTTTAAGGATGTGCCGATGTATAATGAATTGTGATAACTGTATGAGAAGGTATGATAAATTGAAAACAAGTGTTTATTATTTGATCTTGTTATTGTTGAGTCTAGAAAATTGATCGAGTTATTCTGTTCTATTTCAGAAGTGAATTTTGTATTTGGGTGCAGGTTGTTGATGAAATTTTCGAATACAGTGAACTGTATGTTTGTTCCTGTGAAACACACAATAACGTCATCGATATATCGATACCAATATAGGAAATGTTTACTAAACGTGTGTTTATGAATAGTTTTTTCTATATTATCCATGAAGATTTTTTGCCAAAAGAGGGCTTAAGGGGTTTCCCATTATAAGCCTTTCATCACTTTTATGAAAGGAATCGTTAAATGCAAAATAATTTTGAGATATGCAAACATTTAATAAAGCCATAATGTCATATTTAATTCGTGGGTTCGTCCTATTTTGTGTTAACAAAGTTTTGATTATATCATACGGATCTTTCGGTGGAATACTTGGGAACAAATTCTTGACATCGAAAGACACTAACTTAGCATTATTTGGTATGACAACATGAAATGAATTACGAATTGAAAACGACGGTTTAAAATTACAAAATTTTTCCAGAGTATGTATTGAAAAATGGGGGATATGTGAATGATACCAATGGTCTTATTGAATCAACCTTTTGGAAGTACTTGAGATTAACAGATTTAGGTATTCCCCAGAAATTCTTAATGACCAGATAAACATAAAAACTCAACCTTATTGAACTTGTTTCCTAAATACTAGTTCAAGTATAGATCTCTGAATGGATTACCTCTCTAGTCTATATAAATATACGTTTGTTAAGACAATTTAGTACTATTCATTCGCTCTTGACAAAGATACTGTGTATCGAAACGCATCGAGCATTTATTAATATATTCTAGTGGAAATCTTCGTTCAATTATATTTGAAAAATATATTTCCAACTAGTTTTGTTTATAGCAGGTAACTTACCATGTTTGTTTTTCTCTTGTCTTGAGTTTCTTATATTAGATTATTATAGATAATAATGTGATTTCACATTTTTTTCATTCGTTTTTTGTTGTATAACTTTAGATTTTAATTTTTCTTCTCGATTTAAAACTTATTCTGTCGCCCAATTTTTCTTTCAAGGGGTAGGTGTTGTAAAGTAACCTCACCCTTCTACCTCTTATTTACCTAATGTAGGGCTTTCTAATTGACCGATACCAATTGTAACAGAGGAAAACGGGCATTATTTTAATATTCATGACACGATCAAGACATAGTTCCAATTCCTCATTATCAACAGTTTATGAAGTTTTTTGAAAGTTATTTGTTATATTATTATATTATATGTTTGTCGGGAAACACTGTGTTCTGATAGAATTATAAAACAAACTCAAAACCTACGAACCTCTAACCAAATAACAGGATCTTGGAATCTTGGAATCTTGGTGAATGACGAATACAGGGATATCCACCGGGACCGTCCGTTAAAAACTTTTAGAGTTCCAATTACAATATCAAGCTGAAATTTCATACGCGGCCATAACTAGCGATTTCCAATTATAGTGAAATATTTTCGAAGTGATACCATTTCCGGTTATACCGGAAGTGATTCATCACTTTTTTATTTCAAATGGAAATCTACCTTTTTTTATTATACATCTAGAACCAACATTTGAGCAAGGCATAAAATACCCAAGTTGTTGGCACTTATCTATCAAAACTTTTGACAGATTTAATTATTTTTGTTATTATCTCGATTTTTGAGGAACATTTAAAAAAATTTTAGCTCGTAGACAAAGATTGTTTCTGTAGGGCACAGAGACAATTTTTGCTTGGGTGGATATATAGAAGGATCAAGGAATTTTTTAGGCAATCTACACATGTCAAATGTTTATTGCCTTGTTTTGTATGATTTTTTCAATTTGGCCTTTTTCAAACAGCAATAACTCAATGTTTTCAAATTGCACGTGCCAATTTTTATATCGCCATCAGATGAAGCGTCAAATTTCAAATGGAATTGTATCAGCATGTACTATACCCATCTCTTATAGTCCCGAAATAATTTGGGAATATATTGAATTTTGATGATTTTGCAAGAACTAACAGAGAATGCTTTGAAATATTTGAATCAAGTAGCTGACCTGGCTACGCTCACCTGACAGGTGCCTAAAATTAATGTACTCTTCACTTCGTTCATTCGAATTTGATATTTCAACAAGAATTGTCATTATTTCAGATGAAAATATCCAAAAAATACAACACAGTTGGAATAAAACTACTGGTTATTCAAACGAAAATATATTTAATCTTTTTTTAATTCATTTTAGAATGTCAAAAGTTAGTGGGTAGAAATTGCAGGCAATTCAATAACCAATTTCCAAATTTACCGTCTATGAGTAAAATAAAAATTCGAAGCATTAAAAGCAATTTTCTACAATTCGGATGAATAAAAATTGAAGGAACTAATCGAAAACTAATCATCGAAGATAATTACATTAATACGAGTAAATGATAGCAAACATCATAGGAGAAAACTAATTTACGATCTGAATAAATGTTCAATATGGACCCCATTTTGCTCGATACACTTGACAGCTCGTATACGAACATGATGAGTTGCCCCCCTAGTTTCCTCAGGATCAATATTACGAAAAGCATAATGAATGCGCTCTAGTAACTCTTCTTTACTTCTTACATGAATAAGATACACTTCACTCTTGGTTTTGCCCCATAAATAAAAATCAAGGGGTGTCGGGTCCGGAGAACGCGGAGACCATAAATTTGGTTATTGATTTCCCCACCATCTATCCTCTAACAATTCTGTTAGCTGCCGATCTATAGCTCGTGTTTTATGTGCTGGTGCGCCATCCATTTGGTAAAAGCAATCCCTTAGAATGTTAAGGGGTAATCCATCTAAAAAATTTGCTAATGTTGCTCCCAAAATTTCCAGGTATCTTTGTCCATTAGGATTTTCCTCATAAATGTGAAAAGCCGACAAATCATTCATTAAAATTGCAAAAACATTCACGCTGAATTTGTTTTGGAAATCAATAACCTCATTGAAATGTGGATTTTCTGAGACCCAAAAATGTCGATTTCTCTTGTGGGTTATTCCATTTTTATTGAACTTGTCTTCATCAGACCATATAATTTTTTGCAGAATTGTCTCATCTCCTTGAAGCCGAATTAATAAATTTTCACAGAAATTTAGCCGCTTGGGAAGGTCAGTTGGTTTCAATTTTTATGGTATGATAAAAGAATACGGGTGCATGATATGTTTCTTAAGGATCCTTTGAATGAAAGTATAATTCAATCCAATATCCATTGATGCTGACTTAAAGTACGCATGTGGATTTTCACGAAAATACGCTAGCGTATTAAGTTGATTGTTGTCGCCCTCGGGAATTGGTTTTCTTCTAGTTTCTATGTAATTTGTTCCTCCAAATTGCAGAAAGTTGCTTCTAATCCTTCGAAATTTTGTTTTACTCATAGGCGCCAAATTTGGAAATTGGTTATTGAATTGCCTGTAAGTTCTATCCACCACTTTGTGACATTCGCCATGAATTAAAAAGAGATTAAACATATCCTCGTTGGAATAATCAGCCATTTTATTAATATTCTGGTGTTTTTCGAAAATTTTCACTTCAAATTACCAACAATTGTTGAAATATCAAATTCGAATGAACGAAGTGATAAGTATATTATTTTTATGCACCTGTCAGGTGAGCGTAGCCAGTTCAGCTACTTGATATAATTATTTAAAAGCATTCGTAACTATAAGAGATGGGTATAGTACATGCTGATACAATTCCATCAGAAATTTGACGCTTCATCTGGTGGCGATATAAAAATTGGCACGCGCCATTTGAAAAATTGATTTATTCCTGTTTGAAAAGGGCCAAATTTAAGAAACAATACAAAACAAGGCAATAAACATTTGACATGTGTAGACTGCTTAGAAAATTTCTTGATCCTTCTTCTATCCACCCAAGCAAAAATTGTGTTCGTAGTGCAAAAGGTCTACGAGTTACAATTTTTTTAAATGTTCCTCAAGAATCGAGTCTATAACAAAAATAATTAAATCAGTCGAAAGTTTTGACAGATAATTGCCAACAACTTGGGTATTTTATGCCTTGCTCAAATCTCGGTTTTAGATGCCATTTGAAATAACAAAGTGATGACCCACTTCCGGTATAACCGGAAATGGCATCACTTCGAAAATATTTCACTTCAATTGGAAATCACTAGTTATGGCCACGTATAAAATTTCAGCTTGTTATTGTAATTGGAACTAAAAAAGTTTTTAACGGACGGTCCCGGTGGATATCCCTGTATAACAATGCCGCAAAATATGGATCTTTGCTCAAATTTGTTGAAAATATGTAAAATATATAATTTGTATACAATCCGCTTTTTAGTTATAACTAACTCGTTGATGAAAATAAGAATGACAAATATCATAAATAACAAATTTCTTATTACTAGCAAAATGAACATCAACCGTAACAATAAAATATGAAATTTTTTGAATGAAAACGTTGTATCATTTTAACTTTTTTCAGCTATGAAAACGAAGGAGAAACTATAATGCAGGCGAGGACAATTCAGATTAAACTTATGGCCACGACATCGTAAAATGAACCATTTGCACTTGACGTAGAAAACAGACCGCAAAATCATAATAATTCCGAAATGCTCATGTTTTTCCATCCGTCCGAAAGAGCTTCATCATGTTTAGTGGGAAATCCGTGTGCTAGAGCGCGTTTATCGCGAAACCCTTTCTATTGTGCGCCGGACCCAGGCCGATGATACTATCGGGCGACGGCCTTTGCCACAGGGTCGTATCAAATGAATTATATATACTCTTGATACTGTTTTCCGTGATTTTATTAAATTAAAAATTCTAATACAATTCTCCAACCGTTGGGTTAACATGAATGTTTTTCTTTTATTTGTATATAAACAAAATGAAACCACTTTGCCTGATTTCCACAATGTTTATTTTTAATGCATATCACCGGTTTTTTCAATTCAGTCATTTTCAAGTGTCTAGAGTTTACAGTTATGAGAAAGAATATGGTAACTATACCTTTTTCAAAAGCTGAGTCGTGGGGAGTCATTCAATTCCAGTTGGGTTAATGAGAATTGTGATTTTGGGTCTTTACAAAGTTTGTTAATCTCGAAGCTTTCCAACAGATTCATTGTTGTTTTGTAGATTCAATATATTCAAGAATAGCAGATTTGTTATCTGAGGAGAGATGTTCTTCATATCTAGATTCAAGATTTCGACCTGTTTGTTCTACCTGAGCTGTTGAATATTTATTGCATTCAATTCTGATTATTCCAGATGTAGTGAAATCTTTCGACAACTTCATTCTTCGGTCTCCCCTAATTTCCTATTTCTAGGTACCTGCTCTGTCAACAATCCATATTTTAGTCTCTGGTTTTCTAGCCCTTGAACATCTGTACGACAAATTCGGTTACAATTCCAAGTTTCTCTTGCTTTCTTTCCGTCCTTGCACCCCAATGGAACTGACCGCTCTTCTGGAAGATTCAGCTATACAGTTATACATCGGAGACTTGTAGTATCCTCAATTATACTAGCCGACAGAAATATTGGTTGTGGATGTCACATAAAGCTGAATAGCATATCATGGCAGAATGGACTACTACAAAAATTGGAAAAAAAAAGTTGTTACACTTGAGGTTTTCTCGTTACATTTATAGAATCATATTTGATGTTACAATATCTTATGTGTAGAGAAAAATAATATTTAAGTTTTTAAGCAGTATATAGGGTGTTACATAATAGTATGTCACAACTTCAGGGGTTAAATCTACGTGCAATTTTAAGAAAAAAAGTTAATATAAACATAGGTCCGCGAAAGCTTGGTTACGGAGCTACAGTGTGTTGAAATTTTCGGTGAAAATTGTTATTTTCTCAAAACTTCTGCAGTTTTCGAGATATTCAGCCCAAATTTGGAATACGGGCTATTTTTTACGGCCTCCATCATTACACGTCCTAAATTTTAGCTAGAATCTACAATGTTACATTTCTTCTTTTGCCCTTTTAAACTTTTTTGTAGTACGCCACTGATCAGCGTTTAATCAATTTTCGTCAACTTCGTTCAATTTAAAACATTTCTTAACATTTTTTCGTATCTCTAACTCTTCGCAAACAAAATCTTACTAAACGATTGTATGCATTCGCTGAATTGAAAGCACTCCTAATTAAAAAAATGACTAGTAGGCTTTGATTTTATTCATTTATTTATTTATTTTGACAGTTGCTAAAGTTGAACCAGCGTCTGCTCGAATTGTTTATTAAATTAACGATTTTTAAGACTTTTGAAGTTAATGGCTAATTATATCAGTAACACCAGACAGACGAACATTTTCAAATATCCACTGAAGGTTGAGGGAAACTGGTACTTTTACTGCAAATAATCATTTAAAAGGTGCAAATCAAACTATGATAACTCCAGATATTTAGGAAGCAGTTTTGAATTGTATTGATTTGAATAGTCATGCGAGTACAAGAAAAATTGGAAATCAGTTGAATACTTCACATGTTCTTGTTTGGAGGATTCTCCACGACTTTTTGTGGTTCCCGTTCCAGATTCAACGCGTCCAAACTCTACTTTCTCGAGATTTTCCTTCAAGACTGAATCTCTGCCAACGTTTCTTAGATAAAATTAGAGAAATACTCATTTTGATAGTGAAATAATGTTCACAGACGAAGCTAACTTTTCGAGAACCCCCATTTGATTTAAGAATCTATTCATCAAGAACAATTTTCACTAAATGCCAGAGTCGGAATAATTGGAAATTATTTGATTGGGCCAGTTTTTTTGCCTAACAGACTAAACAGTAGGTTTTAGTTGAGAATCTAGGGTATTCTTGAATAGTACATTCAACAACCGATGGATGGGTTGGGGTGGGCCAAAACCATGGCCTCCTAGGTCCCCAGACTTGAATAGTTTAGACTTTCTCTTATGGCGATATCTCAAAAGTTTAGTTTATACCACTTCAGTGAACACCGTAGAAGAATTGAAAAATCGAATAATAACCTTTTGTGACACGATGAAAAATACCCTAGGAAGGACAGAGGCCTGTATTCTTGCAGGTGGAGGACACTTCCAGCAATTTATTTCAAATTGTTGCCGAGGTTTTCTTACTTACCGAGCTGCATAAATATTATGATTCTAATAATTGGTATTGATTGTTCCAATGAAAAAGTAGTTTTTATCGAAAAACGCAGTACTTTTTTACTTGTTGGCTAAAGTTGAAATGATAATTTAGTTAGATCGGAGTGTATTAACATTGATTTTATGAAGCAAATATGACAATGGCTTACTTTTCAAAAGTGTCGAACATAAAGAAATAACATAAATCAGTTGTTATGAATAAGTTATCATTAGGAACTCCATAAAGAATCGACATCACTTTGAACTTGTGAACTACAACTTTTTTTAAGCTATACTCTTTGCCATAGAAATTGAAATCGGATCAAAGTTGAAAGAAATATGTTCTGGTTATTAGCATCTTTTTCTTCAAATACTTTACGCTACCCACGTATCTATAGTCTCGAATAATTATCGACTATCAATACTTCATTTCTATTTATACAGTATTTATTGATTTAACACCACTGCAACCATTCTCCATTATTTCATGTTTTATTCAGCAGTCACCAGGTGAGTCTATCAATTATGTTTTTCTGAAGTGAAAAACCTTTGACATTGTATCTTCCTTGACAGATAATGAACTATATCTTTTAATGTAATAACTCTTTCTGAGCAAAAAGTGAGGACTTTTTTCCCGTATATATATATATATATATATATATATATATATATATATATATATATATATATATATATATAAATCTTATATATATATATATATATATATATATATATATATATATATATATATATATATATATATATATATATATATATATATATATATATATACACTCTTGAAGATTTAATTTTGTTCGAACGGCATTGTATTTAGAGAGTAAGAATCTACTTCAGCAATTTGTTTTTCAGTGAACAGGGTGTCCCAATTTTCTATCAAAAAATCTTGGGTGTTTTTTTCAGATTGGAGGAATACTTTTTAGGGCAAGATTCAGGAGTGGCCTAAACTCTGCTATAATGCCTTCAAGTAATAATTTTTTTGGTGAGTAGTTTCGTCACAATATTTTTTTTTCCGTGAAAATTCATGAAAATAGGCTCTCACGTCATCGCATGCTCCTTTGGTCAGAGAGGATGAATACTTTTTTCTTTTCTTTTTCTCATTGCCCAAGGATAGCTATATTGATGAATTGAAATAGATTATTCTTATTTTATACAGAAGTGAGTCAAAAAATTATTGAATATTGTAATCTTAAAAATACTATATCTTGATTTTCTCAAATGGAACACCCTGTATTTTATTATTCATATAACTCTTATCTTTATCTTCGATCATTTTCGAAATATTCCATTATTTGTCAATATTTCTTATGAAAAATCTACAAACCGTATCAAACTCATCAACATGCATCTTTATTTGCACAGAAGTTTTTTTCTGTAATGAAACCTAAACAAGGTAATTCTTTTAACGAATGATAAAATCTAGATGATTTAAACGTAGTTCGAGGTATGTGTTGACATTTTTTTCTATTTGTGCCTTCTGTCAGGTGTCCGGATATATCATATTCTGTATTTTACATGGTGAACTTATCAGTGTTTCATTATCGAACATTTTTAAAGTGAGGTTTGTACCCAATTTGGTCAATTGACTGCCATGAAGTTCTCCAGAGAAGAATTGGTTGATATGATTTTTATTCTGGGTGAGTGTGATAGAAATTCTTTGTTGGCAAGTAGAATTTATGCACAAAGGTTTCCTGATAGGACACATCCTGATGCAAGATGCTTTAAAAAACTTCTAATTAGTTTTATCGAAACGGATAATATAGCTTACAAAAAACATGAACCGAAAACTGCTACAGCTGAAGACGACCAGTTATCAATTTTGTTGACAGAGACAGAGGATCCATATAAAAGCCAGAGAGAGTTAACAGATATGTCTAACTTCCGTCCAGAGAATCGTGAAAGTGAATAAATTTCATGCATATCATGTACAGCCGCACCAGGAACTAAATAGTCAAGACTATGAAAATTCGAATCAATTTTGCAATTAGGCACGTGACAAAGTAGCGGAAAATCCAAATATTTTAAGCAGAGTTCTTTTCTCGGACGAAGCAACTTTCCACAAGAATGGGCTTGTTAATAGGCACGACTTTCATTATTACGCCACGGAAAATCCACACCTCATGAGACAAATAGATCACCGGCATCGTTGGTCCTTGAATGCATGGGCCGCTATAGTAGATTGGGCCGCACTTTTTCGACGGGCACCTCAATAGTGAAATGTATTTAGATTTTCTGCAAAATCATCTACCAATGTTACTTGCCGATGTACCAGAGCATATAAGACAAGATTTGTGGTTTCAACAGGATGGAGCACCGGCACATTACTCACATCAGGTTAAGGAGCATTTGAATCATGTATTTCCAAACAAACGGATAGGACGTGGTGGTCCTGTTAGATGGCCAGCTTGGTCTCCGGACCTTCCAAGTCTAGATTTTGTCTTGTGGGTTTATAGTAAGGGCATCGTTTACCAGATTCCTTCTTCAATATAGTTGGTTATGAGACAGAGAATAGTCGACGCCTTTCAGTCAGTTAATCGGCAAATAATGTCCAGAGTTCAACGGTCTTTCCTCAGAAGGATTGAGTTGTGTCTACAAAGAAACATTTCGAACACTAATTGAAATAGTTCAATACCTTGTAGATCATCTCACCAAAAACCAATCTATTACGTATTTCATACACGTCTACCTTAACATATCTTAATTTTTCTGATCAAGTATAATGATATGTACTAATAAACTCTTCTTTCACAACCTCTGATTTTATTATTTTAGTTTATTTTTTTTTATTTCGAAAATAGTCGAAGATAAAGAGGTTAGGCACAATATTTTATGCTTTGACATTAATAATAAAATACAGGTTGTTCCATTTGAACAAAATCAAGATATGATAGTTTTAAAATTACAATATTCAATAATCTTTCTGAGTCACTCCGGTATGAAATGAAGATGATCTATTTCAATTCATCAATAAAGCTATCCTTGGGCAATAAGAAAACGAAAGGAAAAAAGTATTCATCCTCTCTGGCCGAAGGAGCATGCGAAGATGAGAGAGCCTATTTTCATGAATTATTACGGAAAAAAAATATTGTGAAGAAACTATTCACCAAAAAAACTTATTACTTAAAGACATTATAGCAGAGTTTAGGGCGCTCTTGATTCTTCAACAAAAAAGTGGTCTTCTAATATGAAAAAACCACTAAAGATTTTATTATTGAAAATTGGTACACCCTGATTACTTCAAAATAAATTGCTGAAGTAGATTTTTACCTTCTAAATACAATACTGTTCGAACAAAAATGAAATCTTCAGGAGGTACGAGCTACTGGGCACCGCTCTGGTGAATCACCCAGTATATTGTGCGTACCAATGAAAACAAACTACCCTGAATATCTCGGCATTGTTTTTGATTGGAAGCAAACATTTTTTTATTAGATGTTTCCTTCTCTACCTACCCATCCTCCACCCTTGGCAGATGCTATTACAATTCTTTGAATAGGGAAAAGTGTGATAACTTTTCAAGACGGTGATTCTATTTTCTATACAACCAAGTAACTACTCACCTTATAAAATAGTTTAAAGGAATTCCATGTTTTCATGAATCCTTTCGGTCTCCGTTCGAGGAGTTGATTCGAACAAAATTGATTTGATTGCATAGAAAAATTTTTGTTACTAATGAGAAAGGGGTTGTATGATCCCTCATAGAACCGTTATCTAATCAATATCAACTTTCTGAAGTATCATCAATTAAAAATTAACACTGCTTTGACTCCATTCTCATCAAAACCCATTATGCAATGAAATGTGCCAATGAGTTTTCAGGTTTTCAATCGTGGTAAATACCTATCTCAAATGTTCAAAGTGGCCCCAATATACTTCCATGCATTGGTACAATCGAGATTCGAATAATTGTCTAACGCTTGGCTACATTTGTGGTGTTATTTGCAGATATGCTTCAACAATCCTTTTTCATAGTTCTTCTAACGGTTCGGGTGGCGTAACTAAGACTTCAGACTGATGTGGGGTATCACAACGAGAAATCGATAGTCGTTAAATCTGGCGATCTATAATCGGGTCATTCTATAGCTCGTTTTCAACCTTATCAACAACCTGGAATATATAGATAGTCCCATCATGTTGATATATCTTTATATTAGGATAAAATTGGATCTCCATCGATGATGAATGCTATGACAGGATCATCCAAATACTTAAACATGTTCAAATAGGTCTCACCGTTCAAGTTTTCAAATATAAATAAGGGTCATATAATATGGTCTCCCAAAATTTCAACACAAACGTTGAGTTTTTGAGGCCCTTCAGTATGATTCTCTCTATTTAAATGGGATTAGTGTCACTCAAGACTTTACAGTTATCGAGATGCTCCTCGCAATTAAAAGAAATTCCATTCTTCGTGAAAACAAACTTTGGAGCAAATTTGGATCGTTATTGATCCGCTAACTGAAATGTCTGCAAAACTCTAAACGACGATCGGAAAGATTTTTATTCAACTCGTGTACAAATCCGATTTTATCCGGAAAACACTTGTCTTGCATTTCCAGACATTTGCGAGAATCTCTTTACACATGGTGAATTCTCTATCATGGCAATTTCACCCAAAACGGCCACACCAATTCCTTCTTAATTAACAACTGTGATGCTTGTTTTTTATTAATAACGCACCCAGTTTCCATGAGTTTGCTTATTAACTCAAGAACGTTTATGTGACCTGAATTTCTCCCAGGGTTATTTTCCTTGAAAATGCCCGCAGTTTCTCTAGCAAAATCATTCTTCAAAATAAACTAACATTGCATTAGATTCCTGCAGTATATACATCATATTCAACTGAATCATTGTTATTTCAAGTTATCCAAAGCTATGAAAAATACTACCGACGCAAATCACATGTGTTTTAACCAGTGACGAAATGTAACTGAATTTAGTAGATCTGGAAAATACTTTCAAATATGGGATGGTTGATAACACATGCCATCAAAATGAAACATCGTTTTCATTTATTGTATCAAACGGAAGAAATTGAGCTTTTTCTCAACATAATGATGCCGCAGAGTTCCTGCTTCCCATTGCAGGTTAGATTAGACAGAGTTATTAACTCATTGAAACAAATTCGACTTGATAGATCTTAACACAAAGAGTAAAGGGTCACTTGATTGTCGATGAATATAAAGAAATCCAGTGAACTGAACAACCTTTCAAAGTGGTATCACACAACCCTTTTCTAATAAGGAAAATTCGGGGTGATAGTTAACGGGGGTAAGGATGATTTTCACGTTCAAGTGAGGAGAATATTTTTTCTGAACCAAGAGAATCGATTTTGATCAAATTTTTTCCTCAAAAAGAGATCGAACAGATTGATAAAGACTTGGAACATTTTCAATTCTGGATTTCAATTTCTCACATGTTATTTTAGAAAGTAAGTAATTAAGTGTCCAAAAAGTAAGGTATATATATATATATATATATATATATATATATATATATATATATATATGTATATATAACCGGTTTTCACCAATTTCTAGCCTCTTCTATTTTCCCAGTGTCTCTCGGTTGTAAATTTCTCTCTGATATAGCTTTTCTTATTCCTGCTATCCATGTTTTTGGTCTTCCTCTTTTCCGTCTCTGTGTTGGTTTCCATTTCAAAGTTTGTTTGGGAATGCGTTCGTAGGTCATACGTTCTACATGACTGTACCAAATTAGTTACCTCCTTTCAATTTCATCTATTATTGTCGTATCCACGCTGATCATTTCTCTTATCCTGGTGTTATTTATTCTTTCGAGTCTTGATTTTCCTGCAGCCAAAAATCCATTTCTAGTGCAAGTACCTTTTGTTCTAATGTCTTATTCAGTTGCCATGTCTCTCACCCATACAGTACAATACTCTGAAATATGGAGCTATACAGAAGATGTTTTCTTTTCTTCGATATGTTCTTCGACCTTAGTATTGAATTTAGGCACCCTATAACCTTCTTTCCTCTAATTAATATTTCTCTTATTTCCTGTTCTGTGCGCCCGCTGTTATCAACCTTTATCCCCAAATAAATATATTCCTCGCATGCCTCTATCTTTTCACCCCCTTCCAGTTGTGAGTCTTCTTTATTTTCTCCTATACAAAGATATTTAGTTTTGTTTAGATTTACAGTTAGTCCCCAGTCCTTGTATTTCTGGAATAATTTTCGGGTCATGTATTCCAAGTCGTTTTTGCCCTATGCAATGACCACTTGATCATCTGCAAAATGTAGGGTGTAAAGCGTGGAGTCTTCGTTTAAGGACAGTCCCATTCCGCTGCGAAATCTTCTCCATTGTTTGAGGGTTTCATTAAGGAATATTTTACACAATGTTGGGGAAAGGCGACACCCGTGTCTTGAAACTTTTTGTAACTTCGAAAGGTTGTGAGATTCTAGTACCCAGTTTAATTCTAGATGCTGCTTGATGATAGAGTTGTTTTATCGCTTAGATGAGAGTGTTATTTAAGGGAGATCTTTCTAATACTTGCCATAGCTTTTGAACAGGCACCGTGTCATATGTTTTTGTTAAATCAACGTACAGTCACCCCTGCTCTAGGGGTTGAAACTTGAGATGTGAATGGTGTTTCGGAAGATGACAGCCTTCGATCTGGAATGAATCTGTTCCATTTTTTTGCACTTAAACTTGAATAGCTCACGGCGATAGATAGTCTCCTCTATTTTTCAGTAGCTCACTCTGGATCTTCCACAGTTTTCAATCAAAAATGAAAATTCGGGGATGCAGCCAAGATAATACCTTTCTTTCGAGGTATCACTCGAGCCATCTACCATCTTCCAAATTTTCAAGGATTGCAACACCCGCCTAGGAGATTGATTTTCGTACCTCAAAAGATGTCCCCCTTGAAACAAAACTTGACCTGTTTTTGAGTTTTGATCAGAAATTAATAGCTTGGTAGATATAGCATCTGTTAAGTTTTCGTTGAAGCACCCTGTATATACATACATGTACGCAATGCACTCTAACGGATTGAGATGAGTAGGTGAAAGTCTGGTCTGGTGTGCAACACTAACAATTTCAAACGAGACAGAAACTGCAGTTTGTTTATCCGTTTCGTGGCATCTAACCAAACTGGAGCACTTCTGCTAGGCCCTTTTTGACAATGATTATGAAAAATGGATCGGAAAACCTACATCTTCAGGAGTTTTTAACATTCTAATGATGGTTGAATATAGTTACCGCATGGAAACTTCTCACATTCCTTTATTGTTCTTTAAATTGTTGTTTTGCTGAAATTTCAGTATCTGAACAAGTTAACAATCTGACTTTTTGACAACTGTCTAAATTGCTCGTTGATGCTCTCTCGATTTTCTAACTTGTACGCCATCTTAAACTCAAGAATCGATTAAAATTTTCAACCACGACAAAATCATTCATCTCTGTCATGGCCACTAGATCTAACACGAAATTGATGCAACCAAAACTAATGTCTCATACGTTAATTCCATGTAGAGTCTAGATGTATGATTTTAAAAGGGTAATAGCGGAAATATTCCAGTTGGTAGAATGTTATATTCTGATATCTCTGTGAGATCACTGAACTTATAAAGTTTACGATTCGCTTGATACCAACAACAATTCCTCCGTTATAGTTTCATTCATAATTCGAGGATATGCAGTAACATGAACTTGAAGTGTGATTGTGTCGTATTCCCAGCCATTACAGGATCACGACAATTCATCATCTTTGTTCGGTCCGCCCCTGGGGAGAAAACCAACCATCCGCGGAGTGCGGTACGCTACTCCCGCACTCGTTCTCCAAATACATAATCGTATCCCCCATATGGCTGTGGCGTTTGTGATTTAATACCCGTTGACAGAACGACAGAACAGTTAACGCACTCGTTCTCCGTTGCCGACGGCCGATGAAAAGATTGTGGCTACCGTGGTGGCAATCGTAATTTTAAATTAATGGTCAGTAAATGCGGGATCGTTTGATGACTGTATAAGGGTTTTTTTCTCCATGTTCTGATATAGTGATTGAAACTTGTATACGCGACATATACGGTCTTTCCCCGTTAGGACCCATTAGAGTTACGAGGGATGCTATTTTTGTCACTAGAACTGGCAACATAAATGTTTTTACGCTTTGTTGTTAACATGTCAAACGAAGTGTTTGATATTTTACAATGTATAGGATGGTCCGTTAGTACAGCGTGGCCCAAATTCGATGCTTAGTATGACATCTATGTGAAATATTGTAGATAGAGAAAAATTTTCGAGAAAAACTCAATGGTGAAGACGGATTTAAACTTGTTTCGACATGTGACGATATCGCGTATCCTATTGATGATAGGTGAAAAAATACGTAAAAACATAACTGTTTAAGTTGGAAAAGTTTATTTCAAATAAAATACAAAGGTAATTCACCAGTGACGCCGTGCTTTGTAGCTCGTACACTCTTGAAGGTTTCATTTTTGTTCGAAAGGTATAGTATATAGAAAGTAAAAATCTACTTCTATTTTGGAGTAAACAGGGTGTCCAATTTTCTATAAAAACAATCTTGGGAGTTTTTTTCAGAATAGAAGACCATTTTTTAGTTGAAGATTCAAGAGCGTCCTAAACGCTGCTGTAATGTCTTTAAGTAAAAAGTTTTTTTGGTGAGTAGTTTCGTCACAATATTTTTTCCATAAAAATTTATGAAAATAGTCGCATGCTCCTTCGGCCAGATAGGATGAATGCTTTTTTCCTTCCGTTTCCTATTGCCCTTATTGCCTTATTGATGAATTGAAACAGATTATCCTCAATTTACCGGAGTGCCTCGAAAAAATTATTGAATATTGTAATTTTAAAAATATCATATATTGATTTTTTCAAATGGAACATCCTGTATTTTATTATTCATGTCAACACATAAAATATTGTGCCATATTTTTGCAGATGTAACCTTATTTTCATCTTCGACCATTTTCGAAATGAAAAAATAAACTGAAATAAAAAAATCAGAGGTTGCGAAAGAAGTGTTTATTAGTACATTTCATTATACTTCATCAGAGAAATGGAGATATTTTAAGGTAGTCGTGTATGTAATACGTAATAGATTGGTTTTTGGTGAGATGATCTACAAGGTGTTGAACTATTTCAATAAGTGTTTGAAATGTTGCCCGTGCCTTTGTAGAAATAACTCACTCCTTCTGAGGAAAGACCGTTGAACTCTCGACAACATTTGCGGATTAACTGACTGAAAGGCGTTGACTATTCTCTGTCTCATATCCAACTGTGTTGTAGAAGGAATCCGGTGAACGATGCCCTTAATATAACCCCAAAAGAGAAAATATAGACCTGTAAGATCCAGAGACCTAGCTGGCCATTTAATAGGACCATCACGTCCTATCCATTTGTTTGGAAATACATAAATCAAATGCTTCCTAACCTGATGTGAGTAATGTGCCGGTGCTCCATCCTGTTGAAACGACAAATCTTGTCTTATATTCTCCAGTACATCGGCAAGTAACATTATTAGATGATTTTGCAGAAAATTTAAATACATTTCACTATTGCCCGTCGAAAAAATGCGTACCAGTTAGATATCCATCTACCATAGCGGCCCATACATTCAAGGACCAACGATGCGCGTGATCTATTTGTTTCATGAAGTGTGGGTTTGCTGTGGTAAGCTCATTCTTGTGGAACGTTGCCTCGTCCGAGAAAAGAACTCTGCTTAACATATTTGGATTTTCCGCTACTTTGTCACTTGCCCAATTTCGAAAATTGATTCGATTTTCACAGTATTGATTGTTCAGTTTTTGGTGCGGCTGTACATGATATGCATAAAATTTATTCACTTTCAAGATTCTCTGGACGAAAGTTCGACTTATATCTTTCAACTGAGAAATCTCTCTTTGGCTTTTATATGGGTCCTCTGTCACTGTCAACAAAACTGATAAATGATTGTCTTCAGTTGTAGCAGTTTTATTTTTTTCATGTTTTTTGCAAGCGATATTACCCGTTGGATAAATGCTCTTATCAGGAAACCTTTGTGCATAAACTCTACTTGCCAACAAAGCATTCCTATCACACTCACCCAGAATAAAAATCATATCAACCATTTCCTCTTTGGAGAACTTCATGGCAGTCAATGGAGGAAATTGGGTCCAAACCTCACTTCAACAATGTTGTATAACAAAACACTGATAAGTTTACCATGTAAAATGCAGAATATAATATGTCCGGACATCTAACAGAAGGCACAAATAAAAATAAATGTTAACATATACCTCGATCCACGTTTTCATCATCTTGATTTTATCGTTCGTTGAAAGAATTGCCTTGTTTAGGTTTCACTACTTGAATCATAAAAAAAAAATTCCGTGCGAATAATGATGCATGTTGATGAGTTTGATACGGTTTGTAGAATTTTCATCAAAAATTTTACAAATAATCGAATATTTCGAAAATGATAAGATAAAGATAGGGGACTTCTGCAAAAATATAGCACAATATTTTATGAATTGACATGAATAATAAAATACAGGGCGTTCCATTTGAAAGAATCAAGATATGATATTTTTGAATTAACAATACTCAATAATTTTTTGAGTCACGTCTGTATAAGTACAGTATAATTTATCTGAATTCAATGAAGACACTATATCACCACTACACTAAAAGTTTAATCTTAACTCTTGACGCGCGTTTCGCTAACAATAATATATTATATACATGTATATATATATATATATATATATATATATATATATATATATATATATATATATATATATATATATATATATAATCATCTCTGACTTAGCATCATCAGAGTCGAGAGTTAAGGTTGAAGTTTTGGTGTAGTGGTGATATAGTGTTTTCATTGATCATACGCTAAAGGTTCCAAAATCACACTACTATCTCATTTCATATATAGAGCTATCCTTGAGCAATAAGAAAACGAAAGGATGAAAGTATTTACCCTCTATGGCCGAAGGAGCATGTGATGATGTGAGAGCCTATTTTCATGAATTTTTACGGAAAAAAAATATTGTGACGAAACTACTCACCAGAAAAACTTATTACTTAAATACATTAAAAAGTGGTCTTTCAATCTGAAAAACCACCCAAGACTTTTCTATAGAAGATTGGGACTCCCTGTTTACTGCAAAATAAATTGCTGAAGTAGATTCTCACTTTCTAAATACAATACCGTTCGAACAAAAATGAAATCTTCAAGAGTGTACGAGCTACAGAGCACCGCGCCACTGGTAAATTACCCAGTATATATATATATATATATATATATATATATATATATATATATATATATATATATATATATATATATAAATTTATTGATAACGGGTTAGTAGTCTTGGAACAAAGGAATACTCTTTTTTCATGGCAAGCTTTCGGAAATATATATTGTTTCCATCTTCAGGCCTCTACAACGAACAAACATCAATGAAACTAAATCATATAAATAAAAATAATCACTTGGAAACCATAAGAATGGCAACTTACAGAAAGTGAGGTTAATTATCCAAAAGTTAGTATGTGATGAAAAACCGAAGTCATGAACTCAAAGAACACAAGACACATCGACAAAGTGCACAATAAAACTCATATATAACATCATCAGGTACAAAATTGAGAAAATTGTCAGTTTAAAAACAACAACAAATCACGTAAAATTCATTTCATTCTAAGGCATGAAACGGCGCAGGAGCGGTCTTGTATAGGTTCTCAAAATGTAATAGACAGAGAATGTCAAACGCTTGTACTTTCAAGAATCAAGAAAGTATGCAAATTATGAAACCATGTCATTCTACAACAATCATTAAACATTTTAAATTAAAAAAGAACAAAGTGTATTAATTGATTGATCAATTATGCGAATTGAGAAGTGGAGAACGAAAACTGAAAGACTATAAAATTATTAAATTAACAAGAATTGGATCAATTGGAGGATTTTTTATCTAAGTCTAATAAATGAATATAAATTGAGCTTAAATTATTCAAATCTGTTTTTTTATTGATTGTCAAAGGTTCCTTCTGAATGGCAACCATCTCCAAAAAACAGTCTCTTGTGGTAATTCTTTTCCGCGTCAACAATAGATGCCATTGCATAATTCGGAGTATGATCTTGCTCACTCGCATGTCGGGCCAAAGCACATCTTTCCTATGGTAAGGAGCACTCTAAAAACCATAGGCAAACTATTCTTCACACACTTGAAAGACCGCACTCCGCTCTTGAAGAGGTCCAATGTCATCTATAAAATCCCTTGTGGGGGCTGCAACGGCGTCTACATTGGGCATACTTGTAGGACTCTACAAGCTCGAATTAGTTCGCATAAAAGTGACGTGAGATTACATCCGGAAAGATGTGCTTTGGCCCGACATGCGAGTGAGCAAGATCATACTCCGAATTATGCAATGGCATCTATTGTTGACGCGGAAAAGAATTACCACAAGAGACTGTTTTTGGAGATGGTTGCCATTCAGAAGGAACCTTTGACAATCAATAAAAAAACAGATTTGAATAATTTAAGCTCAATTTATATTCATTTATTAGACTTAGATAAAAAATCCTCCAATTGATCCAATTCTTGTTAATTTAATAATTTTATAGTCTTTCAGTTTTCGTTCTCCACTTCTCAATTCGCATAATTGATCAATCAATTAATACACTTTGTTCTTTTTTAATTTAAAATGTTTAATGATTGTTGTAGAATGACATGGTTTCATAATTTGCATAATTTCTTGATTCTTGAAAGTACAAGCGTTTGACATTCTCTGTCTATTACATTTTGAGAACCTATACAAGACCGCTCCTGCGCCGTTTCATGCCTTAGAATGAAATGAATTTTACGTGATTTGTTGTTTTTAAACTGACAATTTTCTCAATTTTGTACCTGATGATGTTATATATGAGTTTTATTGTGCACTTTGTCGATGTGTCTTGTGTTCTTTGAGTTTATGACTTCGGTTTTTCATCACATACTAACTTTTGGATAATTAACCTCACTTTCTGTAAGTTGCCATTCTTATGGTTTCCAAGTGATTATTTTATTTATATGATTTAGTTTCATTGATGTTTGTTCGTTGTAGAGGCCTGAAGATGGAAACAAATATATTTCCGAAAGCTTGCCATGAAAAAGAGTATTCCTTTGTTCCAAGACTACTAACCCGTTATCAATAAATTGAAATTCTAGAAGTCGTTATCATTTCCAGCAGTTATATATATATATATATATATATATATATATATATATATATATATATATATATATATATATATATATATATTTAACCTAACCTGAAGAGCCTCCTAATATCAGCGCAGTTTTCCCATATCAAAACTCCGTATCTAAGGTGGGACTCGCAAAGTGAAAATTAAGATGACCTCAAAACACTCTGAGAAACTGAAGATCTAAGACTACGCAAAACAAAAATATTTTTAGTAAGTTTTGAGGTCAAGAAAGTTGACACTGGACCTCTCAACATTTGTCAGGCTGAATATTATCTTCTCCGTCTTATCACCATTCATGCTCAATCTGTTCCCTCCGAATCCTTCCAAGGCCCTCGATTCCGTACTCTCAAACAACATCCCGCTCTGTGATAGATTATCACACGATACGGTACGTTAGAGTCAACAGCAAAGAGAATGCTCAAGCAGTTAGTCAGATATTCAGGACAATCATTTATGAAAATCAAAAACAGAAGTGGGTCCATAATTGAAACTTGTGGCACGCCGACAGATATCAGTTCCTTATCATAACAACTCCCATCTGCAAAAACCACCTGTTATATTCCCGTTGGCAATAAGTCTTTTAAAGATGTACAAATATTATTGAATCCATAGCGTACGAGTTTAGTCAAGAGTGCTGAATGCGAGACACAATCAAACGCCTTGGTCAGATCAAGAAAGGAAGACAGAGAAATCAACACCTGTTCAAAACACTGCAAGGTGCTGTTCACAAATTCAATAATGGCGTCAATAGTAAACCTTTTTTTCCTAAAACCAAATTGGCTGACTGAAAAAAGACCATTGAACTCAGAGTGATCAATAACCTGGTAACACATAATTGTTTCTATGATTTTTGAGAAAACAGGCACCAGCGAAATAGGCATATAATTGGAAACATCATCCTTCTTTCCTTTCTTGAAAAGGGGAATAGTCTTTGCAATTTTCAGGCAACTTCAGATAGGCATATATTTATTAAGTCAGTAAGCGAATAAATTATATTATTGACATGGTGGGGAAATTTCTACCTAACAATAAAGAAACAATAATACTTCATTTCCACGTTAATCTTTCATTTTCTGAGAATATTCCAATCAGTTTATTTGTAAGGTGTAAAATCATTTATTTATTTATTAGAACAGAAATTGGTTAGCAAACTTCGTACAAAAACACGTTTCGGAAACTTCTACTCTAACACACTTTGAATGTTCATATTAGAAATACCTTGAACAGAACATCACATGATGAGTATATTTGCACCTAGGTGGCTAATTGGTGGTTTTGAACAGGGCTGTAATCATTGCGGTAGAAACTATTAAGATATTAAGATACGAGGTTTTGTGGGTAGACACGTCAGTGTTATATGCATCAAAACCGTATTTTAACTGAAATTATTAATGTCTGATACGGAGTTTTGCATTATCAACTACGAGGTATTGTGATTGCAATATCTTCCTGAATTTCACAGTATTGATAATTTAGTGTTCTCAATAAATGAACACCTAAAAAAAGTCTAGGGAACACTTCTGAATATCGATATATCGTATCCAGAACGATCAATATGGATGATTTTTTGAAGGAAATGAACACCTGCATCGATTTCTCACCAAATTATGTAGAGTACCGCAACAGATTTCAGTTTTTTTTATAAAAAACTGAAAATGCAGCAGATGCGACGCTGCTTTATAATCATTTCATGTATTCAGTGTTTGAAATTAGTTAGTTGGCACTTTGTTTCTGTTGTGAGCACAAATAAAAGATTCAAGTTTTATGATTCGACCATGGAAAGACGACATTTGAATAGAGAAGAGATGTTACGAGCCGTTGGCATGCTCCAAGCTGGGAGCTCACAACGGAAAGTATCCAGGGTTCTGGGAAGTAGCCCAAGTGTCATAAACCGTTTATGGTCGCGTTTCAATGAAACAGGTAGCATCGAAGAACGCCATACAGGTCGTTTCAGGATTACTACAGTCGCCCAAGACCGATTTTTGGTTTCACAAGCCTGAAGAGATCGTATTACCACAGCATCTCAGTTAGCTCAAGAGCTATCACGAGTTCATAATGTACAAATTTCCGACCAAACTGTGAGAAATCGACTGCACGAAGGTCAACTCCACTCCAGATGCCCTTTAAGAGTTCCACAACTGACCCATGGAAATCGCGCTGCTCGTTTATCTTTGTTCCAAGAACACGTAAACTGGGATCAAGAAAGGTGGGCCACAGTTCTCTTTATTGATGAATCTAGATTTAGTTATCATCCCGATTCAGAAAGAATTCGAACATGGATTGAACCTGGAAACCAAAACCGTCTCCAGCATGCTCGAGAAGTTGTTAGACAGGGAGGCAACAGTGATGTTTTGGGGAGGTATACGCCTTGGTGGAAGAACTGACCTCGTTTTCATACAGAACAACCTCACGGGATTTTCTTACGCAAATGAGATAGTTTTACCTGTAGTGGAACCGTATCTCCAAACAATGGGTCAAAATCCACTCTTCCAACAAGATAATTCCCCTCCTCATCGTGCAAGAGTTGTTCTTGAAGAGAATGATATCGATCTTCTACCGTGGCCATCCTGCCCCCCAAATCTGAATCCCATCGATCATGTGTGGGAAACCCTTAAAAGAAATCTCCTGCGTCAAAACGTCTTCCATCATGAACAGGAGCTTCGATTAGCAGTTCAGGGGGCTTGGAATGACTTAGGCCAAAGTATAATAGACAATTTAATATTGAGCATGCCGCGACGATGCCAATGTGTCATTAATAACAGAGATGGACCTTCTGGGTACTGAAAAATATAAGTGCTTTCATATGGTTTCGAAAATATTAGCTCAGGATCTTTTTTTGTGTTTTACCAAATTTCGTCATTTTGAAATTTCAAATTTTTTCTTATAATAGGTGCTTTGGAGAAGTCAAATATTATTTTGTTTTCTTGAGAATACATTATATACAATACATCCTTACAATAACCGAAAGATTTCTATAAATTCGAATCATCAAATTCATATTTGAAAGATATTGGTAAGTGTTCCCTAGACTTTTTTGAGGTGTTTATGAATAATCTCCCCGAGGCGACGAATGCAAGGTGCTATGTGTCAGTCCGATGGAATACCCTTTCTCTCAATTGAACAGAAGTCATAATTGGGCACCTTGTCACATCAAAAGAAAGCTGTAGTGTGATCTGAGTTTCTTCTCTAACGAGGCAGCAAAAGTATCACAATTAATTTCCCCCAGTCAGCTGGAATGTGTAAATCGTTATATGAACTACTTCTCTTGTTTTTCATTGCGTCATAAAAATCTGGTTTAATTGGTAGAATTAAGTTTCATCAAGGTTGACTACAGCATCTGAAGTTCAACAAAAAGTTAATATAGGATTATGGACACCACTTTCCTAAACACTGTTCATTAACGGAGTAAATCCGTCTAGAAACTAAGAAGTTTTTACCAATCTTCTTTACCACATAAATTCATCCTATCAAAACCGTTCAATAGTTCTGATTCTTGGCTGCAAACCCCTGAAAAATGAAAACCGATTCCTGGAAAGAGTTTTTCGCGAAAAGCAGTCGAATTTATCACAGCATTGTCGGAAAGGATGAAACCCAAAAACGATGTCTCACACGAGGCTTCGTTGCGTTCCATTTCTCGAAAGCTTAATCAACTGCTGAATGATTCATATGCAGTACCGGCCAGACGATGGCTCGGTATTATAGAAGCGTTTGTTCGACAATATTTCGTTTCAAATCGAATTTCCTTTTTATATATAGGAGCAAGATGTCGCGGATTACACTAACCAATTGTATTTTTGCAACGGTTGCATCCAAGAATGACAAAAAGTTGGGTTCTCTGCAGTATTACTCATCGCGGAAATGATGAATCTTCGTCAACACAACTGTTTTTCTTTTTTCATATTTGAGAGAATGAAAGAAACTGAAAATATCATAATCCAATATTATCCAAATTTGTTAATTTAATTGTCACTCGACTTAAAAAAAGCTTTTGACACAGTGTTCCATTTGATTTTGTTGCTTATAATGAATTCTATAGGTCTATAGAACATGCTTTAAGTATTGTTGAACAAATGTATGATTTTAAAAATGGCAATTATCTAGGCTCATATTACTTTTTAAACTCTGTTTACTGGACTCTTGTGAATCTGGTAACGTTGATGGTGTTCTGTGTACTTTTTACTCCATTTTGTACTCGGGTATTGAGTCATTTATTCCAAAAAAGAAGAAGAAAAGTGGTCGTTATCCGCCATGGTATAATAAAAGCTGAATAAAGTTAATTGATGCTAAGAAAAAAGCTCATGCACGGTACAGATCTTCTAATTCTTCATATGATTATCAGGTCTTCAAGGATTTGCGAGTTCAATGTAAGATCAGAACTAGAGCGCGTCATGAGAGTATTACAGGCTGAATCTAGAATAAAATCAGATCCTCAAACGTTTTGGAGATACATTAATAATCTGAAGGCCTACGATGGTCAATTGCCGGGTAGAATATTTCATGGTGACAGGTGGTTAACGCAGGGGATGGCATTGTACAGTTGTTTGCTCATTTTTTCAGTCAAGTGTTCATTTCTGAATGTGTAGTACCTCCTTGTTTTGAAGTACAGGAGATTTTGGATGTCGACATCATTATCTTTTTCGCTTGCGGAAGTGTTTGAGGGAATGGTATCTCGGTTTTTGTCATGTGCTTGCTTTGTGCTATTAATGAATAACATGGTTTTTATAAAGGAAGATCAACAAGGACGATCTCAAGATTTACACAGAAAACATATCGGATGAGGACTGTCAGAGTCTTCAAGGAGAGTTTCTGATGATACATCAGTGGTGTTTAGAAAACAAACTGCCTTTGAACGTCTCTAAGTTTAAGTACATGTCAATTACGCGCAAACTGTCGCCACATTTCTTTCCTTATTCGGTGGCGAGCTCACGGCTTGAACGTGTTTTCGGTTCTCGTGATCTCGGGGTGCTTCTCGACTCGAAATGGTCGTCCCGGGACCATATAGGTGATGTTGCTCTGCGAGCAAGAAAAATGTTGAGTTTTATTCTGACGAATTCTAAGAGCTTCCGTAGTTGAATTGCTAATCAAACAATATTTCACCTGCACAACAAACCTGTTAATTGAGTATCTGGAATGATCTCTTGTGAACAGGGTATGTCCCTGTTCGATGTTTTAAAAAGGCAACGATATGAAATATTGCATTTGAAGAAAAATTCCCCCCATCGTTTTCCGACAAGAATTCATAGGTGAAAACAAATCGCAGCTCTCTTTAGTTTTTGAGTTATTCGGCATTTTCCAATTTTCCGGGATTTTGGCATATGCCAATATTTTGGTTGATATCACAGTTAGGTGGAAACAAGTTATTAAATGTAAATGGCAAGTTTTCAGGAGAGCAAAAAATAATCCTAGTTTCTGTGGAATGTCACTTTTGTTGACCATATTTTATGTTTTGCCATCAATTTGCCTCATACAACAAAAAAACAGCCTAGTACTCATCGCGGAAATGATAAATCTTCGTCAACACAGCGTTTTTATTTTTTCATATTTGAGAGCATGAAAGAAACTGAAAATTTCATAATCCAATATTATGGACATTTGTTTACTTTGAAAATGGCTACAACTTGAGAATTATAATCCCGTAGTTGAATTGCTGATCAATCAATATTTCACCTACACAAGAAACCTGTTAATTGAGTAACTGGAATGATCTCTTGTGAACAGGGTATGTCCCTTTTCGATGTTTTAAAAAGGCAGCTATGTGTAATATTGCATGTAAAGAAAAATTCCCCCCATCGTTTACCGACAAGAATTTATAGGTGAAAACAAATCGCAGCTCTCTTTAGTTTTTGAGTTATTCGGCATTTTCCAATTTTCCGGGATTTTGGCATATGCCAATATTTCGATTGGTATAACAGTTAGGTAGAAACAATTTATTTTATGTCAATGGCAGGTTTTCATGAGAGAAAAAAAATTCTAGTTTCTGTGGAATATCACTTTTGTTGACCATATTTTATGTTGCCTGATACAATAATAAAACAGCCTCATTTTCTCATCGTGATGAATTGATGAGAATATTTCTTAGCCATGTGATAATATTTTAATTTTTCTGTTAATTATGTCAGGATTGCCCACCTCATTTCAACAGAAATTCTTCAGGAGAATGGATGGAAAAATTATTCATAACGTTTTACTCATCTTAAAAAATTTATTACAACAAAGTAAAATTCAGTTCATCAAACTTCTATTACTGAAAGTAGCACTGAAGTAGCAATCACAGTTTTCAATATCAAGTTTGGTAGGTGAGTCTCTACCAAGTTCCCTCATTCACTATTCCCTAACTTTAGAAATTTCGGATAACTCACTACTGCAACGTTTCAAGGGAACCCCTTGAAAAGTTCCCCACTATCACAGCAGAAGATATTCAGTCCTCGAGTCAAAGAAAGTGAGCCTACTCAATAACATCATTCTTAAAAATGATCAAAGAACAAAACAAAAACATTAATTCACATTGAACCAAAACAAACCAGAATCGTGAACTAAAAGAATCGCGATCCAGTCTGTGAGTAGGTACTTAATGGTGGAGTTTCACTTGCAAAGCATTATGTGGAGAGGTACCACTGATTTGAAGCCGGAAAAAGGAATAATTACAGTGATCTTATAATTATAATTGGGGGGGGGGTAAGGTATTAGATCACTTCTTCCTCTTTGTGGCTTTCTTCTGGTGAGTTTTCTGGTTTTCTTTGAGGATACTGACATCCAAGAGAGGAAAATTGTCATAGAAGTTCCAGCCAGCCTCGCCGATGTAGTTTTTCGAGGCCTGTAGTTCGTCTTACGTACCTTTTGGGATGGAAATGTGACCTTTTGGGTGCAACTGTGAGAAGTCCTCAATTCGGAACAAACTGAACGTTACAGGTCGACAGGCAAGCTTCCTAAATTCGTTATCAAAATCCAATTTGTAGCAGATCATTCCGTCTGGGTCGTACTCCAGCTACCTCAAATCCGTCACTACCGCCTATTGAGGTTTATTCCCAGGTCATATCATATTTTCAATCAGTTATTAACCTGCTATTTCATTCCACTTTCCTTCTATGGTCCAGGCTGTGTGGTCCAGGCTGTGTGTATATATTTCAACGTCGAATGTGAATGTGAAGGTTTGAGGAATGACAGGAGTTAAAATTGGAGTCATAGTTCATCTTCGAATTCATTTTCTTCCATTAACTTTGATACTTCCATGATGTTGCTGCATGTTCAGCCAGAACAATGGAGGAAAACTGTAGAGCATTTGAAGCCTGTTTTTAAGAAGCCACACATGCTTCAACAATTTCCTCTGCATCTGCAGAAAATTAGCTTCATGAGATCGGGGGTGCTGGAGGCTTGGAAGCTCGAATATTTAGGATTTTGATATCTTTCGCGACACGACTGGACCGGGTGATATACTCGGAGA